>CM052650.1:9593482-9710673 GCA_028533165.1 Leontopithecus rosalia
TTCCTGGATTTGAATATTGGCCTGCCTTGCTATGTTGGGGAAGTTTTCCTGAATAATATCCTGAAGAGTGTTTTCCAGCTTGGATTAATTCTCTTTGTCACATTCATGTACACCTATCAAACGTAGATTAGGTCTCTTCACATAGTCCCACATTTCTTAGAGACTTTGTTCATTCCTTTTTGTGCTTTTTTCTCTAATCTTGCCTTCTTGTTTTATTTCATTGAGTTGAGTTTGACCTCTGATATCCTTTCTTCTGCTTGGTCAATTCAGCTGTTGAAACTTGTGCATGCTTCGCGAAGTTCTCGTGTTGTGTTTTTCAGCTCCATCAATTCACTCATGTTCCTCTCTAAGTTGTCCATTCTTTTTATCATTTCCTCAAATCTTTTTTCAAGGGTCTTAGTTTCTTTGCATTGATTTAGAAATGTTCTTTTAGCTCACAGAGGTTTCTCATTACCCACCTTCTGAATTCTGATTCTCTCATTTCATCACATTCATTCACCATCCAGCTTTGTTCCCTCACTGGTGAGGAGTTGTGATCCCTTGTAGGAGGAGAGGTATTCTGGTTTTGGGTGTTTTCCTCCTTTTTGCTCTGGTTTCTTCCTATCTTTGTTGATTTATCCATCTGTCATCTGTGTAGTTGCTGATTTTCAGATTGGGTCTCTGAGTAGACATCCAGGTTGTTGATGATGAAGTTATTTCTGTTTCTTAGTTCTCCTTCTAACAGTCTGGCCCCTCTGCTGTAGGACTACTGAGGTCCACTCAGCTGAGGTCCCTGCTTGCCTGGGGATCACCTGGAGCAGCTGCAGAACAGTAAGGGTTGCTACCAGTTTCTTCTTCTGCTATCTTTGTCCCAGAATGATGCCCACCAAATGTCAGTCTGATCAGTCTTTTGTGAGGTGACTCTTTGGATATTCAGGGGTCAGGGAGCTGCTTGAAGATATAGTCTGTTCTTTATAGGAGCTCAAGTGTTGAGCTGTGAGCTCCATTGTTCTTTCAGAGCTGCTAGGCAGGTACATTTAAGTCTGCTGCAGCAGAACTCATAAACCGCTTTTTTTTTCCCCAGGTTCTCTGTCCCATGGAGTTAGGGCTTTATTTATGAGTGTTCATTGTGCTGCTGCCTTTTTTTTTCAGGGCTGCCCTGCTCAGCAAGGAGGCAGCCTAGTCACTGCCAGCAGAGGCTTTGCTGAACTCTGCCCTGCTGCCATTGAGCTTCCCTGTAGTCCTGTTTATATGGGTGTGGTTAGAACTGCCTTGGCAATGGTGGCCCACCTCTGAAATGGCTGACTCTCTCTGTTATGGTGCGTTGCCTCGGCAATGGCAAGCTGCCTCAGCAATGATGGACTACCTCTGAAGGGGCGGAATGCTTCAGTAATGGCAGACGCCCCTCCCCCACTGAGCTGCACTGTCCTGGGTTCAACTGTGCTCACTGTGAAACTCTCAATCCTGAGTGTTTCCAATTGCTGTTTTTTTTTTTTTTTTGTGGGGGTGGGACCTGCCGAGCCTGATAACCTGGCCCCCTGCCTCAAAGCCTTTTTGTTGTTGTTGTTGAACAGTTGACTCTCTCCTAGGTGTTCCAGTCACCTGCTGAAAGGGCTCCAGGATCTGTGTGATTTCCCATGTGGCAACCCACTGCGCCAGCTGAAACAACGACGCTGCCTGGGAATCTCCTGGTCAGCTTATAAGGGCAACCAGACCAGTGTATTTTGTATGGAGAGCCACCACGCTGGCTAAAACAGCCATGCTGGTGACCCGTAGGGCTCCTCCGCCTAGGAATCTCCTGGTCTGTGGGCAATAAACATCCATCTGGAAATGTGGGTCCACTCACCCTCTGCACTTTCACTGGGAGGTGCAATCCTGAGCTGCTCCTAAAAGGGCCATCTTGGATCGAGCCAGGAAATAAGTTCTTGAGGGCTGGGCAAATTTGAGAAGTTTGAAATATTACTACTTCTTTTTTCTTCTTCTACTCCATGGAGATCACTATGTAAAGACCCATGGGAAATGCTTTCCCAGATGTCCCACCAGGAATATCTCCTGTGCTACAATTGGGAAAAGTAATATCCTTTCTTCTGTCTCTGCATTAAAGATATACTAAGCATGTCTTCTGTTTCTAAGCACTGCAGTGGGTGCTGAAGATAAGAAATAAATACAAAGTAATTTTAGCCATGAGAACATTCACACATCCATCATTACATGAGATGTGCTGGTTGCCAGCAGAGACAAGATTGTGAAACTCTGTCTTGAGCTGATGAGGAAAATAGATGTGTGAGGTTTGAGTGTTTGAGTAAACTGAAGTTTACGTGGTAGAGGTAGAGTGAGAAATGTTAAGAAAAGCCAAGGTGCAAGCAATAGAGTGAAGCTTATAAGACTTGAAAAGAGCATGGTGCATTTCTAGAACTTGGTGGCTCTGTGTGCCTTTGTGAAGGTTGAGTAGGGTGAAGACAAAATGTGTTGAACAGTGTTGAATATCATGCTTTTATTACTCTAGACTTCAGTAAGTTTAAGATAAGTTTTAAACTGAATTGTATCATTAGATTTCTCTCTCAGAAAGGCTAGAGTCCCAATTCTAAAGAGGGTAGGTTGGAAGGGATCTAGCCATAAAACCACTGTCTTTGGGAAATTGGATTACAAAGAGGCCAGCACTAAGGTTGTTTGCAATCATTTTATTAATTGCTCTAATACTTAGTACACCACATGGAATCTGCTAATGAGCTAGGTGCAAGTATAGAGAGAACACGTTGACATCTCTATGATCTAAGAGCATATAACCCATTAGTGGAGCCAGATATGTGAATGCATACTTAAAACAACAGGGGCATTTTGACATTTTTTTCATGATCACTATATTTCCAATATGTTCGGTGAGCAAAATAATACCAACTTCTCAACTTTATTAGGCATTTTGTAATTTACAAAGCTTGCCCATGTGTATTTTCTCACTTGAGCTTAACAAAAGCCTCTGTAATGCAGGAAGTTGTTCTAGGAAGAAACTGGGGCTTATACAGATAAAATGCTTTGCCTAACAGCCTGAGAGTAGTCAGGAACAGAGTTGAAGCCATAATTTAGTACTGCTCCACTGTACTGCACAGCTTCTCTGTGAACTCTAGTTCAGCATTTACAATCATCTTTGTTTCGTTTGAATTCTCAGATCTTGATTGTTTACCTAGAAGGCCCATTTGCCCTCTTTGACTTCTCCTTTCCCATGGATGTGCTGGTGACTGCCAGTCTTCTAGAGTTAGCTGCTACTCAGCCGTGCTCCATACTATTTTGTGTCTTCCTGATTGCTGTTTGTATTGTGAGCCTCTGACCCACAACTTGAGCACCTCAAATCCTTGGGCCTAACTTGTGCTCCATTTGACAGTTGCCTTCTTACATGTGGACTTGACTTATTTGAAGAAAATTTTCTAGGGGTAGCAGATTTCTCCTCGAGATCAATATTTCATTTTAACTCTAAGCATAGGTACTTGGATTCAATCAGGTCTTCTTCTTCTTTTTTTAAAATGGATCCCAAGTGCAATTGTATTATTTGTAATCCTTGACCATGCAATGTATTGGTCCATGGATTACACTTCTTAAAATTTTCACAAACTAATTACAAATAATTTGAAATAATGTCATAAACATCCATGAACCCACAGTTAAATAAGGACATTAACAATAACTGAATGAGATCCTTGCATTTTTTTTCTTACTTAACCCCATCTCAAGTAACTACCATGCAAAATTCTCTGTGCATCATTTCCTTGTTTTCCCATTTGTGAGTCACATTTCAAGCAAGCACTTGTTTGTTAATGAATTGTGTTCAACTTTATTTTTAAAAAGGATTTAAATCATACATTATATTTTTCAACATATCTTAAAAAATTTGAACATGTTGTCATAGTTTAACCATACTGTTCATTATTATTATACCACATTTATTTTTAGGACCATAATAGTAAATGTAGAATAGTTTATTCATCTGTTATCCTCTCTATTGGCATTGTGTTATTTAAAGGTTTTTCTGTTTCAAAGATTTTGTGCGTAACACTGGACATATGTCTGGTGAGCCTGTTTAAAAGACCCCCTTGTGGTCAGAAGCTGTGGCTCACATCTGTAATCCCAGCACATTGAGAGGCCAAGGCGGGTAGATCATGAGGTCAAGAGATCAAGGCCATCCTGGCCAACATGTTGAAACCCTGTATCTACAAAAAATGTAAAAATTACCCAGGCGTGGGTGCCTGTAGTTCCAGCTACTTTGGAGACAGAAGAATCGCTTGAACTTGGGTGGTGGAGGTTGCAGTGAGCCAATACCACGCCACTGCACTCTAGGCTGGTTAAAGAGCATGACTACATTTCACAAAAACAACAAAAAAGTTCCCTTGGATCTACATGTAGAGGTAAAATGTGTGTTTTTTTGTATTTGAATATGCAAGTTTACAAAACCCAACTATTTTTTAAGAGGTTCAGCCAAATTTACATGGCAATGAATGATATGTAAGAGACTATAAGTTTGTTTCTTTCCAGCATTTGACATTGTCAGACTTAAAATTTCACGAATCAACTGACTATGAAATATAGTAGCATATTATGGTCTTAAACTGTGTCTTTCTCATCAGTAATGGAGCTGGATATACCACTGTATTCTACAAACCATGTATATATTACATTTTATAACAGACCTATTCAAATTGTCCATATTTCCCTAAGGCTTGTGTTTTTCTTTTAAACTTGTATAACTTATTTATATACTATTTGTTATGTGTATTACATATGCTTTCTCTCAGGTTCTAGCTGATCTCTGGAAGTAAATATGATGTGCTATATAAAGACTAGTTTGGAGAAAAAATGTACCATAAATTTCAGTGTTGACACTTACTCAATGTGTTACCTGGGTTTATTCAGCACCTTTTGACTTAAGTTATGTATAAAGTAGTCAAAAATTCATGCTGCTAGTGATAATTAGGAATCAAATATTATTGTTGAGTTTTATTATATGCCAAATATTGTGCCAGGCCCTCAGTAGAGAGAGATGGCACATTCTCTGACCTCACCATGAGTATAGTGTAACGAGAAGTGGATGAACAAACAATTATTGTGAAATGTAACAGTGTGACTCAGTTGGTAGGCACAGGTACTGTAGAAGCTTGCATCCAATCTAAAACAGACTTCACAAGGAAAGGCTGGCAGGCAGCACAGCCGTATATTTATTGAATCATACATAAATTCATTTACCAAACATACAATGAACACCAACTCTGTACCAGATACTTCTCCAAGCACTATTATAAATGGAATTCACATGAATTGGAAAATAGCTAGCTTTTGGGGAAAAGAGAAAATAGTGGTAAAGAACTCCAACTTTTTTTACCTAGGTGAACTGTGTTTATGCATAAGGTGTTATCCTTACTTTAGTCTTTAATCTCACCTCCTATTATTCAAAGCTCACCAATCCTATTAAATTATCAGCTTGTTAATAAGATTAATATGGAAGATAAGATTTTGTTCTCAATTCTTTACTCCTTTTTCTGCAATAAAATCAAACAATCAGGTTGCCTAACATGTGACTTGCCTTTTGACATTGGCCTTGGCCATATGATATGCTTTAGCCAATTAGGTGTGAGCAGATAATACTTTTCATGTCTGAGGCAGTGTTTTCAGCATTAGTACATGTTCTGGCTCAGTCTTCTTGAGTTTCTGCCTGGTCCATGGCAGGAATGCTCCTGCACTTTGGATGCACGTATAGAGCATTGCTTAAAGCCTCTGCCAATCTGCATGTCACAGCCAGAATACCCTAAAACCTTGAGGGCTTCCTGCTTACTTTTCCCATCAGTTGAAACATTACTTCCTGCAGAAAGTCTTTGCCACGTCCACTTGCACATCTTCTTACTCTTCCATTAGACTGTGTGCTCCTTGAAATCAGGAATCTGTAGATTTTATTTTTCTTTCATTGTCCACCAGCCGATGTTTGATACAAAGGAGGTGTTCTGCAAAGAGCTGTTGAATGAGTGTTTGAATGAGAGGGCTGAGATACCCAAAAGTGAGAACTTGGAGTGTCATGGGCAAACTTTCTAGTGTTATTTTTTTTCACACACATTAACTCCTAACTATTAAGTTTCATTAACATTCTAGTAATCTACAGAAAATAGGTAACTGTGGGCTGGGTTGACTTTGGAAATCATTGCATAAAAGAATTTTTCTAAAAGATGTACCCTCAAAAGGTCAATAGATCGAGACCATCCTGGTCAACATGGTGAAACCTCGTCTCTACTCAAAATACAAAAAATTAGCTGGGCATGGTGGCATGTGCCTGTAATCCTAGCTATTCGGGAGGCTGAGGCAGGAGAATTGCCTGAACCCAGGAGGCGGAGGTTGAGGTGAGCCGAGATCGCGCCATTGCACTCCAGCCGGGGTAACAAGAGCAAAACTCCGTCTCAAAAAAAAAAAAAAAAGATGTACCCTCAAAAGATTTTGTCATAATAAGCAAATCATAGCACTAATAATTTTTTATAATTTTACTTTTTGATTATTTACTTATTGTTTTATTCCACAAATATTCATAGAATAACTCTTATGTACCAAGTTCTTCATTTCACTATTGAAATAACTGAGTACACCAAAAAAAAAAAGACTTGTTTTGTTCGGTATTAATAACTTATGACTTGTAGCTTAATGATCTCTGGTGTATAGAGGACTTCCTGGAAAATATTAAATTGTAGATTTTTTGGAAGAATCTAGTTCTTATTCCTCCAGGTTTGACATTCAAAAATAGAGGTACCTTTTGAACTGAGACAGATCACAACTCTAGTGCATTCAGACATGTGTATAAGTGTGTGTGTGTGTGTGCATGTGTGTGTCTCTGACTATGCAACCATGTATCCGTGTTTGACCATGTGTGTGTGTGTGTATGCGTACATGCAGGAATTCCACCTTGATAAGCAAGAGGCATTTTGTCAGTATTTATTCGTATATACCACTGAAGTTTGAACTGTCTTTTGAAGTTGACAAAATTTTTTACAATTCATTACATTTGCTCTAGGCAGAGGTATTCTGATATTTGTCATTTTGGGAAATGTAACCAAAGTACATATAATGACTGCCACAGATTGAGAAATTTCAGTGTGCCAGGCTCTGAGCACAGTGCTTTGCAGATTTTTAACTCAGCTAACACTCATATCAACTGCATAGATTCTACTAATATATATTCACTCTTAAGATAATATCATAACCAATTCATAGCACCCACATTTATCTGACGAGAAAACTGAAAGGGTGTATTCAGTAACCTGCCTTAGGCCGCATACATAGCTGGTAAATGTGGTATTGTGATTTGAACCTCGGCATTCTGACTCCAGAGTGAAACTTTGAACTACTCCAAGATACTAGTGATGATGCTTCAACCATTATTTCCCAACCTGTAGGTAGAAGATTAAACTTCTGACTTAAAAGTTGTAACTTTTTGCATTCAATTTAAAAGCCTCATATCCCTGCTAGCCATTTTAGTTTACAGAGCACATATACCATAATTTATTTATTTATAGGACAACAGATGGGTGAAGAAAATAAAATTACCTTTCTTCAGCTCACAGATTAAAAACTGGGATTCAGGCTCAGAGTATTCAAGAGGCTCACCTAGGGTTATACCAGCAGCGGATCTGAGACGAAAACCCAAGACACAAAGAGGCAAGGGTCCTCAACTTGTATGACCTCTGTGGTCCTTGAGCTTATTTTGAGTTCTGCTATTCTGAGTGAGCTATCTTTGCAGGTGTCTTAACCAGTGTGAGATGCTATAACAAAGTCTCTTAGACTGAATGAATTATAAACAACAGATATCTGCTTCTCATAGCTCTACAGGCTGTAAATCCAAGGTCATTGTACCAGCATGGTCAGATTGTCATGAGGACTCTCTTCATGATCACAGATGGCCATCTTCTTGTAGCCTCTCATGGGAAGGAAAGAGAGCTATTGAGCTCCTTGTCCTCTCCTTGTAAGAGTACTAATCCCATCAATAATACTCTTTGAGGGATCTATCCTTGTGACCTAATTACCAGCCAAAGACCCCATCTCTGAATATCGTCATCTTGGGATTAAGGATTTAACATATATGAATTTGGTGGAGAGGGACACAAACATTCTGTTCATTGCAACAGACATGGTATAATTTCTAACTTTACCTTAATAAAAAGTAAATAAACCAAAGTGACCCAGAATTTCTCTACAAACAAGCCATGATCATGGTGCCACTGGGTTCTTGGAGCAGACATCATGGAAATGGACTAGATGTAAGGTGACTGCAGTATTTGGAGATACATAGGTGAAAATAACACTTGCAGCCCCCAGGGGCCTAGAAGTATCTCAAAGCAGATAGAAACAATGGAATGTTCAAAATGTTGATAGCCAGGGTGATAAAGGCTCACTCAGGGAGCTGGGAAGACCCTTTTGGAATTCAATAACAAAGGTTTAGATAAATGCCATTTAATTAAATTTATTATATCAAACCCGTGGACTGTTAACTCTTTTGTAAGTTAGTTCAACTTCCATGTCAGGTAAAACATAATTCTTTTTTGTACTGAGATCATAGGCCAATCCATGTCATAGGTCAGTCATCTTCAGTTAACATTAATTGTGACAAGCTGTGTTATTGCTCAGTTACCTCAAGTTATATTTATAGCTTTGCAGAAGTTGCACAGTGAATTTGAAAATAAGTTCAATTGCTAATTAATGTAATTAATTCTTTTCAGTCACTTTTCTTTTACACTATTAGCCATTCAATCTTACACTATTAGCCATTCAATCTTACACCATTAGTCATTCCGACTGCAAATTCCAAACCTACATTTCCATGTTGCCTGACATTTTCCACAGCTTGTCTGTAGGTATTTTCTCACTAGTCTTCTACAAAAGACATAGAAATAAATATCACTGTTTCCCTTTTAAAATTTAAGAATTCCCTTTTAGAATTTCTAAGCTGGAGACTTTTAGATACTTGCCCGAGGCCACATGGAGAATGAAGTAGAATCTAATTAGAATGCCGAAAAATTTTAACTCTGACTCAAGACTTTCTCTCTGTCACACATGGGGTCCTGATTAAAAGCAAAGACACGCAGATGATTCTTTCAATGCCTGTATATACAAAATGCAAGCATATACAAAGATGCCTATATATACAAACATGTAAAGCAATTTGGATTCTTCACTACTATACTCATATTATCTCAGAGCTAGCTGGCTCTGTTAATGCCTCCCCATTAATCCTCTTACTGACTTTTATAGGATAAAATAAAGCCCTTACTCCCCTGACTTTTATCATCTGAACTGTGCCTATTTCTGCAACCTTATCACCTACCCCTTTCCTATACTCACCGTGCCTTCCATCACACAGGATTACTTGCAATTTCAAACCATGCCATGTTCTCTAGTGATTTTGCAGGCATTGTTCCTCCAGACAGCCTTGCAATCCGTTTTCATGTTTGGTTAAAACTCACTGTTCATGGTTACTCAGATCATATGTCAACTAATTAAGGACACTCTTTGGATTCATTTTGTGCCATATATAGTGGTAGGCCAGGGGTGTTCAAATGTTTGGTTTTCCTGGGCCACACTGGAAGAAGACGAATTGTCTTGGGTCACACATAACATACACTAACACTAAAGATGGCTAATGAGCTAAAAAAAAATTACAAAAAAGATCTCATAATGCTTTACAAAAGTTAATGAATTTGTGTTGGGCCACATCCAAAGCCATCCTGCACCACATGCTGCCCAGAGGCTGCAAGTTAGACAAGCTTGTGCTAGGCAATGAAGGTCTGTAGGGTGCCCAATTGACCTGGTTTGCCAGGAACTGAGGGAGTTTCCAGGTTACAGAATTTATAGTGCCAAATGTGTAATAGTCCTAGGAAAAAAGTTGATATCCAAGATCTAGAGGATAAATTGGCTCCTCAATTGCATCCTCTCATCCCTAGGCATTTAGATAATCCCTCATCTGGGTTGCCTGGTTCCTGTCTCTGCATTTATCTTTTTGTTTTAATTATTGGCATATCAGCTATCCATCTTCTTAAAAATATGGTTTGGTTTGGCTCTGTGTCCCAACCCAAATCTCATCTTGAAGTGTAATCCCCACGTGTCTAGGGAGGGTCCCTATGGGAGGTGACTGGATCATGAAGGCAATTTCCCCCATGCTGTTCCCATGATAGTATGGGAGCCCTCATGAGATCTCATGGTTTAAATGATGGCTGTTTTCCATGTGCTCTTTCTCTCTTGTCATCTTGTAAAGAAGGTGCTTGCTTCTCCCTTATCTTCTGCCATGATTATAAGTTTCCTGAGGCCACCCAAGCCACACAGAAATGTGAATCAATTAAACTCTTGTATTTATAAATTACCTAGTCTCAGGTAGTATCTTTATAGCAGTGTGAAAATGAAATAATGCAGAGAATTGGTACCAGGAGTAGAGTACTGCTATAAAGATAACCTGAAAATGGGGAAGCAACTTTGGAACTAAGAAACAGGCAGAGGTTGGAACAGTTTGAATGGTTCAGAAGAAGACAGGAAGGTGTAGGAAAGTCTGGAACTTTCTTGAGACTTGTTGAATGATTTTGAACAAAATGCTGATAATGATATGGACAATGAAGTCAAGGATGAGAGGGAATCAGATGGAGATGAGGAACTTGTTGGGAACTGGAATAAAGGTAATTCTTGCTATGCATTAGCAAAGAGACTGGCAGAATTTTTCCCCTGCCTTAGAGATCTGTGGAAATTGAAACTTGAGATAGGTAATTTAGGGTATATGGTGAAATAGATTTCTAAGCAGCAAAGCATTCAGGAAGTGACCCGAATTGTTCTGAATGCTTTCAGTTATATGCATTCACAAAAAGATGGTTTCAAATTGGAACTTATGTTTAAAGGTGAAACAAAGCATAAAAGTTTGGGAAATTCACACCCTGACTATAAAGGAAAACTTACTTTCTGAGAAGGAAATCAAGCTGGCTACAGAAATTTGGATAAGTAATGAGGAGGCAAATGTTAATAGCCAAATAAATGAGGTGAATGTCTCCAGAGCATGTCAGAGATCTTAACAGCAGCCCTTACCATCACAGGCCCAGCAGCTTAGAAAGGAAAAATGGCTTTATGGGTTGGGCCCAGGGCCTTTCCTCTCTGAATAGCTCTGGAGCTTAGTGCCCTGCATCCCCGCCACTCCAGCTCTAGCCATAGCTAAAATGGGCCAAGGAATAGCTCAGGCTGTTGCTTCAGAGGGTGCAAGCCCCAAGTCTTGGAGGCTTCCATGTGGTGTTGTGCCCATGGGTGCGCAGAAGACAAGAGTTGAGCTTTGGAAACCTTTGCCTAGATTTCAGAGGATGTATAGAAATGCCTGGATGTTCAGGCAGAAGTCTGCTGCAGGGGTGGAGCCCTCAGGGAGAACCTCTGCTAGGGCAGCAGAAAGGGAAAATGTGGTGTTGGAGCCCTCACATAGAGTCTGTATAGGAGCACTACCTAGTGGAGCTTTGAGAAGAATGCTGCCATCCTCCAGATGCCAGAATGGAAGCTCCACCAACAGCTTGCACCATGTGCTTGGAAAAGCCACAGGCATTAAACAGCAGATCATGAAGGCAGCTGCAGGGCCTGTACCCTCCAGAGCCACAGAGGTAGAGCTCCCCAAGGTCTTGAGAGTCCCCACTCCCTACATCAGTTTGCCCTGTATATGAGACATGAAATCAAAGGAGATTTTGGAGCTTTAAGACTTAATGACTGCCTGACTGAGTTTCAGAATTGCCTGGGGACTGTGGCTCCTTTGTTCTGGCCAATTTATCCCATTTGGAATGGGAACATTTACCCTGTAACTGTACTTGTATCTTGTAAAGAACTTGCTTTTGATTTTACAGGATCATATATGGAAGGGATTTGCTTTGTCACAGATGAGACTGTGGACTTAGACTTTTGAGTTAATCCTGGATTGAGTTAAAACTTTGGGAGACTGTTGGGAAAGCATGATTGGTTTTGAAATATGAAAAACAAAAAAACAAACAAACAAACAAAAACAAAACATGAGATTTTTGGATGGGCCAAGGGCAGATTGCTATGTTTTGGATCCTTATCCTCACTCAAATCTCATCTCAAATTGTAATCTCTGTGTGTCAAGGGAAGAACCTAGTGGGAGGTGATTGGACCATGGGGGTGATCTCCCCCATGCAGTTCTTATGATACTGAAAAAGTTCTTGTGAGATCTGATGGTGTAAAAAAAATCGCAGTTTCCTCTGTGAACTCACTCTTTCTCCTGTTGCCTCAAGTAGGTGCTTGCTTCTCCTTTGCCCTATGCCATGATTGTAAGTTTCCTGAAGCTTTTCTAGCCATGTGGAACTGTGAGTCAATTAACACTCTTTTATTTATAAATGACCCAGTCTCAGGTAATGTGTTTATAGCAGTGTGAGAATGAACAAATACACTGAGAAGCATTGAGGGTTAATGGTGGAAGGGAAACAAATACCTTCTTTACTCATCCCAGATCCTTGCTCTGAGCCTGTATATAAGAAGTGCTTTGTGAATGTTGGCAAATGATTTTGCAGAAAATCCCTTATATTCTCTCATTGGACACTCAGGAAATGGATTGTGTACATATTCAGTAAGATGGGAGCCATCAGTGCTCTGAATATATTGAAGGATCATTTCCTGAACCCAGTTATGTTCCATTCTCTCAGGTTCTTGAGTTGTAGAGAAGAAGCCAAGTTTGGATGAGATCACTTCAGAAAACAAATAAAATGGCTATTTCTGGAAGACACATAAAGAAGGAGAATTGCTGAGAGAAGAAGTAGAATGAAGAGTAAGAGTAGTGGGGGTTGTATAATAAGTGGTACAATTAATGGTTTTTATACTTGATATGTAATTATAGAGAAACAATGATTATTCAGAGGGAAATGGCTGAATCTACTCATAAAAATGGCATCTTACTCAGAGGGTTTTATTGTCAAATTTCAGGAAATAATTCAAGATAACAATTAGTTCCAAACTTACACAAACTCTTCCCAAGAACTTGAAAACAGATGATTCACTTGAATTTATTTTATGAAGCTGAGATAATCTTGGTATTAAACAACTAAAAACAGATGATAAATGAAAATTTTACAGCAATTCCAGTTGTGGACATAGTTATAAAAATTTTAAACAAAATAGTAACAAATTGATTTCAGTAATATATGAAAGACTCAGGACTGATTTGGGTGTATGCCAGGAATGCTGGTGTAGTTTAATATTTAAAAATCTTTTAAAGTAATTATCTTCATTAGTGCATTAAAAGAGAAGAACCATAAAATCACTTCAATAGATTCAAGGAAACATTTACTAAATTAATTTTGTGAATATATAAAAATGTGAAAAACTAGGAAAAAACATATAGGTAAGCATTTTAATAATGCTGGATTTCAGTAGAAGATTCTAAACATGAAACAGAACTACAAATTACAACACAATGAATTCTACATCAAAGACACCATAAAAAGTGAAACAAAAGAAGATTTTTTCAGTGTGTATAACCAATGAAGAACTAAGATCCTCATTTTATATAAACCCTGGAACATACCTCTGTTTTAGTACTAACACACAAATACATAGTTTGGTTTTGTTGTTGCTGTTGTTGTTGTTGTTGTTGTTGTTGTTTTTAGGAGATGAGGAGCTCCTAGAAGAGACTTGGTTATGTGTCATTCTGGAATCAGCACCGAGAAGAGTACCTGGCACTTACTAATGCATAGCCAGTGTTTATCACACCATTAGAAGGTTTAACTGTGGAAAAATTTACTAACCTCTGGTATGAGTTGTCCACCATGTACAAGCTAATGTGCATTATCACCTCCAGTGGTTTACAAATTGTTAACTATTCACATAATTCAGGGATTTATGTTGAAACCACACAAATTGTTCTAGACAGCTTAGGAATCTATGACAAAATGCCACTAATTGAGTGACTTAGGAAACAGACTGGGAAGTCCAGAGCAAAGTGCCAGTAGATCTAGTGTCTGGTGAAGATTCACTTTCTGGTTTCTAGATGGCCATCTCCTCCTTGTCTCCTCCTATGACTAAAAGCAGAGAAAGAGAAAGCAAATTCTTCATATTTCTCCTTACAAGGGCATTAATCCCATTTATAAGGATTCTACCTGTACCATCTAATCATCTCCCAAAAGCCCTAGCTTCTAATACAATCTCATTGAGCATTATAGTTTCAACATACAGGTATTTTTTGAGAGGGACAGGGACATAATTATGCAGCCCATACCACAAACAAGTGAATGCTTCTTTAGGCAGAAAAAAAAAAGCTTACTGAAAAGATAGGGGATGATTCATAGATATCCAGGAAGACTGGAGAATCAAGCTCAGACTCAAAATAACAGAAATAAGGAGAAGCTCCTAAGCCAGAACCACTGCACAAATAAAGCTGTAGACCTAATCTAGTGAAGACCTGAATGTTTTTGCCACTGCTTCCAGCACTGCACATGAGATCTCCACTGTGCTGTAGGCCATCCCTGGTAGCTGAGTCTTCTGCTGCACCTGCTTCCCACAAGAACGTAAAATTGCCTATTCATAGGTCTTTTGCTATCCCTAAGACCAGACATATTCCTTGACTGGTAGGCAAGGTTGCAGGCCTTTATTATATTTTCTGAGGGATTGGGAAGATAAATCTTGGCCTCTATCAACCTATAAGTAGGGACATGGATTGTCTACACATAGGCCTGGGCTTCAAGTGCTTTGCTGTCAAGGAAATACCAGATGTCTACAATATAGCCTTTCAGCTTTTGGTCACTGACACCACTTTTTTTCTATGTCTAAGAACATAGTCTGAGTTCATATAAGAGAGAGGTATTCTCATATTGGTTTTAAGAGTCTGACCTCAGTGACAGCCATTTTTAAACTCCAAGCTTCTCAATTTGGGTGGAAATTCCTCCCAGGAATCATTTAGAAATGTGTTGTGAAGGCTGCTTTTTGTTATTCTTTTTATTTATTTATTTGTAGACTGAGTTTTACTCTTGTTGCCCAGACTGGAATGCAGTGGCATGGCCTTGGCTTACTGCAATCTCTGCTTCCTGGGTTCAAGCAATTCTCCTGCCTCAGCCTCCCAAGTAGCTGGGATTACAGGCATGCACCACCACGCCAGGCTAATTTTGTGTGTGTATATATATATATAATATATATATATTATATATATATATAAAATATATATAATATATATATTATATATTTTATATATATTATATATATTATATATATATATAATATATATATAATATATATAATATATATAAAATATAAAATATATAAATATATAAATATACATAAAAATATAAATATATATATAAATATATATATTTTTAGTAGAGACATGGTTTCATCTTGTTGTCCAGGCTGGTCTTAAACTCCTGATCTTAGGTAATCTACCTGCCTTGGCCTCCCAAAGTGCTGCAGATACCGGCATGAACCATCTCAACTGGACTGTTATTCATTTTTAGACCTTACTATAATTTGATATAGGAAGCAAGAGAAGTGAAACAACTCGCAATACATAGAACACGTTATGAAGCAGTATCTTGGCCTAGCTCAGGCGCCCATCTTCTAAATGCTTACCATCACCTTCCCTGGGGTAAAAGCCCTTACTGAATGGCTCGTGTCACAATCAATGTGGGGCCCAAAGCCAGCCTATACAGTCTATTGGGGAAATTTCAGAAACAAACTTGTTATCTGCTCTGGGCAAGGAGAAGGAAAATATGTAGACCTGGATTCTAGTCCGTTGCATTTAAATTTCTCTTGAATTTAAGGGACTACCTGAGGCTGGGCCAGGCCCCAGGCCAATCCTCAGAAGACCACTGGCTCCCTACTGCTTACCTACTCCCATGTCTTGGGGGCAATTTCATCATCATTATATTTAATTGCATCTTCATTTATTTTATTTTCAGTACTATTTCCATGTGTGTGTTTGCGTGTGTGTATATTAACACAGTAACTTTTAGATATTATGTAGCTAGAAATGTTTTATTCAATAAAATCATTTTAAATGCTAGGCTGACGTGTACTTTACAACACTAACGGTCGTTGTGTTTACAATTGTAACCCATTTTACTGATCATATTATTTGCTCTGAGTAATAAGATGTATATACAAACATACACATAAACCCCACTGAACAAATATCCTTGATCTTAGTATTTAAGCTTTTTCACAACATTGTTTATGGAATTGTATAGTAACTAGAATTCTTAGCTATAACTTCTAGCACTCTTTCCCTACAGAAGGAATAAAAAAGTCATAACAAGAATAACTAATGCTTACATAGTGCATGGTGGTTTATTAACGTTTTCAAATCTTACATACCAATGAAGTAGGTATTACAAATGTGCAATGCACTTCAGTGTTTGAATCATTTGAGCAGAGCAATGCAGCTTACACAGATTGGAGTCAAGATGTGACACCAGGTCTTGAGCCTCCCAAACTTGTGCACATCACTGCATGCCGACTGCTGTTGCCAAATGTTATTTTGAAAATCCAATATCTTCTTCCTATGGTCATTGAACATCTTTAAACTTGAGGAAGAGAAAGCATAATAAAAGCATCAAATAATTAGATTGGAATGAGGTACTTTTCTTTTTCCTGTGTGCGTGTGAATATTTGTTGGAGGGCATCATCCAAAGTGAAATGAGAAAAATGTCACTTGAAACCACAATGGTAACAGATACAAAAACATCAAAGGGCAGCTGTGGACACGTAAGTGTGTAGTAAGCAATCTCATTTTTTTGATGATTTCCTGAGCTGGGGGCGATTTCATCAGCACACTGGAGGAAGGTGGAGGGAAGTAACACAATAGCTGTAATGACCTGATTTTCCAATAAAAGGATTTTCAGACTCCCAAAAGAAAAGATTGTAGTATATAATGGAAATAAATTAAACAGCAGTGCTGATGAAAGCAATATCATTGGTGTCACTTTAACATACACAAGGGAAAACCTGGGGAGTTATTAACTGGGTCTTACCTAGTTCATATAACTAAGATATACTTATTACTTGGAGCTTACCTAGTTCATATCACCAAGGAATGATCTCTTCAATGTATTTACCGTATGTATAAGCACTAACTTTTTTAAAAAAATAGAACTTCTATGTGTAAAATATTAACATAAAGATAAAATGAAATAACCATATGGTATGACTCATCCCTTTTATAGTTTCTGTTTGTTGGTCTTAGTATTTGAGTGGCTGTCAAGCATTTTTGGATCCAACAATTGTTATACATCTGATTCTGGTAAAATTCAGTTAGGTGATTATATACATGTATATATACACATATGCATAGGCAATTATTATTGTCACTTAAGCAAATATAAAAGAGACTGGCAGCAGCTAACTGACTTGCCAAATACAACAAAACTGGAATTCAACCCTGCCTCTCTGACTCCAAATCCCAAGTTCTTTAAAATTCTTGGTGCGGCCTGTTTTACAGCATATCAAGATTTCACTACAAAACAAAGTCACCCACCAATGACCTTTCTCATCAGTTTTCCTTTTCACACTAAATACACCACAAAGGTAGAGCCACTTCCTACCATATCCTCTAGCAACCTTAGTCAAATTGCTTTGTGCCAATGACTTAAGTCATTCTGTTTTCAGGGCTCAGTTATGGAATAAGTTCCATCCATGTGGCTGGCTAATATTTCTGCTATTCATTCTTCCAAAATCACTAAGTGGCATCTCTGGTCCTTTCAAGCTTGGAGAAAAAGAAAAACAAGCAAGATTTTCATTCAGAGTGTGACCTAGAAGTAAATTGTGTTTCTTAATGGGCAAAAATCATGAAATAAATCTGATTTTTAAATTTTTTATTTTTTTAAAGGTTTTTAGCCAATGAATCTTAAATTACATGCTTGCAGAGTACAGGAGCAAGGTGGTTGGTCATATAAATGCTTTCCAAATACTGAGAAAAAGATAAGTTTTTTTTAGAATTTTTTCAGTCATGAGGTCTTTTTCCTTAATTTCTTTCTGATAATGTTGGCTACTCTTATGTGCAAACAGAAGAAAACTGAAATGCATAGTGTAAGTAAGCAGACATGAACAACTATGAAAACAGAAGCAGTTAAGTTTGGTTGAAAAGCTGTCTCCCAACTACCTTCTCCCCAGAGCCCATCGTAATAAGACGACTTTTATAAAACATTCAGGGATCAGGTTACATTTTCTAATATCAAGTACTTTCTTATTTTACATGATGAAATTAAATGCATGATAAAATCATTATATCACAGTATTCTATAAAGACAGTCTGATTTCCAGACGTGTTATCACATTACTGGGTTTGTGATCCACTGAACTAGATATTAAAGATCTCCCACAGTGGTGGTGGTTTATAGGTTTATCGTATGCAATATGCTTCTTGAAATCAGGACTTTCCTGGAAAATCAGTCAGATATGATCACTCCTACATGCATAAATTGGGGATGAAAACATAAAGATATCCAGAAGACTTTCGTCATGACAAAACTCTATGGGAATAAAAAAACTTGAAAAAGATTCTCTTTCTCCTTCTCTTCCTCTTTTTCATTTTCTCTCTTTACCTCTTCTTTCCCCGTCCTTTCCCTCTCCCTCTCCCTCTCTTTCCCCTGCTTCTTCTCCTTCTCCTTTTTCTTCTTTCAGGTAGGAGTCCAAAGCATTTAGCATCGTCACTGGGCATGTAATGGATGTCTACAGAAATGTGTATGCACAATCTGCGGTTGAAGAATGAGTTTTTGAGTCTGTTTTAAGTCTTCTTCAAGCCCCGTGCAATTCATCACCCTAATCTCAAATAGCTTTTTTTTATGTGGGGAAGTGTATGAATGTTGGGCAAACATTAAGCATAAGTTCACAGAGTTCAAGCACTGTGACAGATGCACCTATTATACCATTCTGTACAAGTATGGAAGAGTAAATGATGAGAATTCATGAAGCATGACGCTCTGAATGTAGCAGACAGAGAACTTAGGCAAGCTGAAAGAGTGGGCAGTAGAAGCAGAAAAGCCAGATTAAGGCTATCGTAATACCTAAAGTATGATAAGCTATGTGAACAGAATCAGTGGAAGTCAGCCTGAACAAGCAAAGGGAGATTTAAATCAGATTTAGGTGGCAGAAGTAACAAACTTTCTGCCTGACAAAATAAGGGTCAGTCAATGAAAAAGAGTACTTTAGTATAATTTCATAATGAAGAGATGGTTGTGGAAAGCAGAGCTGGGTTTGAGAACACTGAATTTAGGGCATGAGGGATACACAAATAGATCCATCTAATCAGAAATGACTTTGTACTAGTAACTAGCAATGGTGGGGCTGCAGGGTGGATTCTTCCACTTGCCTTCTTCTCCCATCGTCTTTTCAAGTTAGGCTTTCTTAGGTCAACCATGTTGCTGGAAAGAGATATAAATCCTTTCTCTCCAGCCCCAGACTGTGGTGTGATCTTCAGCAGTTAAACATGTTGTTAAGATGAGCTTAAAAAGAGTGGCTGTGGTCCTGTCCCCAGTTTTTAGGGGGCTACCCTGGTTTAAGGGGATTGTTCCAGAGTAATTATTAACAGCACCATTTTTCTCTCTCAAAAAATGTCCAGGATTGATCACCTTTACCATTACTGTCTTCATCATCATTATCAACATCATCATCTTAGTCATACTAAGATGATGATTTTTTTTTTACTTTTTTTTTTTTTACTTTGCATGATCTCTAACAGCTTTAAATAATGTTTGCTGCATTATCTGTTTAGACCCTCACAACACCTCCGGGGGCAGGTGGGGATGGTTGTCCTCATTTTACAATAAGGCCACTGGTGTTTCAGTAGCGCACGGTGGCACAGCTTTTTGGTAAGGCGGCAGGTGTGAATTAGTGTGTTTTTAGTATTAAATTGTGAGCTTTTTTTCACTATACATTAATTTATTAACTTTCCACTGTCATAGCCTTTTGATTAGGTGATCTCATGGAGTAAAAATCAGAACACTCGAGACAAGTGGGAGGTTATAGATGATGCAAGGCAGATTTTAACAGGAACATTTTCAGAGACACACCCTTGGTTCACGAATTCACATTTCCATGCCAGATGTTTCCTCTTGCCTACCAAGCTCTTTTCCTCCTTGTCGGCTTGAGGCTGAAGTCAGCAACTTTGCTTCACCTCCTCTGGCTGGGCAGGGTAATAGGAAATTTTTTCTACATGTGTCCTTAGGAGGCACTGTATTTAAAAGGAAATCTTTTGAAAGGGAACACATTTTGTAGCAAAGAAACAAACTTTGACCTGGCACTGAAAACTATTACCGCACATGTGAATGTTTCCTTTTTAGTTTGCAGAACGTACCTACCAACTTTCATTTAATTTTCACCGACTAAAATAGGGGTTAGTACAGCAGTATAAGGGAACTGGTGCTTTCCTGAGTCTTTCAGATACTGAAATGCACATTTCCCCATTACAATACCAGACTCTCTAAGAGAAATGATGTTCTCCAAGGTGCATGTAATGGTTTTTTTAAGGGGAAGTACATCTTGCTTGACCTGGAGAAGTCTGAGTTTCAATCTAGGTTGAAGTAAGAAACTCTGAGATCAACACTCATCTCTGAAGAACAAAAAGTTAGTTGACCTTGAACAAAATATTTTCTCTCACTGAGTCTCAGTTTCTTATCTAGGACTCAGCAGTAATTACCTGAAAAGGACCAGATTGTAGGCATGTTGTTTGCTGGACGTACCTTCTTGGTTACAGAAGGATACCCAGCTCAGCCATTGTAACTCAAAAGCACCAATAGGCCAACATATAAGTGAATGAAGGTGGCCATGATCTAGGAAAACTTTATTTATGAAAACAGATGGCAGGCTGGGTTTGGTCTTTAGACCATGGTTTGCTGTTTGCCAACCGCCTTTAAGAGGAAAATATCACACAAAGTCATTCTAAGAATTTTATTGACTCAGATATGTAAATCAAGATATATGAAGTGCCTGATATATGAAGAGTCTGATGTTAAAAATGGCAACTAATTTCTTAGCTTTTCTCTCAACATTTTCCTTCCAACTTACCCCAGTTCTCCTGGAATGAGCATTGAGATCAATACAAAATGAAATGTATTGGGTGACATTTCATATCTGTAGCAAGTCTTCTTTTGTTTCCTTGTTATTTTCTTACTTTGGGAGGCAAAGGTAGAGAACTGAGAGAATTAAGTTTTTAAAGTATGATGCTTATGAAGAAATTTGAGCTCTAGTCAATGTGTGTGTGTGTGCTTGTGCGTTTGAAATTTATTTATCTTAAAATGGAACTTAAAAACAGCCCTTTCAGCGAAATTCACAACGTGTGTATAAAGAAGCCTGTGGTTTAGGCCAAAGGTCCAGTTAACAGCTGTGGGTCTTTGTTTAAATGACAATAATAATGAGAAAACCGCCTCACAGGCATTTATTATTTTAAGCTTGACCTTCTGTGCTTGCATTTCATGTCTGTCCCTGCCAGCTTCCATGAGCGAGTCACTAGAACAGCCCCTTCACTTTCCTGAATCAGTGTATTGTCTTCAGAGCTTGCCCTCTTGACTTCAGTTTTTCAAATGCTTTCTTTTCAAATTATCTTACGCATCTCATTTTTTTTTCTCTCAAGTATCTTTAGAGTATTAATGCAAAAGACAAATTACTCAGAAGCACTGAAATATAGTAGATTGAAGTTAAAACACACTGAGTTTGCAGTCAACTGGGTACCAAGTCCAGGTCTGACTGCATTACTGATTACCTGCATGTCCTTAAATGAAACCTTTGGCCAGGATGTGTCTTAGACTTCTCAACTATGAAATTGAGATAGAAATTCTTATTCTTCCTGCCACCCTACATTTCCTGTGTGAATAAAATGAACCCTAGCTATGAACACAAAACACTATTAAATTTCTGTTTTTTTTCTGATTATAATTATTGCTAAAATCACCAAAATAGCTATAATTTAAATATTACTTAGTATGGACCAGGAAATACATGAATCATTGTGCATAAATTAACACAGTCATTAGTTGTGAATTTTAGCTGTGTTAATTTATGCACAATGATTCATATATTTCCTGGTCCATACTAAGTAATATTTAAATTATAGCTATTTTGGTGATTTTAGCAATAATTAAAATCAGGAAAAAAACCCAGAAATTTAATAGTGTTTTGTGTTCATTAGTTGTGAATTTTAGCTGTGTTAAATATCAGGTAAATATTTTTCTTCCAATCTTAGGAAAAATCTAAGAAGCCTAATGGTGAAGAGACATTTCCAAGTCTCATCGTAAATAAATGAACTGGGGTTGAAACTGTGAAATATTACACTCCAAAATTCTTGATCTTAATCAAATGGAATTTAAAATGAATATAAATCTTCACATTTTTAATGACCTCATACAATATTTTAAAGTTTAAATTTAAAAATAATTATGTAAAAGATATGTTTCCTTCTGAACATTTTTATTCTAAAAAATTAAATAAGCATTAACACATTATTTACACAGAAATTTTTCTTCTTAAGCAATCTTTTAAATTTTATTGTTAGTTTTTATTGGTATTTACAAATAATAATTGTATATTTATTAAGTAAAAGGTATTAATTACAAAGTATATTTGTATATTTATTAAGTGCAAAGTATTTATTAAGTGCAAAGTAAGTGCAAAGTATTACTTTGCACTTAATAAATACACAAATTATACATATATACTTTGTATTAAGTACATTAAGTTTCATTCCAAGTTGAACTAGGAAACTCAGATCAATCCTCACCACCGAAGAACAAAAAATTATTTGACCTTGAAAAAAATATTTCCTGAATTTTGTTACTTGAACAAAATAATTGTATATACTTAATATCTAATCTATTTATAGATTTATAAATACATAGATTTGTATATACAAATATACAATATACAAATTATTATAAAATATGATATAATTATATATTAATATAAAATATATTTATATATATACATAGATTAATATTTATATAAATACACAGATATATGATATATGTATACAATTTGGAAAGATTAAATGAAGCTGATTAACATATCCATCACCTCAAATACTTATCATTTATTTGTCCTAACTAAAGTATTGTACCCTTTGACCAACAGCTTCACATTTCCACTACTCCCTAGTCTCTATCAGTTACTATCATTCTGCTTTTTGCTTCTACGTGTTTGATTTTATTTAGGTTCTACATATAAGCAAGACTATATGGTGTCTGTCTTTCTATGTCTGGCTTATTTCACTTAGCATAATGCCTTCCGGTAACATTCATGTTGCCACAAATGACATAAGCTCTCCCTTATTAAAGGCAGAATAGGATTCTGTTGTGTATATATACCATGTTTTTTCTATCCATTCATTGGTTGGATAGACACCATCACCTGGCTGTCATGAATAATGCTGCAATAAACATGGGAGTGCAGATATCTCTTTGATAAACCAATTTCAAATTCTTTGGATATATGCTCATAAGTGGAATTGCTAGAACATAAGGGGACTCTATTTTTAGTATTTTGAGGAACCTCCATACTGTTTTGCATAATGGTTGTAGTATCTTACATTCCCACCAAACAGTGTACTAGGGATTCCCCTTTCTTCACTTTCTTGCCAACACTTATTATCTTTCAGCTTTTTGCTAGGAGCCATTCTGATACTTGTGAGTTGTTAACTCCCTGTGGCTTTAACTTGAATCTTTCTAATATTTCGTGATGTTGAGTTTTTTTGTTGCTGTTTTGTTTTTTTACATTTCCATTGGCCATTTTCTATCTTCCTTTGAGAAATGTCTACTCAGGTATTTTGTCATTTTAAAAATCAGGTTATTTGCTTTTTTACTATTGAGTTGTTTGATTTTCTCCTTTATTTTGTATATTAGCCTTAAATGTATAGCTTACAAATATTTTCTCCCATTCTGAAGGCTGCCTCTTCACTCTGTTAACTGTTTAGTTTGTTGTGTAGATGGCTCTTGTTTTAAATATCTCACTTATCCCTTTTGTTTTTGTTGTCTGAACTTTAGGGGTCAATTCTAACAAATCATTGCTGACCAATATTGTATAGCATTTCCCCTGTTTTCTTCTACTCATTTTACAGTTTTATATGTTATATTTATGTCTTCATTCATTTTCAGTTGAATTTTATATATGGTATCAGGAAAAGTTCAATTTTATCCTCGTTGCAAATATCTAATTTTCCCAACATCCTCTTTTGAAGAGATCATGTTTTTCTCATTGTGTACTGTTGGGTCAAAAATCAACTGGCCATAAACATATGGGTTCATTTTTGAGTGCTCTAATCTGTTCCATTGGTCAATGTGTTTATTTGCATTAAGTATCCTTTTTAATTGCTTTACCTTCAGTCAGCATACGTCCTTGAAGATGAGGTGAGTTTCTTGTAGGCAGCATATATTTGAGTATTTGCTCTTGTTTATTTTTATTTATTTATCTATTTGGCTGCCCTGTTTCTTTTTTATTAAAGAATTTATTCCATTTACTTTCAAATACATAGAGAATGACTTTTCATCTTCATTTAGAGATTTGTTTTCTGGTTACTTTGTATACATGTAATGTCCTTATTGCTCTACAGTTGTATTCCTTTGTGGTTTGATAGGTCTCTGCAGTGATATATTTGAATAACCCTACTTACGTTTTTATTTTTTAATATTTATTTATTTATTTATTTTTCAGGCAATGCTTTTTAAAAACATGGAATGCTTCACAAATATGCTGGCCATCCATGTGCAGGGACCATGCTAATCTTCTCGTATCTTTCCAAGTTTAGTATATGTGGTGCCAAAGTGAGCATACTTATGTTTTTAATATTTATTATGTATTTTTATTTTTGGTTACCTTAATATTTACATAAAACCTGTAGCAGGCTATTTCAAGCTGATAGTAAGTTAACTTTGATCTCATACAACAACACTGCACTTTTATTCTTTCCTATATTTTATGTTTTTATGGCAAAATTTATATTATTTTATAATTTTCATTCCCCAGCAATTAATCTTAGCTAAAGTTCTTTTAATAGATTTCTCCATTAACCATCACAGTAGAGATGAAATTGCTTTACACACTACCATTTTCAGTGTCGAGTGTCTTGAATATGACTCTGTATTGCTTATGCCATTGAGTGTTTTGCTTTCATATGTTTTATGTTATGAATGAATGCCTTTGCATAGTTTAAGTAACTCCCTTTAGTAATCTCTGTGAGGTAGGCCTAGTGTTGATGAACTCCCTTAGCTTTTGTTCATCTGAAAATGTTCTTATTTCTCCCTCATTTATGGAGGACAGCTCAGCTGAATAATGTGTTTTTGCATGGCATTTTTTTTCCTTTAGGATGTGGTAGAATATATCACCCCACTTTCTTCTGTCCTCCAGGGTTTCTGTTGATAAATCTGTAGTCTTATTGAGACTCCCTTTTATGTGATGTTTTTAAACTTTTTCAGCTTTCAGAATTTTTTTGTCCCTAGTTTTGTGATTGATTATGTGCCTTAGTAAACTCCTCTTTCGATTAAAAACCTCTTTGCTACCTGTACTTGGATGTTGGTATCAGATTTGGGAAGTTTTTTAGCTATTATTTCTTTAAACACTCCCTTTGGCCCTTTTCTTTCTTGTCTTCTTCTGGAACTTATATTATATAAAACTTAGGTCTATTGTTGATGTTCTATAAACCCCATAGACTTTCCTTATTCTTTTTCATTCTTTTGTTCCTCTGGCTGGATAATTTCAAATGCTCTGTGTCTGAGCTCACAGATTGAGTCTGTTGTTGAAGTTTTATTGCATTTTTTTGGTTTACTCATTATATTCCATATCTCTAAGATTTCTATTTTGTTTTTCTTTTTTAGAGACAGAGTCTCACTCTGTTGCCCAGGCTGGAGTGCAGTGGCACACACTCTCAACTCACTGCAACTTCCAACTCCTGGGATTAAGCCATTCTTGTGCCTCAGTCTCCTGAGTAGTTGGGGCTACAGGTGCATGCCACCACACCTGGCTAATTTTTATATTTTGGTAGCTATGAGGTTTTGTCATGTTGGCCGGGCTGATTTCAAACTCCTGATGTCAAGTGATCTGCCTGCCTCAGCCTCCCAAAGTCCGAGATTACAGGCATAAAGAACTGTGCCTGGCCTCTTTTTTTTTTTCCTAATTTCTATTTTTTTGTTAAACTAATGATTTGTGTATATATTAATTTTATATTCCTTTTAATTTTATATTCACATGTTTTTATAGTTTACTAAATTCATTCAAGAGGATTAATTTTAAACTATTTGTGTGTTATTTCATAGGTCTCAGTTTTTTAGGGCTCAATGTTGGAACTTTGTTTTATAGGTGTTATGATTTCCTGGATGTTTGTTAATTCTCGAATTCTGCACAATTCAGGAGATAGCCACCTCTTTCGGGTTTTACATTTTCTTGGCAGAAATAGAGTTTACTATTTATTATAGGATGTGATTCTAGGTGGGACTGATGGCTGGGCCTCCTTGTTAGGTGGATGACTGACTTAATTCTTCAATCAAGCAGAGCTGATGGCTGGGCATTTAAGTTGACTCTGATTGGGCCAAACCACAGGGTATACTCCCTTGCCAGGTGGTATGATATTTGAGATCTGAAATTGGACAGAGCAGTAAGCTGGGCCCCACGGGTATTTGGAGTTGCCTTTTTGGACAAATAAGACCAGCTGTCATGGTTGATAAAAATGCATGGTTGAGGTTTGCCTCCCTGCCTAGGTGGTGACTTGTGTTAAGCTTTGAGGATGACATGAGCACCATTTAAACTCTGGGTCTGGTAATGTCCCTGCTCTTTGCCAAATTACACTTTGGTGAGCATCACCCTTTCTGGGCAGGGGTTTGGGGTAGGGTTTGTAGCTGGGGCTGATGGCTGGGATTCAAGCCAGATTCTACAAATTATGGGAGCCACCAGCTCAGCTTTGCAGGCAGGCTCTGCTGTTGGCTAATTACTCTGATTGAGAACCACCACTGGTGGGTACACAGGGCCACCATAAAGAAAGACCTGCATGCTGGCTGCCATGGGCTCTACACCTTGCTTTGTTTCCACTTGGCTTCATGTGTTCTGCTCATGTTGTTACCCCTTCTTTATCTATAGGGTGAGGCCAAAGTTGGCTTTCTAAGAAGTGTCTTTAAACATGATAAAGATTAGATGTGGTTATCTTTTCTCACTGTAGAAACCATGCGCCTTGAAGAATCCTCTCTTTTTGGCACTATACCAACTACTATAGGAATTTTTTTTTTGAGATGAATATTTCACTGTTGCCTGAGTTGGTGTGCAGTGGTTTGATCCATGCTTGCTGTAACCTCCACCTCCTGGGTTCAAGCGATTCTCCTGCCTTAGCCTCCCAAATAGCTGGGATTACACACATTCACACCACGTCCAGCTAATTTTTTTAATTTTTATTTTTGGTAGAGACAGAGTTTCACTATGTTGACCAGGCTGGTCTCAAACTACTGACCTCATGATCAACCCGCCTCAGCCTCTCAAAGTTTTGGGATTACAAGTGTGAGCCACCACACCTGGCCTACAAAGGGATATTTTTTAAGAACCATAACATAATCCTGACCAATTGTACATAAAACTATATTAGAAATGGTTAGGTCAAGCAGCAAAAATAATCATTAAGAATACAGAAAATGTAAGGAAGCAAGTGGTAAAATCCAAAGGCTAAGGCTAAGATTGAAAAAGAGGGATGGAAGGATAAAGACAGATGTTGAGATAGAGAGAATGATACAATTTATGTGTTTGTCTCCTCCAAATTTCATGTTGAAATGTGATCTTTAATATTGAACATGATGCCTGGTGAGAGATGTTTGGGTCACGGGGATGTGACTCCCTCATGAATAGCTTACAGTCATCTACTTGATAATGAGTTAGTTCTCCTTCAGTTTATTTACATAAGATCTGATTGCTTAAAGGAGTCTGAGATCTTCCCCTTTTCCTTTCTCTCTTTAACTCCATGTCTCACACTCACAATCCCATCTAGAGACTGCCTGCTCCTGCTTCACTTTACACTATGAGTAAAAGCTCCCTGACACCTCACTAGAAGCTGAGCAGATGCTGGTACCATGCTCCCTGTATAGCCTGAAGAACTGTGAACCTACTAAACTTTTTATTTTTTTAAAATTACTCAGTCTCAGTTATTTCTTTATAGCAAAAAATGGACTAATACACACAGAGAGAAAGAGGAAAAAGGGAGAAACTTACACACACACACAAATAATTTTTTAGGAAACATTTGTAAATTTTGGTCACAAACTACATTATAAAATAAGTCTCATTTATTTTCTAAAAATTACAATTTTATAATTCACATATTTGGAGCAAAGTTCAATTGAATTAGAAAAATGATGAACTATGTTATTTTAAATGTTATAAGAGAAAGAGAAAAGATCAATTGAAATCACAAAATACAGTAATTTGAATTCCAATTTAAAAAATTTATGTCAAAATCTGAAATATGTAGTTAAATACTGTCAAAGAATGAGAGTATCCCTAAATGTTCTAAGCCATAAATGAAGAAGAAAAGCAGAAGGAAAAGGAGAAGAAGAAGAAAAAGAAGAAGAGAAGGAGGAGGAAGAAAGAGGAGGAAGAAGAGGGGAGGAGAAGAAGGGGAGGAGGAAGAAGAAAGTGTTGGAGGAACAAGAGGAGTTGGAGCAGATGGGGGAAGAAAAGGAGGAGGCTGAGTTTCAGCTTTAAAGGCTCAGAAGAACAAACAGAACAGACATGATGATATTGAAAAGAAGAAAATTATGAAATAGGAGAAAAAACATACATTAAATAGAAAATAAAACAACAAGGAGGGTTAAAAATCATAAAACTTTGGGAGGCGAGGTGAGTGAATCACGGGGTCAAGAGATCGAGACCATCCTCGTCGAAATGGTGAAACCCCGTCTCTGCTAAAGATACAAAAAATTAGCTGGGCATGGTGGCGTGTGCCTGTAATCCCAGCTACTCGGGAGGCTGAGGCAGGAGAATTGCCTGAACCCAGGAGGCGGAGGTTGCGGTGAGCCGAGATCGCGCCATTGCACTCCAAGCCTGGGTAACAAGAGTGAAACTCCGTCTCAAAAAAAAAAAAAAAATCATAAAACTGACTCTGGACTGATTGCAAAATAGATAACTTTTTTTTTTGTCAACACTAATCAAATAAAACAGAAAAGGCACAAGTAAATAGAGGAAAAAAGAAAAGACTAAAATTTTAAAACATGAGCAACTGTGTTCCAGTTAAGTGAAATATCAAATTTTAAAAAGCACAAATTGATTTTAGAAGAAATACATGAACCAAAAGAATTTTAGGAGTTAATACTAGGTTCTGACACTTCTATAAAATTACGAAAACTAGGTAATCTTTATCATGTAAAACTATTTTCGATCAACAGAAACAGAAAAAAATTTCCAACTCATTTCAGTTTTTAAAACCAAAATAGAATAAGTCATGCATGACAACTGAAATTATGGGCAGAATTCATTCATATATAGGAAAAAATATTAAAAATTTCTAAATGCACCAAGTATGGAGTGGCATTTATCACAAGGACATATATATAGTCAAGATCATAAGCTCAGTTAATTATGTCACAGTAGGTATTAAAGAAGAAGTCATTTATAAGCACAAATAACATATTAAGAAAATCTATTCTTTTCGAAAATTCACACAACAAATAAATAGGAGAAAGATAAATATTCTAAACATAATGAATATTATTTTTCAAAAATCAAAACAAACATAGGCAAGCTGCTGCTTACAAGCACTGTACTTTATTTCTAGGTCAAAAACAAACACAAAAATTAAAAATGTACTATCACAAACATTTTCATTTTATTAGACAGCAACTGAAATACAACAATATTTGTTGTATTTCTTTGCTGTCTAATAAAATGAGTTTAAAATGTAAACTAGCTACATAGGAAAGAAAAAGAAACCAACTAAGTTATCCTTATTTGTAGACAACCAGTTTATTTTATCCAAAGAGAGGGCCTCCTGAGTGGGCCTGGCTTAATCGGGTCCTAGAAGAGGTGCCTAGGCCTTCCTGTGGAAAGTCTTTACCCACTGGTGGCTGTGAAAGGGTAAGATTTTCTGATACAGCGATCGTATCAAGAGGGCCACATAGCAAGGAACTGTAGCCAATCTTTAGGAGTTGAAAGCGGCCCCTTGCATCACATCAACAGCCAGCAAAAAGCTTAGGCCCACAGTCATTTTAGCCACAAGGAATTAATTCCAACAAACTGTATGAACTTGGAACTGGCGGTAAAAATTCAGCACCAGACAGCATTTTACTTGAGGGAGACCAGTGAGATTCTGAAGCAGAGGACCTAGCTAGACATCCCAGAAATTCCAACACAGGGAAGCTTACAGACAATAAGGAGTTTTGTTGCTTTTAAGCCTTATTTATGTGCTCATTTGTTATGTAGCGATGGGAAAATAACACAGAGTACATTACTTTCGTAGTCACAGGGGAAAATAGGAAAGAGTGCAAGACAGGGGTTACATTTATGTTTGCTGGTTCCTAGCACAGGGAGCTTTCTAGCACTTCAAGTAGTAAACCAGACTTGTTTTGGGGAACACTACTGAAAGTTCCAGAAAAGCCTGGCATAGGTGGAAGGTGAGTTGAGGGGAGACTAAGAGGCTATTTCAAAAGGTTGTGGTTGTTGTCAGGGTTAGAGCTTAAACCAGAATCTCCTGACCTCTGAATAAGGGTGTTTTTTGCTTGTTTTGTTTTATTTTGTTTTTGAGACAGTCTTGCTTTGTCACCCAGGCTGGAGTGCAGTGGCTCGATCTTGGCTCACTGCAACCTCTGCCTCCTAAATTCAAGTGATTCTCCTTCCTCAGCCTCCTGAGTAACTGGAACTACAGGCACATGCCACCATGCCTGGATAATTTTTTGTATTTTTAGTAGAGATGGGGTTTCAACGTGGTGTTATCCAGGATGGTCTCAATCTCCTGATCTTGTGATCTGCCCACCTTGGCCTCCCAGATTGCTGGGATTACAGACGTGAGCCACCATGCCTGGCCTTAATGATTTTTAATACACTTTGATATTTCACTAAAAGATCATAAGTATTTAAGTGGAAATATACATACATACATACATAAATCATACTGAAAATGCATCCATTAAAAAATTCATTTATAAATATTTCGTATATCCAGATATTCATGCAAAGTATTTGCTCTTCTTATTCTTTGAAACATTGGAATGTCTTTCTACATTTTTTACTTGATTCTTTCTTTGTGGAGATACCAATAAGGACTCAATGAGTTGAATTACAACATGTAAAGACATTAGAATTTGCTTGACACTAAATGAATATACTTTATCCTTTAAGATACATTGTTAGCAATGGGGCCTTTCTCACCCTTCAATTGATTACTAAATTTTACTTACTGCTACTGCAGTAAGGGGCCCAGGGTACTGAATTAACAGGGAAATCCATTACAGACATGAGAACACTTTGGCTTTTGAGTTACTGTTAAACTTTATTTTTAGTGCACAGTTTGACAATGTATTCTGTTGCTTTCCCTGGTTGTTCAAAAGTTCTTTTGTAAAGTTCAGGCACATTATAAACATTGGCCTGTAATGATTCTATTAGTATCCAAACAGGCTGCCTCTTCACTCTCAAAACAAAGATCTGCATGTTAAGAAAGATGGCAAAGGAAAATTGGGGTTAGTCTGGGACGCTTCTATTTCCTGAAGATACAATTTAGTGTATGTTTAGTTTTGATAAACTAGAACAAATGTGTATTGATTTCTACCCTTTTAATCTCTTTGAGGAACAGTAAACAACAGTGTTTCTATAGGACACGTCCTGTTTGTAAAGGACACTTTACAAAGTGGAGAGTACAAGCAAAATGGAGAGGCCACATACATAGCATGCTGAGGATTCAGTGAGCAGAGATTGAGGTGTTTTTCCAATGTCTTATTTAGCTGTAAATAAACTAGAGTCCCTTCAGAAGAGGATAAAGAGCCTAAAAGCAAAGCTCTGTTTGGAATCCCATAGTTGTGTCCATTTTCATTGCTCTATAACCATTTCAGGGATGAGTTGGGTTTCTATCTCTTAGACACTGAAGGCTTCATACACTGGTTGGTGAGTTGTGAGGGATTTGGTATGAGATTCAGCATAAACAGAAAAAGAACAGCTGGGAAAAGATTGTGCTAATTAGTGAACTAGGTATGACTTTAAAAAATGGATATTCTGAAACCCTAACTTTACCAATGTGATGCTGCAGGCAGCAAAGTTAAGTAAACTGAGGAAAGCCACCAACTAGATTATTGAAGAAGAGTTCTTTCCAAAATGAGGTAAGTTACCTACATCCTAATTCCAGGCTGTCTCCAGAAAAAAATGAGGCTTGAGTATCCATATTCAGATAGTGCACATAGTTTGCAATATAACATATCCTTTTGGTTTGAAATACAATTTCTGGTTGGTTTTGCTTTCTTGAGAGGTAGATTCTCAGTTAACTATTCTGTCAGCTAATTACGGGTTGTTTTGCATGTAAAGGAGGAATTCAATGAATCTGGACATAAAATATTCACTTTAAGAACTTGTCCACCACTAAATAGTTACTCATTGTTTGGTTTCACTGAGAAATGGTCCACATTATGCTTACACATATAAGAAGTATGCACAGGTTGTAAGATAATATTGTGCATACTCTATCTGCACAAAATAAAATTGTCCTCAAATTTATTCCTTTTCTTGAGAAGAGTGTTCATATTTAACTCATAGCATTGTCAGGAGCCTAGAATTTTGTTAAAATTTAGTTGTAACTAAAAAATATCATTCCCATTCTTCATTTCCACCTCTCCTAAAACTTCATAATTAATTTCCAAATAAGCATTGTGGATTCCAAGAAAGACCAAATTGGTTTAATAACGTAAATGTAATTCCACAGTAGAACTTAACATGATAATTATTTTCTATGGCACTCTGATTCCTTTCCTTGATGCTATATTGTCAATAATCTTTGGAGTATTTTAAATTTCAATTCCTGTACTTTTTGAATCTTCATCAATTAGCTACATGGGAAACAAAATTTTAACTTTTGATGACTAGTAAAAATTCTTTAATTTCTGGACGTATCTAAAAGCCCTTTATTGTGGTGGTATCATCTGAAATTTGCACTATAAGTGTTTAACAGTTCCATCCATCACAGCATGCATTGCTGGACATAAATTATGAGTCATTAAGCAAGTAATTATGCTCAGGCTGGTGTCACTCTTATTTGTTCTGAGTCCCTTAGACACATCTCCACTTGAAATGCGAAGTCTCAATAATCTCCTACTTTCTTAAAAGATGAATAATATACGAATATAGAAAAACAGATCTACAAGGGGAATTCAAACAGTTATGAAAATGTTTATTTTAGAAACGTAGTCCTGCTTGTGCTGTTTGTATAGATCCTCTGAAATGTGAAATTAGATCAGCAGTTTTCATGATAATGTCCATGTAAAAATTTGGCATCTGCATATTTTTCTAATTGAAGAAATAATCTTAAAGCACTAATTTCCTCTAATGACATAGACATCATTTGGCTTCACAAAAAAACAGAAAACTAAGCTAAGGTCCATTTTCTATTTATGGGATATGTACAACATTCAGTTGTAAGATTCACTGAAGTTTGAAAAAATGAATTCAAACAATTTTAAAGCATGGGACACTGACACAAGAACTTTTTGCCATGAATGGTAATTTGAATTTAGTTGCAGATGCTATCCATATGAATTTTCTATCAACATTAAAAAAAAAACTCAGCCGTGTCTTTCTCTTCTGTAAGACTTCTACATCTTATTGATATTCTATCATCACTTAAACTAAACCTTCTTGAAATTATTTGTTTACAATCTTTCTCACTGGAAAGATGTTGAGGACATACCACACATGTTTCTGTATCTCTAAAATGTATAGATTACTTTTGCTTTTCTAAAGCTCACTATTACTTTGTTTCCCTGAAACACCAGTTCTACTCTGTGTTCCTTTGTTCGTAGATTTCCAGAAATTTCAATTTCATAACCACAAAGACAGCATTTGATCATATAATATACATTGTTCTTTGATGCTTTTGTTAATTATGTAATTTATTGATTCATTCATTGATCAGTGTACTAATGGACCCAATAATCAAATCGTTCAGATTTTTAAATTTTTAAGAACAGGTGATACATCTAAAGTATGATTTTTTAATTCCCCCAAATTTCTAGTCCAGTGCTAAATATGACACTGGTTGTGTATCCTTGAGCACATTACTTAACATCTCTGCTGCAGTTTCCACTGTTATTAAGTGAAAATACAATAGCATGTTCTGTTTGAAGTGAAGATTAAATTCGTTATATAGAAAAGTGTAGCCACGGAATAAATATTATATAACTGTTTGTTATTGTTACATTACTAGCTAACTAATAAATCCAGGCCAAGTTGTCTGATAAACACAGTTTGTTTCTGGAGCTCAAATATTTTGAGAATGTAATTTAGGATTTTTTTTCTAATTTCGGTGGTTTATAGAGTCATTGTTTCTTTTACGTTAAAAAAATTCATAAGACAAACATAAAACTGTATAAAACGTGATATTTTAAAACAAAATTATGAGTAATAAATGAATGAATGAATCAACAAAGTTACCTATTTTTTAAAAATATACAGTAAGTTATGAATATACTGGAGTGTTCTATTCTGAAACATTTAACCATTTTTCTTTCAACTTCTAAAGTGGAAAATAATGGCCAATGCAGGTTCACTGGTGCTTGATTGCTTCAATTCTGCTTAGCTCAAGTTTAGAACTCATCATCACAAGTGGTTTTAAATACTTTGAAATTGTTTTTCTATAATAAGCAAAGCTAATTTGCAAAGTTTCAGATGTCTTTATCTGAGCCACAAAAATACTCTTAAGTTGTTCTCTATTCATTTGTCTATATTTTTGAACTAATTTATTTCCTATTTTTAACAAATCTAGCTAGAACACAGTTGGCAAAGCGTAGAGCTGGGAGTGAGTTTGAAAGGCTCCCCGTGTCTTACATCTGCATGTTTCTCACTGTGTTCACCTTGAGCAGGTCATTGGACTTCTAATCTGAGGATCCTCATTTGAAATGGTGATATGCAGAAAAACAGAAACTGCGAGTGAAGTGACTTGCACAGCGTTTGGTACAGTAGTTGCTCTGGGAAGGCTATTTCCATCATCCCCAAGCTTTCTCCTTAGAGCTATAATTTAGTTTTTCAAAATAGAACAACGTGATTTTTTTGTTACTTCTATTGGAAATCCCAGCCTTTCTTTTTCCAGAGAAGCTTAGTAATTGGCGTCATTGGCAGCCAAGTGTTATTAAAAATTTATATTTGGAAATCGTGCAGGGTCCTTAGAAAACATCTGATCCATGTTCCTTCTCAGAATATAATCATCACTGCAACCATTCTGAATTCTAATCGTTCACATCATCCTTGAACATCTCCATTTTCCAGGAACTCCCTCTGTCCATAGACACTGCACTGTAATTCCATCCATCTCTGCTAAGATCTGAAATTCATTTTCCTACTTCCTCTTTTTTGACGTCTCTCTAACATCTTGAGTAACCACATGACAAATCTGACCTCCCTTCTTACCCCACCTTAGCTGTGTCATCCAGCTTCCTCACTCTCCTTTTTCGTATTTCAGGTCTCAGAGAAACACTATTCCTTGCTCTGAGGTTTCGAGCAAGTTATTTGCTATCTTTGGGAACTCCATTTATTTAGCTAAGGGCACAGATAACATCTACTTTTCTTGGTTGTGAGAAGTAAATAAAATCATATGTACCTTTCAAAAAGTATTTATTAAGTCCTAATTATATGCCAGGCCTTAGTCTAGAAAGTGGAGATGTAACAGTGAACACAATAAACAAATGTCCTTTTTTTTCCAGACGGAGCCTTGCTTAGGTGCTAGGCTGGAGTGCAGTGGCATGATTTCGGCTCAATGCAACCTCCACCGCCCGGGTTCAAGCGAATCTACTGCCCCAATCTCCCAAGTAACTGAGACTACAGGCGTGCACCACCACACCCAGCTAATTTTCTTTTCTTTTTCGTAGAGATGGGGTTTCACCATGGTGACCAGTATGGTCTCGATCTGTTGACCTCATTATCTGTCCACCTTAGCCTCCCAAAGTGCTGGGATTACAGGCGTGAGCCATGGCACCTGGCCCCAAATGTCCCTATTCCATGAGCTTTCTTCCTTGTGGAAAAGGCAGACAGTACGCAGCCCATTATTAGCATAGTCAACAAGCAAGATAGATAGTAGGTTGGTAGGTAGTGATAAATAAAATATAGAGTAGTAGAACACATGTAATACTGGGCTAAGAGGCAGTAAATTTAGGAGAGGTGTACAGAAAATGCTTATGAGAAAGGTAACATTTGAAGAGACTTGGAGACTCAAAAGGAGTCCCCAAGTATTTGGGAATGAGAACATTCCAGACGGTGGAAACAGCAAGGACAGGGTCCTTAAGGTAGGACGTTGACATTGTTTCTCTCATGAAATAAGAATCAATGAATTTAACACCTATTTTTCTACAGCAGTGTCTAATTTAACCTAAGAGTCTCCAAACATTCTTTTTTTCATTGAAGAAAAATCTTTTATTTCTCACCACAAAAGTACACATAGGGAAACTGGTAGTGCTATTATCCTAAGAGTAATAATACACCTATTTAGAATTTAATTTTACAGTGCTCATAAGCATTAGCTTGCATTTCCAGGCTAATGAAGTTATTGGGATGTTGGCCACCCCAGTGCTTTTTACAATCAATATTTTTGGATATGTATTTAGCTTTCAGAGACAATCACAATGATACTTCATCTCCAAGTATCTCATGTCTTCTAGAGTGAGAGAAAAGAAACAAACAAACAAAAAAGCATCAATCACTTCTCTGTTTCTTACTCAGAGAAGCTTTGTCCTGATATTCAATGTGGGTGTAATATTCTAAAATGTCTTCACCAGATGATTAACCATCTACTGCTTTTCATTTGGAAGACACACATGCCGGATGTATTTATATCCAGGGAACATGAAATTGCAAATTGTAAACATACCCCAAAGAAAATGTTAAGGACAAATGTATAACTAAACCTTAATGAATACTATTTTTTATTTCTTCTCCCTTTCCTTCACGTTTTCTATAAATCTTTTAAAGATCAAAAGGTTATTTTTTATCAAAGGCTCATGATTATTTGATGTCTGATGTGTCTAAGCAAGAAATACGTATGTTGTATACATATATATGTGTATATATGTAGTATACATATATATGTGTACATGTATGTAGTATACATATATATGTGTATATGTATGTAGTATACATATATATGTGTGTAGATATATGTATACATATATATGTGTGTAGATATATGTATACACATATATGTGTGTGTATATATGTATACATAAATATGTGTGTGTATATGTGTGTGTGTGTGTGTGTGTGTGTGTATAAAATGGATGATATACCATATGGGGGCCAAATAGTGCTCTCTCTTCTGGGAAGGGACGCTTTTCCCTAAAATTTAACCAGTATGCTGCACGTATACCAACAATGCAGCTAAAAAACGTCTCACTCTCAAAGGGAAAGAGGGAGGCAGGGAGCAGGACTAAATTGCTGTTCCCAATCAAAGAACCCCTGTTAAATCTGCCTACTTGGGCTCACATTACAATGACCATTTAATTATAAAGGATACCTTTAATCATACTCATTTTTTATGATTTTATTAACTCTAAGCCACAGTCTTGTTATTGTTACACTACAGAATGTTGAATTAGAATTAAGATTCTGTTAGATAAATTCAGAGTTGCAGATAATCAAGTAAAATATAAGCTGAAATCATAAAATATTCAGATAAAAATCTTAGTCTGGGTATTGTTGAAATGAATGTATATCTGGTTATTTGCTGCCAGAACTGTAACATTAGTGTACAATTCTGCTTAACATTAGTGTACAATTCTGCTTAACATTTCCTTAAAACTTAATAATTTCCTAATATTTCAGAAATCTTTAGATGAGAAGACCTTACTTGTCTTTTGAAAGTCTGGTAACTTTCACCTGCACAAAATGCTACCATGATGTGATGATTTCCTTTTTCTTCCTTCTTCCATTCCCCTTTCCTTCCTCTTCCTCTTCCCCCTCCCCTCCTCTCCCCTTCCTCCCCTCCCCTTCACTTCTTTATCTTTGTTGAGATATAATTGATGACTAACAACAAACCACTTTGCACATTTAATTTATAAAATTTGATAAGTTTGGATATGCACATTCATCTATGATATTATTTCTATAGTCAAGGTACAAATGCATTCATCACACCAAAAATTTTCTTATGTCTCTTTTGTGTGTGTGTTAAGAATGCTTAACATGAGATCTACTCTCTTAACAAATTTTTAAGTATGAAATATACCACTGTTAACTATAGGCACTGTGTTGTGCTGAAAATATTTACAATCTATTTATTTTGCATAACTGAAGTCTTATACCTTTGAATAACAACTCGTCCTTCCCCTAACCCAGACTCTGGCAATCACCACTCTGTTTTGATTCTCTGAGTTTGACAATGGTAGGTACGTCAAGTAAGTGGAATCATACAGTATTTGCCTTTCTGAGACTGGCTACTTCATTTAGAATAGTGTCTTCCAGATCCATCCATATTGTAACAAATGTATAATTTATTTCTTTTTAAAGCCTGAGTAATATTCCAGTACATGTCTATATCACATTTTCTTTGCCTATTCATCACATCTGGGTTGTTTCTATATCTTTACTATTGTGACTAGTGCTGCAATAAACATGGGCAATCTAACAGCTCTTTGAGATTCTTATTTCAATCATTTATTGAGTGTGTGTATATGTATGTATATATACACACAGACACAGAAAAGGAATTGCTGGACCATATGGTAGTTTTATTTTTAATATTTGGGGAAACCTTTATACTATTTTCCAAAGTGGCTCTACCAGTCAGCATTCTCACCAATAGTAGTCAAGTCCTTAAATTATTTTCACATCCTCACCAAAACCTTTTCTTTTTACATATTTAGTAGCCATCCTGATAGGTGTGAGGTAATGTCTCATTGTACTTTTACTTTGCATTTGCCTAATTCGTGACATTGGCAATTTTTTTTAACATAATTGCCATTTTTGTGACTTCTTTTTTGAGGTTGAGAATTTTTTTACATAACTGTTTGCCATTTTTATGTCTTCTTTGGAGAAATACCTATTCGGATCCTCTTTCCGTTTTTTTTAATCAGGTTGTTTTCTTGCTATTGAGTTGTTTGAGCTTCTAATATATTTTGAATACTAATGCCTTATCAGATGTATGGCTTGCAAATACTGTTTTTCCATTCTACAGATCGCTTCTTCAATCTATTACTTGTTTACTTTGCTGTGCAGAAGCTTTTTTGTTTGATGAATTTCCATTTGTCTATTTTTGTTTTATGTTGGCTGAGCTTTAGGGATCAATTCCAAAAAAGGCATTGCCCAGACCAATGCCATATAGATTTTCCCTGTGTTTTTTTTTCTAGTAGTTTTATAGCTCAGGTCTTATGCTTGTCTTTTATCCATTTTAAGGAGATTTTTATGTATAGTGTATGTGAAGGGTCCAAATTCCTTCTCTTGCATATGAGTACCCAGCTTTTCCAAAACAATTTATTGAAAAGATTTTGCTTTCCCTATTGCGTGTTTTTGGCATCCTTCTTGGTGATCAATCGACTGTATATATAATGCATACATTTATTTCTGGGCTTCAAAGATTCATTGATCATGCCTAGCTATCAGATTTATAGCATGCATTCCAAAATATTTTATTATGTATTTTTTTATTTTTATAAATTATACATAGGTACAATATATATAACATAATATAAAAGCAAGTTGAAATAGAAATAACAAAAATAAGAACACAAATATATAAATATTATAAATATGGAACATATTCCAAACTCACAAATATCTCTTTTGCACTCTGAATGACAAATTGTAGCTCAGTCCATGTAGCTAAATTCTTATTTTATTGCATTTATATTTTTCTCTCTTTTCACTTTTTAAAGCCATCTTTACACATTTTTTTTCTTTCCTTAAGTCTTTCAAGATTAATCTTCAAGAGTGGGAAAACTGGAATTATATCAGGGACTTCCCAGGGTAAAATTTGATTCCTAAGTTTTTACTCTTCTTCCCCTGAAATATAAAACACGACATTATATACAAAAGGAGTCTTGATTTCAAATCAGGATTTTTGAATTAGGCTGTTTAACATATCCAGCATTTATTCTACTTATTCAAACTACATGTGTATGATATACCTAGGTAAATATTACAGAATGGACTTCTTTATTTCTCTTTATAATCAAGTGTAATAGGATTAGATACAAAGTTGCTATTTCTCTAGCTGGATTACTTGATGTCAGATATTTTGAACTCTCATGTTTCAGGTGGAAAAAAAAGAATGTAAAGAAATCAGATTTTTGAAAGTGACCACATAATTGGAAGTAAATCATTCTTCAGCATTTGCATAGCATTTCACAGACTTAAATGAAATATTGGTTGGCTATATGTTATTTTCTTCCCTTATTTCTCCCTGATAAGTACAATTATCAGCATAAAAGAGGTTTTTAATACCTATTTCTAGACTGCATTCCAGCCTAAGCAATAGAGCAAGATTCCTGTACTCTCTCCCCCTTTATCTTTCTCTTTTTTCTTTTAAAAAAAGAAATTAAAAAAGAAAGTATTTTAAGAATACTCTAGGACACAAAAACAATAAAGTTATTCAAATGAGTTTGAAGTCCCTTTAATTTCTCTTTATTATCAATGAATTGCAATGCCAATTGCAGTTCCTTACCCTGTTTCCAGCCCTCTGCTGAAATTAAGGTTCCTCAAAGGGTCCCACATTCTTGGTCACCAAAGCTGTCATGGTTTTCTTGACCATGGAAGTGATACATAGCAGGCCCTTGTCCCCGAAAAAGAAAGAAAAAAAAAAGAAAGAAATCAGATTAAAATCCAGATGTATGTGGTGTCTCGCCTGTATTTCACCAGTATGTGTTTTAGATAACTTCGTCAAAACACTAATATACCCGAAGATAGTAAATTTCAAGAATTAAATCAATGTAATAATGGCTACTCTGAAAATACTTTTCTTTTTTTTTAACTTGTAAGGTGTGTCAGAGAAAAAAATGAGAGACACTTAGACAAGATCCTCCCAAGTATCCTCCGAGTGGGTACAAAATGTCCACTAGAGGGCGTTTCTTCTGGACACTCTATTGTCAAGACAGTAAGTTCATTCCCCAAAATGCTATGAACTCATTTTATCAAATTGGGAATAACTAACTAAAAAAAAAAAAAAAGAACATGAATTATTTTGATGCTTCAAGATTCACATAAATAAGATCAGAATCACCTTTCCATTCCAAAACTGACAGAATCGGAAACGCTGATAATTTCTAACTCTCCTACTGCCAAGCATGATCCATGTGTACATTTCTTTAACCATTAAAACAAATTTGAAAGTAAAATTTCATTATATAGATTTAGAGATGAGAAAACTATAGTCAACAAATCTATGTGTGTTGTGATCTTGTTCACATAATTTCTATGTGGTTTTATGCCCAATGGCTTCTTTGTATATAAAGTATACAGATAGATACACCTATGCTTATTTTTCTTATGTGTGTTCTGCTACTGTTTAGTTTTCTTATGTGTGTCCTGCTACTGTATATGTTTAAGGCATATGATGTGATGTTTTAACATACATATACATACTGAAATCATTGCCACAATGGATCATACTAACATATCCATCTGTTTACATGGTTACTGTTTCTCTGTGTATGTGCTGTGTGAATGTCTGAAATCTACTGTTAGCAAATTTCTAATATGAAAACCAACATTATTAACTATAATTCTCCTGCTATTCATCAGACTTGTTCACCCTACATAAGTGCAAGTATGTATTTTCAGACCTACAAGTCATTTCCCCAGCTCCCTATTCATGCCTGGTAACCACCGTTCTAGTATCTGCCTGTATTCATGTGATTTTGTTATATTCCACATGTAAGTGAGATCACACAGCACTTATCGTTCTGTGACTTTTTGATTCCAGTTAGCTTGATTCCCTCGAGTTTCCTCCATGTTGTCACATATTCTATAATGTTCTGCTTTTATATGGCAGAATAACATTCCATTCTGTGGCCGTCACATAGCTTTTGGTAATCTGCTAACCATCTCAGGTATCCCTTGTTATGCAGAAGCATCATGCTTATTTCTGCCTTTATCTTCACATAGTGTTCTCTGTGTCCACATTTCCCTTTTACATGAGGATACCAGTCATATTACATTAGGGTCCCATTTCATTCTAGATGGCCTCTTTTTAACCTATCTAATTGCATCTTCGATGACCCTACTTTCAATTAAAGGCATATTTAATTAAGGTACCAAGGGCCTTAAACATATTGGTTTTTTAGGGAAGCATTCCTATAACAGTCACTTTATGTTCTACTCTATGATTGGCACTAGACTGGGTCCTCTAGTGAATATAATTATAAGAAGAGCCATTCTTACTCTCTAGAAGGTTGTGTGGAGTCCAAGAACAGAGAGTGATTACTTGGGAAGATGTTTCTTCAGACAGAAAAAAAGAAAAAGAAAAAGAAAAAGAAAAATGGCTTTAGAATGGAGAGTCACCTGATGTAGAATCCGTTCTGACGAAAAACTTCATGTGACCTTGAAGAATTTATTTTGCCATATTTTTGTTTCTTCACATATAAGATTAAATTCTTTTTTTCTCTCTTTTTTTTTGGCGGGGGGGACGGAGTTTTGCTCTTGTTACCCAGGCTGGAGTGCAATGGTGCGATCTCCGCTCACTGCAACCTCCGCCTCCTGGGTTCAAGGAATTCTCCTGCCTCAGCCTCCCGAGTAGCTGGGATTACAGGCGCGCGCCACCATGCCCAGCTAATTTTTTTTTTTTTTGTATTTTGAGTAGAGACTGGGTTTCACCATGTTGACCAGGATGGTCTCGATCTCTTCACCTCGTGATCCACCCGCCTCGGCCTCCCAAAGTGCTGGGATTACAGGCTTGAGCCACCGCGCCCGGCCAAGATGAAATTCCTAAATTGGATCTGTGGCTGCCCGGCAGTAATACACATTAGACATGGATTTTGGAGAAACACTATACTGGATGATGCTTAAACCATCCTTCAATTCTAAGAGGTTGTCCTAGGTATCTGGAAGAGCCTGAGAATGCTTTTGAGCTATACGTTGAGCTTGACACCAAATACTGACCAACTTGGTAACATCCGCTTTCCTTATCTTCCTTCCTTTTAAATACATATGTTTCTTTGATATTGTATGTTTTTACGATATAATTGCTCTAAACTTATGCCTCAAATTTTGAATCCTAATCTAAGACATACGAGGTGTGACTGATGCTTAGACAATTATGTTGATAAATTGTAAAAGCATCATAAAACCAGGATTTTTTAATTGCTTTTTATTCTAGGACAGCAATTTCATTCTAAAATTACTGTTCTTTCCTCTATTATTTGGTCAAGTATCTATAGCTTTCGAAAAATACAACCATTACAAATAGGCTTTTTCAATTGGATTTAGAGTGTTTTAAATTTTACTTGAGCTTCAGTTTTAGTTTTTTTTTAATTTTTTTTTAAATGTTTCCTAACAGGGGAATGAAACATAATAAGATTATATTCTTTTTCCTTCCTTGTGCAACTTGGACAGGACGGTTTTCTCTTCGGTATTTTTGGGAGAAAGAACAATTAAGTTGTCATCATAAACTCTTGTCAAAGGACAGTTTGATTCCATCGTCAAGTGCTGATATATTCAGTACTAACTGCTGAGCATTAAGGAGTTTGGTTCTCACTGCGAAGCTTACTCTTGTTAAATTCTTGTTAGCCTCCCCAATCATAAGCCTCTTAAATGAGGGGAAAAATACACTGCTTCCACATCCAAACCAAGTATGCTATATAAAGTTGGTGAACATAGTAACAACACTTACCAAAGAAATGTTCTAGCCAGCAGTGATATGGCATCCTGAGTAAAGAGCTTAAGCAATCACCTAGACCTTGGTGAGTCATCCTGAAACCAAAATGGAAACATATCTAAAGAAACAAAGAAATAAGAACATTTACATTATTGAAAAGAGCAGTAGAAAAAATGATATGAAGAATACATTTGGATCTACCCTGAGCTAGAATATACTATATAATAAACATACACGGTACACCACTTTGCCTTTCATATGTGCTTGTTTGTGTGCATATGTATGTACACATGCAATGACAGTTAATGACACATGTAGACAGTTGCAAAATGGAATACCTACCAATTGCATATGAAGTGACGTCTCTGCTACCAATTCAACTTGTATGGAGAAGGCTACTTGCCTGCTTTATTTCTCAATTTTCTCATCTATGAAACAATGTAAACTGGTCCACATGCTATCTGTGTTGTCTCCTAGCTCTTAAATGCATTTTGTAATACGAATTGCAAAGCAAAGATGCATTTATCCATTAGGAGAAGCACACTGTGACCCTTTTCAGTTTCAGAGCGTAATCGATATATTTTACGTTGCAAGTAACGGAAGTCCCATAATACCAAAGTATGGTATTTTAGAAGGGTAAGGTGGACCTTACCTCAGGCATAGATGGGTACATAGATTCCAGTGAAAATAATGTGGCACTGTCTTCTTGTAGCTTGCATTTTCTTCTGTGCTAGGCTCTCGTTTACCTAATATAGGCTGATATTCTCTGTATGATAGAGTATGTGGCTCAAGGCTGCATAGCTTCACATTTTCTTGGCCTCCAATAGGCTTTTAGAACTGCCATTAGAACAGTCGTGGGGAGAGCTTGGATTTTCGAATTGAGATGTGTAAATCCTGAAATCATTCACTTAAGCTGTGTGGAAAATTTTCCATGATAGTCTGGACTAGGATGACCCATCCAAGAATTGGCAGGAAACAAGCTGGATCAGCCATACTTCATACAGACTTATTCCCCAATATTTTAAGGAAGTGAGACATTTTCCTTGATCTAATATATACTTTGCTACATTGCTTATAACTAATAAATCGAATTCAGTGTCTTAAAGGCTTATTTTCTCTTACTCTTCAACATGAGTCTCTGCTTTAACCATTGTCAATCTCTATGAATTGTCTTGTGTTTCATACTTTTCTCATAACTGGCTTACCTTGGTAATTTCCACTTCTTCCTAAAGCCTTTAGTATGCTTATCTTGCATCCTTTCCCAAGCACAACTCCAGATTTTCTCTACAAAAACATTAAAACAAATAAATATACCTAGAAACATAACAAAGCAAAAAATAATAACTTAGCACACCTCCCTAGTAAATATGTTTTCCCCAGTGCTGGTGTAGAGAATCATTTTCTAAACAGCACCCTAGATTTTTCTCTGTTATTGCACTTACTACAAGATACAGTGGTTTTTCTTCCCTATTACTAGACTCTTGCATGAATAAGACATGTTTTGATTTAAAGAGGCATAAACACAAATTGAAATATTTTATTTAAAAAGAAAAAAATATTGGAAGGATGCCAGTGCTTTCGGAACTACCGGCGAGCTGTCTTCATATCTCTTATGTTTGCTGACTTTGCATGTCCATTTTATGCTCTCCCTTTCCACAAATGCTGGGATCTGCAATGGCTGCCATTCCTCGAGTCACATGTCCTATAGCTGCCACTGTTGGACTTGACTCTCTGTCCTTGGACTCCCTTTGAAAATCCCTGGGAAGCTCTTGGAATCAGATGATCAGGCATCCACCCCTCTGCCAGAAAGTCTGTTCAGTGAGTTTAGGATCATATAGAAAAGACATGGATGTGAGGGATCCTACGCTATGTATTTGAAACAGTAGCTGCCATATTATATGCTTTCAGTATATGAATGAATTCTAAGAGATATTATCATCCTGATATCTTCTAGATCAGGGATCCTTAACCCCCAAGCCATGGACCGGTATGGGTCTATAGTCTGTTAGGCACTGGGCTGTGCAGCAGGAGTAAGTGGCAGGCAGGAGAACATTACCACCCGGGGAGCACCGCCTCCCATCACATCAGTGTTGGCAGGGCACTAGATTCTCATAGGAGTGTGAATCCCACTGTGTGTGGTGCATGTGAGGGATGTAGGTGGCACGCTCTTTATGAGAATCTAATGGCAGATGATCTGAGGTGGAACAGATTATTCCCCAAACTGTTCCTCTGCACCCACAAGTCTGTGGAAAAATTGTCTTCCAAGAAACCGGTCCCTGGTGCTAAACAGGTTGGGGACTCCTGTTCTAGAACTTAAACAGTGAAAGAAGTTTCACTTTCAGACTCATATACATTTCCAGCTGGCATAAATCACCGGCTTTTCTCCCTTTTGGAGAATGCTTAGGCATAATTGACTTTCTCAAATTCCAGTCTTTTGCACTTTTCATCTGTATAAAAAGGGTATTTATGTTAAGGATATGTGGGCTAAAGGCCTAGATTCCAGATTAATAGCATGAAGCTTTCTTGTGAGTTAATACTATAATTATCATACTTTTTTCCCTTAAGGCTCTTTTTTTTCTGATATTTTTCTCCATGGTCAAAATGGGGTTTAAGAAATTAAAGGCCAGCTTGAATGTAAAAGCTCAGCTATAACTACAGGGCAAAAAACTTAATCCTGTCATAATATTCATGAGTGGTTATTAATAATGAGGACTTGTAACACTTTCATCTAAATTATCTTGACCATGGAATTAAAATATACAGATTACTTTCCATTAACATTAAGATACCATGAATAAAAGACCAAGTTTGTAATAATTAGAGGAGGTTTCAAATTTTTTCCCTGCACTCGACTTGTTCTGTGACCAGATTCCAGAGTGCAAGGGAGACTTAGCTCCCCCAAGATGATGTTATTCCAGGTCCTTGGTCTCTTACTCACCCAAGAATGGGAGAGGGGACAAGGCCGGGCATGGTGTGCTCAAAACTAAATATCGGACCCCAAAGAGTATTATAGAAAGTGATTTATTAAAGCAGAGAAAGAGAAAAAGGAGAAAGAAAAAGATAAGAGAGAAGAGCTTCCATGAGATTGTGTAAGGGGACCCAAATATGGTGAAATAGCAAAAGCTCTGTACACTCTAATTAAGGAAACCCAAAAAGCTAACCCATGTTCATTACTCTGGGACCCTATGCCTGAGGCAGCCTTTCAGACCCTGAAACAGGCACTACTGCAGGCTCCAGCTAAGCCTTCCTGCAGGGAATGACTTCTCCGAATATGCAACAGAAAAGTCAGGAGTGGCACTGGGGGTTTTCACCCAGACTCAGAGGACTATGCCACAACCATTGGCATAACTAAGTAAGGAAATAGATGCACTAGCAAAAGGCTGGCCACACTGCTTCTGAGTCATAGCTGCAGTGGCGGTATTGGTCTTAGAGGCAGTTAAAATAGTGCAAGGAAAAGATCTGACTGTATCGACTTCACATGATGTAGCTGCAGTTCTGGCCTCTAAAGGAGGCTTATGGCTGTCTGATAATCGCCTACTCAAATATCAGGTCTTAGTGTTCGAAGGAGCCGTACTCCAGCTGCACACATGTGCAGCCCTCAACCCAGCGACTTTTCACCCTGAGGAAGGAGCAGACGCAGAGCATGACTGTCAGTAGATTATAGCTCAGAACTATGTGGCTCGAAAGGATCTCTTAGATTCTCCTCTCGCCAATCCTGACCTTAACCTACACACTGACGGAAGTTCCTTTATGGGAAATAGAGTCTGAAAAGCAAGATATGCAGTAGTCAGTGATCCAACAGTGCTTGAAAGCAATTCCCTTCCTCTTGGTACTAGTACCCAGCTGGCAAAACTGATAGCCCTCATCCAAACTCTAAAGTTAGGAAAAGGAAAGAGAGTAAACGTACACACAGATTCCACATATGCTGACCTGGTTCGGCATGCCCACGCTGCCATATGGAAGGAAAGAGGGTTCCTGACCTCGGCAGGAACTCCCGTTAAATATCATACGGAAATTTTAGACTTATTACAAGCTGTCCAAGAACCGAAAGAGGTAGCAGTCTTACACTGTCGGGGTCACCAGAAAGGAGATAAGAAGGTAGCAGAGGGCAATCACTGAGCTGACCTAGAGGCAGAAAGGACAGCTAGACAAGAATTTATAGAAGGACCTTTAATATGGGAAAACCCACTCCAGGGAACTAGACCTCAATACTCATCAGAACAGGTAGAGTGGGCAATCTCCCAGGGACATAATCTTCTTCCTTCAGGATGGCTAGCAACTGAGGAAGGAAAAGTGCTCCTACCTGCTGCACTGGGGGTTCCAGCTGGGGGAAAGTACTTAAAACTCTGCATCAAACCTTCCATATGGGTATACAGCATACATATCAGATGGTCAAATCTGTATTTACAGACAAAAATCTCTTCAAGGCTGTCCAACAAATAGTCAAAGGATGTGAAGTATGCCAGAAAAATAATCCTTTGGCACATTGCAAAGCTCCTCCTGGGAAAGAGCAAGCCTGTCATTACCCAGATGAGGACTGAAAAATGGACTTTTCTCATATGCGTAAGTATTGGGGATATCAATATCTGCTAGAACGTGTAGATACTTACACAAACTGGGTTGAGGCTCTCCCCTGTACAACAGAGAAAGCCGAAGAGGCAATGAAAGTCCCGATTAATGAAATAATCCCTAGAGTTCTATTTTATTTTATTTTTAATTCTTGCAACCTCTGTGCCTTCAATTTTACTTATTTATACAATCAGGTTTTAATGCTTTTCTGACAAAAGTCAAAGGAGTAATGTGAAAGCAACACACATTTCATTATTTTAATGCATATATAAACATAGTGCCAGTTTTCCTGAGTTAACTTTTTGTTTTCATCTTCAAGCAATGGTGTTTCTAGAATTTTTTTATAGAAGGAGTGATGAATAAGCATTTGGTTTGGACAACGATTTGGAGAACTTGTCGTGTGGCTCTATGTGCATATGAAATACATCATTGTAACTTAGAATGTGAATTATAGAACAAACTTGAAAGTTAGCAAAATATTCTAACATATTTTTATGATCTCTACTTGCAATAGGAAACTGTTAGGTTTTTCTGTCAAAGAATAAGTGCACCAAAAACAAAAAATTCTGCATGGACAAAAGGGGATTTGTGGGGCAAGGCTAAAGCCCCCCAAACTTTCCTCAGGATGAACACAAACCCGGTATTTTTCTGTTGTTGCTGTTCCATGTTGCTAGGCCCTACTAAAGCAAAATTTTGAAAAGCATTGCTACAGTTCGGCCCCTCATTTCTTTCTCACTTTGGAATAATGATGCCCTTTCCAGATAAAGCATCTTAATTAAACAGATGGTATTTGAACTAGACCTTGAAGATCAGGTCAGAGTTATCTTGGGAAAGAGGTAGGAGAGCAATGCCCAGAAAATAACATTCAAAAACATAAAGGCACAGAACATAAATGTCTCTGACAAAGTGACACAGGTAGAGATCAAGGGTAAATTTTAGTGTGGCATGGATTAATTCACTAACTCAATATATATATTTATGTAAATAGCATGGATTGATACTAGAAATAAAACAATGGATTAGACATGGGCCTGACCTCATGATGTTTAGCAAATATTGTGTTCCCTAAGGCAGCAGTTCCCAACCTTTTTGGTACTAGGGACTGGTTACATGGAAGACTGTTTTTTTTTTTTTTTTTTGGACTGGGATGGGGAGACTGTTTTGGGGATAATTTAAACATATTACATTTATGGTGCACTTATTTCTATTATTACTACATTATAATACATAATGAAATAAGTATACAACTCACCATAATGTGGAATCACTGGAAGCCCTGAGCTTGTTTCCCTGCAATGATTCCTTCTGGGGCTGATGGGAAGCAGTGACAGATCATCAGGCATTAGATTCTCACAAGGAGCATGCAACCTAGATCCTTCACATGCACAGTCTACAATAGGATTCATGCTCCTATGAGAATCTAGTGTCACAGCTGGTTGATCTAACAGAAGGTGGAGTTCGGGTGATAATGTCAGTGAGAAGGAACAACCAGAAATACAGATGAAACTTCACTGGCTCACCCACCACTCACTTCCTGCTCTGTGGCCTGGTTCCTAAAAGGCCATGCATAGGTACCAATCTGTGGACCAGGGGATTGGAGACCCCTGTCCTATAGCACACTTGCAGTAAACACTGAGAAATAGATTAATTCATTGCTGCAGACTCTACAGTGCCAAACAAAAGATGTGAGGGCTTTATCTTGTGGTAACTAATAACAACACTTGTATTTCACAAATTACATGTCAGGCACTACTCTAATAACTTAAAATTTATTCACTCACCTGTTATTAGAACAACATTATGGTACAGGAATACACTTGATGTATCCATTTAATTGATGAGGGGATTCAGACATAGAGTAGTTATTTAAGTTGGCTGAGGTCTTCAGAGTTAGTAAGAGGAGGAACCAGGACTTGAGCACTGGTAGGGTGGCTTCAGAGTTGTAGTCTTACTGTTTGTAATCACAAAAATAAAGCTACAGTTGTGTTTCACTTTACAGAACGAAGTCCTGAGGTTTAAAGATGCCACGAAATTGATGTAAAGATACTGCAATATGTATCACAGTCCAAACTAGACTCCAGAAGGCTGCAAACTCAGTGCTCCTTCTGATTCACATGGACAACACGTCAGCACTGTGAGACACAGAAAGGTCTCGGTGGGATGCTTGATTAAGAGAAGTATGTTTACAATGAAAGAGGCAATCCTGCTGCTTTTCTTCATATTGGTCAGACCAGTACAGGAGACCTCAATCAACTGAAGTTCAACATGTTAAAAGGTACACAGAGTTTCTTACTGCTCTAAGTAAGTTTAAAATTGGGCCAAAATGGTCTTGATTGATAAGGGTGGCTGATACACTTTTAGTGTTTTGACTGGGCATGATTCACAAAATTGTAAAGTCCCAGGCTATTCCACTATTAACTACCTCATGGGGACTGTCTTTAACTTCTCCAGGACTTGATCCATAGGGAAATACATGCAAGAATAAAAACATTAATGAATTCAGGATTCATTTCGAACTAAACATCAGCCTGGGTGATGTTACACACACTCTCACACGCACACACAGACACAAAAATGGAACAAGTCAGCCCCATTTCCAGCATTGCCTCATTTGAGCTTGGCACACAAGGACAATTGATGCTGACTCAGAGTTATTTCAAGATGGAAAAAGCATCCTGAATTATCACACCTCACGTAATTCTGGCCGCCCTGTATTCCCTCTCCTTCCTGTCCTATAGGTGGGTACATCCCTCCCAGATAACAAGGTTTGACTCATTTTAGGCCCTTTTCCTTCTGCACAAGATCCTGAAATTTTCCCTAACCCATGCGTTTAATGGTGTAGAAGAAACAGTTTTCAAAAATAAACTAGTTTATCATTAGATGGAAGCAAGATATCACCTTTATTAATGAGAAAGCAGAGTTTGGAGGATATAGGGCATTTCTCACGCAGATATCCCTTCTGCTATTGGCTCCTGCCTTTAAATTAGAAAGCCTTACTCTTCCATCTGCAGCAATTGCTATCCTTCTACAAGCCTCTGCTCCCAGGAAAAGTAAACTGCATTATATGACAAAAAGCAACAAAGGCTTTAGACTCTCTCAGAAGAAAAGTAAATTGTGTCAAGAACGTGGTTTATCACTTCCCAATTGACTCTAAGATTAGTCAGTAACTTTTCCATGATGTAATGAGTAATGAGACAGAGAAGCAGAGTGTTTCACTGACTGATCTCAATCCACAAGAAAGGAGAAGTATTTCCCTCCATCCTCCCTCCATATTGTTTTCTTTTAGCACTGCACTTTTCTTATCTGGGGGGAAAGAACACAAGTTTAACAAGCCAGTTCTTCCCATTCCCAGATGTGGCCCCACATCCAATGCTAGCACTGCTTTCTGGAATGAATACCCTTTAGAAGTATCAATGACCCAAAGTGACCTTCCCCAATCTCCACAGACTCTAAAATGGGTCAGAAGAGCATATTGGTTAAAACAACTCTATGGCTGAAATTTAATGTCTATTTGATTGCCCAGCTCACATGTTTTCCTCAATAACATTGCCGAAATAGCCTATTAGGAGATCCATTTTGAACTCGAGTGATAACATAACTATACTCCAATCACAAATGTCAATAAAGAGATGACCCACAATTAAATAACATTTTTTTTGCTACTATGGCATGACTGCGGCAATATTAAAATAGTGAGATTAAATTATTTTGAAACATAAAGTCTAAATATAATGCTTCAGTAGAATTAAGGCCCAAATTATTTTTTTCTGGTACCTGTGAGTAAAAATTTAAAAGATTTTAAAGTCCCCACTCATTTAACTTTTTTGGCCGTTTGGCCTCAGTTCAAAGAGTTCTTAACACATTGGAAAAGACAGTATCTCTCAACATTTGAAAACTGGGCTCTTTCTCATTGGAAGGGGTGTGTTTTCTTCTTCATGGTCTCAAATGTTGTATTTGTTTAACACTGAGTCTCTGAAGTTCTTCACTATTTAAAAAATTTCAAGCAGTTACTATTAAAGAAAAGATTATCATACCAATGGCATTTATTCTGAGAACTGGATAAACAGACCAATCCATCATGTGTTCTAAAAGAGTTTTCACAGAGAAAAAATATTTGCAATCTGATCATTTGTATTGCCAAAGACTACAACAGAAACTTAGTGCTGTGCTGAAAAAAAGTTAGATATCTTGCTGGAGACCTTGCTGGCATATTATTCAAGTTAGATATCTTGCCGGAGACCTTGCTGGCATATTATTCAAGTTAGATATCTTGGTGGAGACCTTGCTGGCATATTATTCTTGCTGGAGACCTTGCAAACATATTATGTTTTATTATAAATAAAACACAAATAGTTTATGCTTTTTTAAAAAAAATATATAATAATTGAAATTTTAACTCAATTGGAAAACTTTCTTACCAAGATATTAATTCTGGATTTTTTCATGATATCAATAAATTAACTTATAACACTGACTGATACATCTGAGTCCCTCTTGACTTCCATGTCTGCTGAATGGGGGTTCTACCAAGTAAATGGAGTTCCCCACACTTTCTTATGATAAAGCATTTTTTAGTTCTGAAATACTGAGGCTGCTTCTCCTTCATTTATCTTTGAAAGTTTTAAGACATAAAAAATATCCCTTCTTCAAGAGGGTTTCCCTGCTAACAAATAATTAAGAGATACACAATCAATTTATCACCAGATAGTGTTGATAGTGGGAGGATTAGTTAGTTGATACTTAACCCCATGGGAAAGCAGGTTGATACGGTTGGCTGTGTCCCCACACCCAGATCTCATTTTGAATTGTACTCCCCATAATTCTCACATGTGGAAGGAGGGACCTGGTGGGAAGTGACTGGATCTAAGGAGCGGTTCCCCATGCTGTTCTCATGATAGTGAGTTCCCACAAAATCTGATGGTTTTATAAGGGGCTCTTCCCGCTTCGCTTCCTTGAATTCTGTCTCACCTGCTGCCATGTAAGACATGCCTGCTTCACCTTCAGCCATGATAATACGTTTCCTAAGGCCTCCCCAGTGATGTGGAACTGTGAGTCAATTAAACCTCCTTTCTTTATAAGTTACCCACTGTGGTGGTATTGTTTATAGGAGTGTGAGAACAGATTTATCCACTGGTGCTGGCTCTTGATCTGCAATTTTCTTCCTCAGCTTGAATCCTTACAAAAATTAGTCAGCCGGTTTAGACTCTTCCCTAAGCCTGTGTTAACAAATTTCAATGTAGAACTACCCTTATGCTCTGCAACACACTCATAATTCACTTCCTTTCAGACTAAGCACAGCACGTATTCCTCTACTAATGAGGCCTAAAAGTTCTTGAGTGAGAATATGTTGTCTCTAATTAAACTGCTGTCTCAGCTGACCCTTTTGACTAATGCCTCTGAGGCCACCACTCTTTGTATGGCTCCTGTTCTTCATGCACATAAAGTAGGTACAGGTCAAGATCACAATGGTGGGACCTATACTCACAGGCAGTCTACAAATGTGTTGGGATTCCAGAAGACCCTGCACATTAGTTGGGACATCTTTCTATATAAGCTATCAAAGAACTCTAGTCAGTATCACAATAACCAGCAGTAACCTGCCATGGTAAAAATATTGCAAAGATTCAAAGTCCCTAGACCATGCCACACATTTGTAAAGCCAACTCCACAATGGAAAGCCAGCTGCACTGTGCAATGCAGGTGGCAAGTCACTAAGATTTTTTTTTAAGCCAGCATGGCCTATGCTTAGAAAAGCATGGTTTACAAGCATCTGTTCAAGTTCTGTCAAAAGCCAAAATCATTCCATGCATAACCTGTTTCCAAAATGTTACACCTTGCTCATTTGTGAAGGTGCCTAACCCATGAATTGGTTATTTTAGAGAAGCTAAATGAATAACACTCCTTTTGCCATGACCTGGATTACAAACTTACTAAACATAATGAACATTTCAAGCAAATAAAAGCCAAAATTTGCCCATTATTAATAATAAGAGTAGACTGGAGTACAAAACTTGCATTTGTGAGCAATTAGACATATTAACAGTAGCTTCTGAATTAGACAAACTTACTGATCCAACCATAGATCATTCTACATGGAAGCAGACCTCGTAAAAGTTACAGAATGAAGGAACAACATGTGATAAATTTATCTACTATGAGATGGCTTTTGGTAGCACACAGAATATCACTCTCTTCTTAGATGGAGAAAGATAGTGTTGGGATCTCAGAAAAGGATGGAAGAAAGATTCTTGTGGCAGTGGTTTACATGGTTTAGTAGGAACATTCTAGGTGAGAACCTGAGTGAGTGGAGATTCCTGGAATAAATGGCACATGGTGTAAAGCAAAGATACAAGGTATTTTTTGAGAAAGAGTAAGTTCTTTATCATTATTAGAGTATAAAGCATAAAGAGAGAGGTGGGAGCCTATGTGGTTAAAAAGATAAAAAGTTGCCAACTTATGAAACCCATTTAGAAGTTAATTAGGAGGTTCTGAAGGCTGTAAGTAGCAAAAATTCATGATGAAACATGACTTTCCATTTGCCACTTTTATGTACTGTTTCTGAAAACATAAATTATAATGCTTTCAGCACAATTAAAATTAGAATTGTAAAAATAATGTTCACTAAGCACTTACTGTATACTATGACCTTTGCTAAAGCCTTTTTATATGTTACTTAATAACTAAAGCAACTCTGAGGGAGGGAGGAGTGTCATCTACATGGCAGAGGGGATGATAAATGGTGGGACCAAGGTTCAAATGGAAAGCTGCCCACTCCAAAGCCCCGGCTTTCAAACTTCACCCCCACCATAGTTTTAAATAAGGCTCCCTTTTTTTGTCCGAAAGCAAGTTTTACATCAGGATAGAAGAGAGCAGAAAGACATTTGTACTTGAGAAATCAACTGATGCCAATCAGGAGAAGGTAGCTGCAGAGTCATGGGTGAGTTGGATCCCCCAAGAAGGAGCTTTAAAAGAAGAGACTGAATCAAGTCAGAGATGTCCCCAGAGCTAGAAGAGAAACAAAGAACTAAGCAAGAGAAACATTGATCAGACACCAAATTCAGCTACAAGTGAGCATCCAGATGGAGGCATTATGAATGGCAACTGAGACTGAGGGAATAAAGTGCCAGCCAGAATTCTGGATAGGAGAGCAAGAACCAGGACCTTGTTCAAGAGACAACCTGCTTAAGGCAGAGTAAGGCGCGATCAGATTCACCAAAGACCTGGAATTCAAGTAGGTTAATGAGCAGATAGTGTGTGCCTATACCAGGAATTTGCAATAATAATAAGGAGGCTAATAATTATATGGAATTGTAGAGTCTAATGAAAGTATACACACTGGAGAGAAATTGCATGGGTTGGCATCTCAGCTTTCTCGTTTACTATGATAGTTCTGTGGCCTTGGGATATTAATTTAACCACTCTCTGCCTCAATTTCCTGGTCATTAAAATGAGTTAATAACTCTTTTTTGTTTGTTTGTTTTTTCAAGATGGTGTCTCACTCTGTCACCGAGGCTGGAGTGCACTGTCATGATCTCAGCTGACTGCAGCTTCCACCTTCCTGATTCAAGTGATTCTCCTGTCTCAGCTTCTCAAGTAACAGGGATTACAAATGTGCACCAGCACCAGTACTACATATATATATATATATATATATACACATATATATGTATGTGTGTGTGTATACACTATGTGTGTGTATATATAGTGTATATGTAATATATATAGTATATATATAATATATACATAATGTATATATAGTGTATATATAATATATACATAATGTATATATAGTGTATATATAATATATATGTATATATAATATATATGTATATATGTATATATGTATATATATAGTACTATATATATGTATATATATATGTATGTGTGTGTGTATACACTCTGTGTGTGTATATATATAGTGTATATATAATATATATATATAGTACTTGTGTATATAGATAGATAGATAGATAGATAGATAGATAGATACATATATATTGTACTTTAGTAGAGACAAATTTTCACCATGTTGACCAGGCCGGTCTAGAACTCCTAACCTCAAGTGATCCACCTGTCTCAGTCTCCGAAAGTGCTGAGATTACAGGCATAAACTACCAGGCCTGGACTAATGACAATTCTTATAGCATAAGGTATTTCTGAGGACTAAATGGGGAAATGTATGTAAAACACTAACGATAATTATTGACAAATTCCATAATGCTTCTTGTTATTAGCTTACTTAGAATCATTTTAACATTCAAAACTGAAAAGTGAATCTTCGAGAATCTGTGTGACTTTCTGAGGATTAAATAGCTGAAAAATGGTAGCAGTAGAATTTGAACCAGCAGTAGAATTTAAATCCAGTGAATCCATGGATTTAATCTCTATTAAATGTTTTCTCTTCCAAAACATATTACTTCTTAGTCTTCTTTGTTAACAAAACTTACTTTACAAAATATGGAACTCTCAATGGCATATATCAAATAATATTTGTCTATAGCTGAATTTCACTGACATACGCAGTCATTCATTGCATAGCTGTATGAGGATTTCTTGTTTTAACTAATGACTATGTTCATATATACATAGTAAAATGTTTCACCCGTGGGGTTGCTCATTGCTTCTGAAATGCCATCAATCTCTGGTGATAAGTTGTATTAATTCTGTTATAAATTTGCAATCATGGAAAAGAAACATAGACCCATCCAGCTGTTCACTTCATCGAGCGACTTATCTCCATCTATTGTGATCAATCTATTCTTGCACCCCTCCAGACTCCCTGCCAATTAATTCATGCCCCTTTGTAAGGTTGCTTTATTCTTGAGTTCTTCCATGGGGCTTTCCCCATTATAGGTGAGAGTAGCAGTGAGCCGGAAATCAGAGAATAGTAACAATGTCCCGGCATAGGCAGAGAGGGCAAAATTCAACTTGACCAGTGTGTCATCCTCATCAGCAAAGAACTCTTTTTTCTCCTTTGAGGAGAAAGTCAGTGGCTCCTGTTAATCAATCATTTGATGCCCTCTGATATCTGAACTCTGCTTAGAACCCCAGGTTCATCTTGTCATCCCGCATCCATCATGGTCTGCAGTCACAGGCACTTAGAGTCATCTGAATGTCCTGCACCCTTTATCATTGCTGTGATTTTGTACATGCTGTTATCACTGGAAAAGTCTCCTACTTTGCTTTGCTTGATAATCTCAGATCCTGTGAATGCATCATGTATGTAGGCTACCTCCACCGGCACTTCCCCTCTGTATTAGTTTCTCAGTTTTACTGTAACAAAGTGCCACAGGTTGAGTAGCTTAAACCACAGAAATTTCTCACAGTTCTGGATGCTAAAAGTTCAAAGTCGAGGTGTCAACATGTTTCATTTCTTTTAAGGTCCCTCTCCTTGGCTTACGGACCTCTTTTAAAGATACCAATTAAATTGAATAGTGCATACCCTAAAGCCTCATTTTAATTATTTCTTAAAAGACCCTATATCTGTCTGTTTCCATGTAGAATGATCTATGGTTGGATCAATAAGTGTGAAAACAGTCACATTTTGAGATACTCAAGATTAGGCTTTCAGTGTATGAATATAGAGGAGACACAATTCAGACTGCCACAGGCATTAACTCTGAAAGCATCCATTCTGCTGATATTCCTGGTAAGCAGTAAGTGCCTTGAAGCTGGGTTCAGCTGTGTCATGATTATGTGTTCAGATGTCACCTACTGTAGGCTGTGATCTCTCAAGTCCTGGCCTAGCTCTTGTTATTCTCTTCTCCTCAATTAGGTAGCAAACTCGTTGACAGTGTAAATGGCTAATTGTTAAATTGGCAAATGATCCAGAAAAAGGGGATAATGTTTATAGAAATATAGTTATTAAACATAATTATAAATTTGTCTCTATCTATCTATCTATGTATCTATATATTGTTTTATCTATCTTTTGTCTTCCATGTATTACTTAACTGCCATTATTTAATTAGGAGAATAGATATGTCTATCAGTCACTTTATACTTAAAATTTAAGTAATTTTAATTTTTTCATTAACTTTCATGAGCACGCTTAACTTTTATTTCTGCTTAAATATAATGCTTCTTTTATTTTTGTATTTCCTGGTATCTTAAAGGAAGCACCTATATTATGCCAATAGCAGCAGTTAACATATGGCTATGAGACAGGGTGGCTGTGGATAATTTTCCATAAAAGGAATGATTTAACTTGGACTTTCAAAGGTGGGGAGTGGAGTGGGATACAAATAGGTGAACTAGAAAAATAATACAAAAAATATGAAAAGCACTGTTTGACCTTTCCATTCAGAATTCTCTTCTGGTCAAATATGCTTCAGGAAAAAATGGCCATCAAGTTGCTTGAGTTTCTCAACCTTTGTAATGAACATCCTTCTATTTATCTGACTTTTCATCAGTCACTAAGAGAGCTTCTGACGATACCAAAAGCACTAGGAAATAGCAACAAAAAGTGGAACAAGATGTCAGCAACAGAATGGATAGTATTAAAAAGTCAAGGCTGGATGCAGTGGCTCGCACTTTGGGAGGCTGAGGTGGGTGAATCATGAGGTCAGGAGGCAATCCTGGCCAACGTGGTGAAACCCTATATCTACTAAAAATACAAAAATTAACTGAGTTTCATGCTGGGCACCTGTAGTCCCAGCTACTCAGGAGGCTGAGGCAGGAAAATCACTTGAATCCTGGAGGCAGAGGTTGCAGTAAGCCGATACTGCACCACTGCACTCCAACCTGGACAACAGAGCGAGACTTCGTCTTAAAATAAACAGTCAAAATATAACAGATGTTGGTGAGGTTGTGGAGAAAAGGGAATGCTTAAACACGTTGTTGGTGGGAGTGTAAATTAGTTCAGCCATTGTGGAAAGCAGTGTGGCAACTTCTCAAAGAACTAAAAACAAAGTTATCATTCGACCCAGCAATTCCACTATTGGGTATATACTCCCCAAGATATAAATTATTCCTCCATAAGGAGACATGCATGTGTGTGTTCACTGCAGTGCTAATCACAGTAACGAAGACATAGAACCAATCTAAATTTCCATCAATGGTAGACTGGATAAAGAAAATGTGATACACATTCACCATGTAATGCTATGAAACCATCAAAAAGAATGGGATCATTTCCCTTGCAGGAAATCAAACTAAATGCTCATCAGCAGTAGACGGGATAAAGAATATGTGTTACGTATACACTGTAGAATATTATACAGCCATAAAAGGGAATGAGATCATGTCCTTTGTGGGACATAGATGTAGCTGGATGCTATTATCCTTAGCTAACTAATGCAGCAATAGAAAACTAAATATGACATATTCTCACATATAAAGGGACCTATATGATGAGAATACGTGGATACAAATAGAGGAACAGACACAGGGACCTATGTGAGGAAGGAACACAGGAGAAGGGTAAGTATCAGATCAAATAACTACTAGGTACTAGCTTTTATACCTAGGTGACTAAATAATCTACACACTAAACCCTTAGGAAATGAGTTTGCCTATCTAACTAACTTGCACATGTAACCATGAACCTAAAATAGAAGTTAAATAAAGAGATCTGGGATGAAGCTTGAGCTGGACAACAAGGGGCAAAGCAGGTACCTGATGGATGAGATCCCCTAAGCTGTAAATCTCCAGCACTCTCATCCGCTGCCCTGCGGGCTCACAGTGTTTGCTTCAGATGTTTGACGAACTGCTGAGAGATAAATACCATGTGACGACAACTTTAAAAAAATTTCTCTTGACTCAATCCAGTGTCCTTAATTCTAAAGATGTAAGCCCTTTCTGATTAGCTTAGTTGCTAAATAATCACTCATAAGTGTTGATAAGGGCATGAGAAACTTCATTCCCTTAGAACTCTGAACTTTATGTGGGATCAGTAATTCATCATTGCTGATAAACTTTGAGAAACTACCTTTCCACTTACCAATTGTTAGGTATATTTACTGAATATATTGGTGGCTCAGGAAGGTTTTCTATTTGTTTTAATGATCTCTTTTCCTTAAATATTATACACACTTACAAACACTCTTTAAAAATATTTATTCACTTATTAAACATATATATTTCATGACCAGTATGTACCCAACACTGAGTCGTTTTTCAGCACACAAAGTTAAAAATATTAAGGCTTTAATGAATTTAAAATGTAAGCTGAGAAGCATGTCTGTGACTAGGTAATTTCAATACAATACCAAATGTGAAACTGCTTTCATTGACTAAACTAGGCTTTCACAGGTAAAAGCAAAAGCTAGTTTCATTCTTTCTTTTATTGCTGCTTCAAACTGACTCTCTAGAATGGTACTTTATATCTGTTTAAAATATTGGAGTGATTCCACAACTTTCCTGATTAGTGTTAGATAAGCTCCATCTCCTCATCCTTTTTTGACATTACAAATCCGGATAATAACCAAATAACTCCAATTCAAGTTAAGGCCATATAAATATTCAGGACTTAGTCAAATTAAAGCCCAGGATCTGATTCAAGCTCAAATATTTTCGGTGGGCAGTGAATCAAACTTTGCTTCATCTCTCTTTGACTCCTACTTGCAAAGTTGGTCCCTGATGACTTTTGGCTGAATCCCTCCCTAGGAATGACCCTTAACTGAGGAGAATTCTTACCTGGAATTCCTCTTTTCTTGGTTAATACATATATTAACCCCTAGGAATCTGCTTACAAACATATAAACTACTGAATCAGAGAGTCAATTTCAAACTCTCCAGACTAGTTATTTGTCTGGGTTATTCACCAATGATTACTGGATATTGACCAATAGCATCACCCAGAATCCATTTATATAATATTTCTCCATGCTGACATTCATGCTGTACCTGTTGTGTACTTACTTTGCAAATAGGTGAGAAAACCACACCTACATGCTTAATCACTGTGTCCCCAGGATGGAGCACTATGTTCAGGATATGTTAGAAATTTGGCAAACGTTTTCTAAACAACTGGAACCCAAAAAATTACTGCAGTTCTTTAATTCCAGTAAAAGTTTTCTTTGTTAGTTTGCCAAGAGATGGATGACTTCATTTACTATCATCTGATACCAACCTGAGTTAAAACTTCCTCCACAATTTTTATCAAGCCCTCTTAAAGATGAAAGGTAAAAATAAATGAAATAAAAACTCAACGTGGGAAAACATATTATTATCTATAATAATACTGTCCAAAAGAAATGTAATATATATTATAAATGCAAGCCAAATTAGCCAGTTTTTTTGCAGTCACATAAAAAGTATTAGGAAAATAGCTAAAATTAATTTAACTCATTAATGTATTTTATTTAATATATTTTAAATATTACTATTTCACCATGTAATCAATACAAACACTATTAGATGCTTTGCATTCTGCTTTAGTAATACTTTTCAAAATCAAATGTACTTTATGCTTACAGCAAAATGTGCAATACTTATACCTGGAAAATGTAAGGGTATAAGTGTTACAAAAAAATCTCAATTACTAGAAGTAACAATTCAGTGTTAAGTAATCATATATGCCTAGTAACTATTATATCATACAGTGCAGGTGTATAATGTACCCCAACAGGGAATTATATATACATTTTCCCAAAGTTCACATTATTATTATTTTTATGTGTATGTATGTATATATACAATGCTTTATTTTCTAAAACATATTTGTAATTCTAGCTGCTAGCGATATCTGAGCCCCAGATTTGCATTTGGTTTCTTTGAGGAAACTATAATTTTCTCTTGCATATATTAAACAAAACATTTCAGACAATTTAGTTATAAGCATTAGCCAGTGTTTTAGTAGTCTTGTATGGCAGAGTTTTTAATATCTGTGACCAATTTTAAGACTTTAGGAATTAAGAATTGACCCAGTGGCCAATTCAAAGATTTACTCTTGGTTAGTATTTCATATGGAAAGAAGGAATAGGTAGCTTTGTTAGATTATCTATTCAATAACAATAATCATGTCAGATTCAGGAAGAAAAGAAAGTCTCCTTAAAGGGCACTGGACTATGACTAACAGTAAGCTGTCAGTCAACTGGGTTGGTGAAGTTCTCATAATATAGCTGCATTTTATTAAAATTCAGCAGAAATCACTTACCATTTTGTCCGGAATACTGATTTCTCCCCAGAAGAACGGTACTGTGAACTACATTGCCCAAAAGTGTTTTTTTTTTCTTCGACGGTAGTTATGTCATTACTTCCTGTTGTTTCAAATACCAAATTTGGATTTTTTTTTTTTTTGAGACAGAATTTCTCTCTTGTTACCCTGACTGGAGTGCAATGGCACAATTTCGGCTCACTGCAACGTCTGCCTCCTGGGTTCAGACAATTCTCCTGCCTCAGCCTCCTGAGTAGCTGGGACTACAGGCACGCACCATCATGCCCAGCTAATTTTTGTATTTTTAGTAGAGACGGGGTTTCACCTTGTTGACCAGGATGGTCTCGATCTCTTGACCTCGTGATCCACCCGCCTCGGCCTCCCAAAGTGCTGGCCAAATTTGGATTTTTAAGAAAGAAATAGGACTACTGAAAAGTCTTAGCCATTAAAACACAGAGTGTGGATGAGAAAGTTTCAGATACTAAGGTGAGAAACAAAGGTTGGGCCTCTAAGTTTTGTATACCATTCCAGGAGTGTGGCTTGTATGTTTAGCTTCTGGAGAGCTATGTCCACATGTGAAAGAGTAGATGTAACTGAGAAAAATCTTGCAATAAACCCAGAGTGGAAACAGTCAGATTGCTATCAACGTGTTGGCTTCCTAGATATCCCCAAACCTTCTGGACTGTGGATTTACATGAAATTATGACACTTAAATAAAAAAGGAATCCAATCTGATATGTAAATGCTGGACAACTCAGCATCGCTCACTCATTTCTTACTATTTTCCTGCATTTACAAGAGCTTGTATTTCCTATGTCTTCCTACTCAATACTTTGCTTTCTCTCAAGTCTTTATAATTTTCTTCTCATTTCTTATAGCTGTTCTCTTTTTCTGTACCAAATATTGACGCAATGATTAAACGAAATTTATTTTACTTTGATTTTCTCAAGGCTCTGCTCTGACAGTCATTTCTTCAAGTAGAATTTAATTAAAATTGGGAGTTAATGCCAAGTAAGTAATAGCAAAGATCCAATCAACACCTAATTTATAATTAAATATTAGGTAGCTCCACCCTTCAAAGAATCCGAAATATTTATCTCTTGGGTGCCGTGTCTTCCAGAGATCCCATGTCTCATTTTGACCATGGCTATTTCTCTACTACATATTCTCACATCATTTTATTTCTGAGAACACTTACTGTTCTTATCTGAATCCCAGGATATCAAGGTCATATCATGAAGACTCTCTTTCCACAATAATATTCCAATAAAGTGTTTGCGAAGCCGTAGATATCTTTTCCCTCAGAATTATGCAGTTTGCTCTAAACCATCTCTTCCTCCCACCTTCTCCCCATGCAGACTTTTCAATTGCCTCAAAAATAATTCTAGAAAGTGTAATATATAATGGCAATAAGATAAAGAGGTAGACTCTCCACTCCCCAGAGATGGGAGATTCATGCTGTAGCTGGACACAGCAGGCAGTGCTCTTATAAGTAAGAGCAAGGATGCAATAAATAAAAAATAAATGGTGGGAGTCTCCTCTTCAGGTGCTTGGTGAGGACATGATAAGCTTTTCCCAGTAAAGGCAAATCATCAAGCAAAATCATGGCATTTGTCAAGGACTTCTCAGATTGTCTGTTAGATTGTCTGTTAGATTCTAGTCCATTTTCCCAAACAGACCTTTCAAAACCATGCCTTTCACTTAAAAACAAAAATACTTCTATATAATTAAATAATTCACTTAAAACAGTCACATCTTTGGAAGGGGGTTTAATCTGTTACCTGTAGAACAGTCTGGTTGAAAAAGTTCTTATAGTTATGCGCCCTGTGTGAGAAAATGCAATATAGACTGGCAGGTTGATTCAAGTGCTGCAATTCTGCCTTCGTTTTCACAACGTCCAGGCACTGTGCGGTGTGGAGTGAGCACATTTTGCCTGTAAGTGGGACTCCTTTGAAGCAAGAGGCTCCTTGGGACTGGAGCCTTGGCTCAGGCACATGCTCAGTTCAAACTCTGCATAATTAGCATTGCAGCACCTTCTCTTCATCATTGAAATGAAACAGTATTTTATTTTCAAACAGTACTTTGTTGAAGTAAAATACTGTTTGAAAAGCCTGGCATATGTTTTGCTTACCAGTTTTGTCATCCCTAAAATCAAAATAATAAAGAATAAAACAAACAAAATCATTTTTCAACTAATCAATTCAAAATATGCTTCTATATTTATATGTGTCTGAAAGGCCCCTGTTTTCTTCTGTATTTATCATCACCTACTTAAATGTAAGGGTATAAATGTTACAAAATATTTTGCTGCAACATAAGCTGTTTTGTTTGAATTTATCAGACAAGTCTCAGGAGTTTTCTGTGTTGGAAAAAATGAGTGGTACATGCAGTGTACAAAAATCCCTAAAATTTCGGCATTTCTGCTTAAAATTGGTGGAAATTGGCTGCACTGATTTTTTAAAAATATTATATAACATTCACCATTTGTTGGATTAGCAATTGGAATACCCCAAGAGTTTTATTAGGGGAAGGAGAGAAGAGTGGGAAAAAGATAATAACATATATTGCACACACATTTTTCGTGGACACCGGATTAGGTACTTTACATGTCTTATTCAATCTTCACAAAAACTTCATGACATGGGAGTTATGTGCCCACCTCATATATAAGGTAAATAAAGATTTAAAACTGCAATTCCATGGATGTGAAATAGAAAATGTAGACAACATGTTTTTCAAGATGGAGAGTTACTGTGTTCCATTTTCGTTAATCATGGATCTTACAGGAAAGGTTAAAAGTAGGAGAGAAAAGTGAATGTGCTTCTAATAATTATAAATATTTTTAGTGTAGCCAACAAATACAATTAAGAGATTTCATATGCATTTGCTCAAAGCATGCTGGGAACTCTGCATTTGGTCCTGCCTTCAGATTCAAGTTTCAAGCCACAGAGCAAAATAAGGCCTCATTTTGTTACAGTCTCACAGAGTCACTGATTTTAAGCAGCGTCCACAGTTTCCCCCATCAGCCATCTTCATTACTTTTGATTCCAAACCCCAAACCCTGTTGGCAGTTTCAAGATATTCAGTCAACTCTCAAAGGACCAAGATTTTGCCAAGCGTTGTCACTGGTTAGCATAGAGAAGAGTCAGCACCAAGGGCAGTTTCCCAAAGCAGCAGTTTCAGAGTTGCTTTTAGTAATGGCTGCCTTTTGGTATGAATAGAGCTCTCCCTACAGGGACAGTTAGGAAAGGGGGTGCAAATGTTCAGACAGTTGCTTAATATTAGCACTTTCTTCAATCATGAACACCTCTGCATGACCAAATGTGTCTATATATGCTTATTTTAGGTATTTACTTTTAGGAGATTGAAAATGTAACTTAAACATCAGGCGATTGTATTCAATAATAGATGCAGATATTTCAGATTATATAAAAGTTTCTTAAGATATAAACGGCGTTAGGCTAAAAACTTTAAATACGTAAGTACATATGTATGTGTATATATGTGCATATATAAATATATATATGTATATATATTTCAGGTTTTTAACATTTGTGTATGTATAATATGTATGGATGTGTATCTAGAAGCCAGATGGTTATAATTTCAGTGATGGAGATACAATATGATATCAATTAACTTGACAACATACCCCAGGGGAAGGAGGTAAACAAAAGTCACAGCTCTGAAAAAAAGAAAAAGAATATTTACAAACTTCTGTTTAAAATACAAAGGTGAGATGATCAATTAAGGAGCCAAGAGTTCAGGAAGCTAGTTGAGATCTAGTCCACTAAGAGCTTTCAATGTCAAAGTAGTATCTTAATTATAAACCTAATATAATTTTCATCTGTTTGATATCTGCTGACAAGGACAAGCAATGTATAATTTTGCCTCATCAAAATATGCCAGCCAGTTCAAGATTCGGAGGTGTTTGTTCTAGCTTAAAGAAGATGAATGTCTATATATGGGACACAGTTTGTTTGTTTGTATTATATTTTTGAATAGCCATTTTTATTGGCAATGTTCCCTGGTTGTTTTTCATTTATTTCTCTTATTTTTTAAAAAAATAGCACAAATGGGCATTAAACATCAATGAAGTAACAGCAAAGTCACATAATAAAAGCACAAAATTAAGCCAAGCTGAAAATTCAGATGCAATAAAACAACCAACCTTGATCATCTCAATAGTTTCTGTGTCTCATTTAATCTAATATTTCTATTTTGTTCAAGTGAACAAATTGACTTTTAAAAATTAACTTTATTGAGGTAAAATTTACATAGGATCAAATCCAGTCATTTAAAATGTTCAATAAGTTTTAACAATATATTTACCTATGCAAGCACTTCATATGTATTTTTACACACTACATATGTGTACATATTTGCACAATCACACTACATATTTGTGTACATACAAATATATATACTGCATACATACATGTAGCTATATACTTGTGTACCATGTATATATAGATATATATAAACTTTTTAATATACTTGATTATATAATGAGCAGTGAAACTCTACTTTTCAAGTGATATTATGGTGTAGTGGGAAACGCATTTGACTATAAATCAAGAAATCTAAATACTGGTGTTAAAGAGAGTCTGCTAAATAGCACTTTTTCTATCTAACTGGGTTCTGCACCCGTTAAGGAATGAGGTAAAAGACTAAGATGGGAAAGAGACAGTGATGAGCTGAATCTGTCTTGTGTAAACTTATGAGAGCTAATTATGTGCATCTCTTTTCAAGCCCTCAAGCATTGACGTCATGGCCATAGTGAAATAAATCTAGGTGGAGGTATTTATACCACAGAACTCTGCAGATGCTGCAAGTCTGAGTTTTTTTTTTTTTCTTAGAGTCAAGTGTTAGTTTATCGGCATGATCCTATGAAGAGATCAAAATATTACTATTACTAATGGAGACAATATTGGTCAAGTGGGCCTTCCAATGCTGAACTTTGAATTTAGAGTTTTCATTCTCATCCCGACAGCCATGAGGGCATTGCAGTCCATTCCCATACTGCCTGGAATGAGCTCACTGCATCGCCAACAGCTATAACAACTCATGCCTTATGTAAGGAGGTCTGTCCCCCAAAAAAGAAGAGGGCATATCAGCTCTATTTATGCCCTGGTCTTGCTTTTGCATACACCAATTAGATAAGCAATCCATCTCCCATGGGAGGAAAGATGGGGGCAAACAGGGGCATGGGTTTTATACTGATAGAGCCCTTTTACTTTGAAGAAAATCTCAAATATGAGGAAGAAGCCGCCCATCTTTTCCATGCATTCTGAAACTGAATTTAGGACAGTTCTGTTTCTAAATAGTTCTTGGACCCATCATTAATGCTTTTATAGGAATAGTTTCAACCTCTATAAAATAATTTTTAAAATAGCCTCAGATAATTTCAAAGGGGCCTCTGATGCCACATTTCTATTATTTACAATTCTAGGTTTCTATATCTGTAGTGTACTGCAACAAAAGTTTGAATTCTATTTCAGTGCATTTATACATTCTAAAGAACTGATCCTTTCTTACCTGCAGGCCCACCTTCCATTGGGTCATTTTTGAAAGCTTTTAACAGAGGGCAAATGGGAAGAGTGCTTTGACCTTCTTCGACATGAGACCAAAGTCAGTGTGAATAAATAAGCTGCTATTCTAATACACATGATGGATCTATTTCATATTATCATCTACCAGCTGAAGTAAAGTTCTCTTTTCCCTTTTGAGTTTATTGTTGAAAATAACTGCCTTTTCACCTAAAAAACTCTAGCTGCAACTTCTTGTAGATTTGATCTTCCTCAATGATTGTTAAGAAGGTCGGAGAATTTCAAACATGTGAGTGCCCATGTTATGTGCTTCAACTTCTTTTATGGTCCTTATTATTCTTTAATATAACTTGTTTTTCATCAATTTATAAGTTGCTTGGGTCTTTCATCTGTATCCTTAATGTACAATGGAGTGATTGGAATGACAATAGTTTGCAGTATTTACTAGAGGTCTCAGGAAATGCATGATGAGCCAAGACTGTTCTGAAATACTTATCTAACTCAAGTTGTAAAATACATATGCATAAGAGAAGCCAGTTCCAATGCCTAGACATGTAGAAATTTCAGATGAAAATGTCTATCAACAGGAAATCGTTGTTTTAGGCTGTTTTGTGTTGCTATAACAAAATAGCTAAGACTGGGTAGTTTATAGAGAAAAAGTTTACTTGGCTTATGATTCTGGAGGCTGGAAAGTTCAAGATTGGGCATCTGCAGCTACCAAAGGCCTCAGCTTGCTTCAAATCATGATGGAAAGCAAAAAGGGAATGGAACTGGCATATTCAAGGAGGTCACACAGCAAGAGAGGAAGGAAGAGAGAGAAACAAACTAAGGAAGTCAGCCTATTGTTAACAACCTGCTCATGCAGGAAGTAATTCATTTTAGTGAGAGCGAGAACTCATTCAATCCTCATGGGAGGGCATTCATCTGTTAATGAAGGATCCACCCTCATAACTTAACCACCTCTCATTAGGCCCTATCTCTCAATGCAATGCAGCCATATTGGGTATCACATTCTAACAGGAGTTTTGGTGGGAGCAAAGTAAACCTTAATACCGATCAAAAAAGCAGTTATTGTGTGCTTCCACTAAATGTGACCCTTTGATTCAAACACACTTCTCTGTAACAATCTCCCACCAGGTATGCTATTAATGAAATTACTTCTAACGTCAAGGGAAAATCAGTACTCAAATGAGCATGATGGCAAAAACTGATGTGGATGTCATTTTGTTTGAGCTTCTAAATCAGCAGAGTAGGAGAGGAAATCCCCTCTTCAGGAGGCAGGATGTCTTTCCCTGGCAAGAACTGTGGGTATCTATAACTGCTATCAAGTGAGTGACCAGAGACAACACAATGACTTGCAAAACTAAATTTTAATTAGAAGAACAAAACTCAAATTGGAATGGTGATGCTTTAATTATTTCAATGTCTTTTCAGAAGCAATGTTAAGTTTAAAGATGAATCATTTGCTTATAAAATTGGCCAGCAAATATCTGTAGATTGCCCTGTGTATGTCAAGGGCTGCTCAAAGCAGGGTAGAGGAAAAGTATACAGATAACTCATGCAAAAGAAAAGTTTTGCATTGAACTCATGTTAACAACATGACATAAAATTTCTTCAGATTATTGTAGTAGGACAGGGAGCCGTTACCATAAACTGAGCTTAACTTCACTGAAACAAAAGGCAAGAAGGAAGCTTTTAAAATATTGCTGCATGTGGCCATTGTGACTCAGAGATCTGTGTTTCCTAGAGATGTTAATTGAAGTTAGGCTCCTACCCTATCACAGAGATTGGGAGACAGTGTTTCCATCTTTCCTGACAATTATATTTCAAAAGGATGGCTTACAGGTTCTTGAGAAAGACATTCCTGGGTTATAGGAGATGTATCTCAATGGGGGCAGAGAATTGAAGAGTTTTCTATATTGTAAGTTTTCTGAAGAAATGTGAAGTCAGCCCATATTTTCACATATTGGCTAGAACAAACAGTAAAGGCTCTGGCCATTTTTTCAGTCAGGTATTTTAAGTGTCACCCTAGAAACACAGTTTTGGTGTAATAAAAGTCATGCTGGAGTCTGGCCACTTCACCTAGTCAGGGGAAGGCGGCAAAGTGGGTAGACTAGAGGGAGTTGTTATGTGAAGAGTGTAATGTTTAAATTTTTTTTTTCTAAAAAGAAAGGTAATTGAAGATATCTCTTCTCTATGCTATATACATTTTTTTAAGGAAAACTAGCTGTCACTTTTATTCTAAATGGTGATAGAGAAGAAACCATGTAAGAGGCTACCCATAAATATAAATAAATATTTTTATTTTTTATCATAATTTTATGTATGTCTGTGCTAAGAGGGATTCCTCTAAGGCCTTTGTCTTCCCCCTTAGTCACTTGGGTATATGTATGATTATAATAATTATCATTTTTATAGCTGTGTCAGACATGGCCTTCCTTCTTATTTCATCCTTTGAAAACAGCATCACATAGAATGTGTTGGGGTTGTCACTTTTCTTCGCTTTCAATACATGAGCAATCCTTGTGATTCGTTCTGTGAAATGCTTCTCCGGTTCGGAGCCTCTGCCCTGCAGTGAGTACCTCCCCTTGAGCACAGCCTCCCTTCTATTCCCTTGAGCTTCTGTTTTTCTACTACTCAGGAGCTAGTAGGATCTAGGTAGGGTTTAACAATAATTAAACACTCTAGGGGCTCCTCATTACCTGAAAGATCAAAGGATTCATTTCTAAATGATTTATTGAACACCTGTTACAGGTTAGGTACTGCACAGTTCCCCTCAAATTCACACTGTCATAGTAATCTAATTTTAGACTTTTCCTAATGAAATTTCTTGACAGTGTCAGCCACGATGAACTCTAATCACTATTTAAATAGAAATACCGACTGTTCTCTTTATGCACTGAACTGCATCTTGCCTCAATGTCTGCATATTCAATTCATCTGCTGAGAATGCTATTATTTACTTTTCATCTGGTAAAATCATACTCAACTTTATGGTCCAACTCAAATATCAACTTTTCTCTATAAACCTATCTGAGTACCCTAGGCCTACTTAATGATATCTCTTTGGGATTCCTCCAACTGTTTATTAATCTGTATAAAATTACACAACTGATTACATAAAAATTAAAGATTCATGCCCCTTGCAGAGATAGAGTTTCTTTAAAGAAGAAAGTCTTATTTGATTGTAGTTGACAGATAACATTAGGAGGAATACCTAATGTAGGTGACCGAGGTGGTGGGGGGTGAATGCAGCAAACCACCATGGCATGTGTATACCTATTTAACAGTCCTGCACAATCTGCACGTGTACTCTAGAACTTAAAGTATAATAAAAAGAAAAAGAAATAAAAGAGGAAAAGCTGCAAAAAAAGTATTTTAAGATTATTGAAACTCGTTTCTTCTTTCACTTGTTTCTTTATGCAAGAAATATTTACCAAATATGCCACACCAGACATTCAATCCATATAATATTCCTTGAATATTGTATGAGAAAGAAAGTCCATAACATGTGAAAGTCAGTGAGGATAAGCACTGAGATTAGATTGCCTGGGTTCAATTTTGGCTTTGTCATGTTCTAGCATTCTTTACTTTAGAGAGCTTTTCTAGCCTAATACAGTGTCTGGTTTGTGTATGAGTCTCTTGCTGTTAATAAAGATATATCTGAGACTGGGTAAGTTATGAAGGAAACAGGTTTAGTTGACTCACAGTTCCATATGGCTGGGGAGGCTTTACAGTCATGGCAGAAGGCAAAGGAAGAGCAAAGTCACATCTTACATGGTGGCAGGGAAGAGAGAGCTTGTGCAAGGGAACTCCCATTTATAAAAGCATAAGATCTCATGAGACTTATTCACTACCAAGAGAACAGTATGGGGGAAACTGCCCCCATGAGTTAATTATCTCCATCTGGTCCTGCCCTTGAAATGTGGAAACTATTGCAATTCAAGGTGAGATTTGGGTGGGAACACAATCATATTATATTAGTTTGCTTTTCAGCTAAACTATATAACCAATGCAGAAGGCATAGTTTGGGCCTGACATAGAATAGGTCATTCACAAACCTTGATGACTGAATGGAAGATTTAATGAACTCTGGCCGACCAGTTGCATGTAAGCTCAGTCAGATGAGCTATATTGTTTTATGTTTATCTCAAGTATCTAAAGGGCAAGCAAACTGGGTTTAATGTATCATTTTTAGTTTCCCTCAGAAAAAAAAGACAACAGTAGATTAAGTAAACAATTAATAGAAAAAAAAAGGGATTTTTTTTTTCAAATAAGGTAGGCAATGCCTTATATGAATATGAGTCACCTACTTACCCTTGTATGTGGATGTTATAAATGATTCCCTTAATTTTGTTTCCCTGTTCAGGACAGCACTAATTTAAATTATAAAGCAGATCACACTGACTTTCAGAAGCCACTGCTTTTGTGCATGGCCTGATTTGCCCCCTTGCAGTGTTTTCTCTTTTATATCCGAACAAAGGAAATGGATATGGACTTTGGATGCACATTCATTCCAGATAACCATGGGTGGATCTTATCATAGTGGCAAAGTCATAATAAACTCCTGGTTACATATCAAAATATTTATTACTGTTTGACAAATATTTATTACTGAGGTAAAAGGGTGGTGGCTTTATCACCCCATTACAGGGTTCCTGTGACTCTGGAAAAGGAAGCATTCTTCTGCATTTACTGTTTTCATTAACTTTCCCTGTTTTTTTCTCCTTGTGTGTGGTAGTGTATTTTTTCTCTAGAAACGAGCTGGCCAGGCATGCTACTTCTACTTGGAAGAGGTCAATGTTTGCCTTACTCCATCTTGAGGTCACCACAGTACATGACTCAGAATCATTAGACAATGTTTATTGAGTTACTCCTACCTTCCAAACACTGTGTTGAATGTGGCTGAAGCATCAAATGTTAATGGAATTTTTTGTGCAGTCAAGAAGTGATTGCTGCCATAGAAGAGACACAGCACACTGATAGAACACAGCAACGAAATTTGACTTGTGATCCACATCCAAGAAAAGATAGATAACACATTCTGTAAAAGTTCAGAAGAAATTTGGGGCCCTTGGATTTAAGAAAAAGAAAAATTTATTTGAATACTGAGCATTGATTTGCAATCTAATAGTGTCTGGGGATGCCACCTGTTTTCTTGCAATTAAAATTTAAAGACAAAATTATACAAAGAGTAACTGAAGTTTAAAGCAACTGTTAAAGATCCAATTAGAATAGAAATCAATTAAATCAAAAATAGTAGAACAAAGGGAAAATAAACATAATCAAAAATTGTTTTTTTTCTAAAGATCAAAAAACATTTTTGATTGGAAACATATTTACCAACATGAGAAACAGAAGAGGAGATCATCACTAATCATCCTTTGACACTAAAGAGCAAATAATACCATGTGTAACACTAGGCCCACAAATTTGGCAGTTATATGAAATGGACAAATTCTATGAAAGGTACAAATTACCAAAATTCATAGGGAGATATAAGTAATTTGAATAAACCTATTTATGTTAATAAAATTGAATAATAAAGCACCCAGCTCAGATGCTTTAAATTGAACCAAATATTTTAAAAATAAAATATATCAATCCTTTATAATCTTTTCCAGAAAATTGAAGTAGAGGGAAAACTTTTTAAATCACTCATTCTACAAGGCCACCATTACATTAGTACCAAACTCAGAAAAAAATTGAAAAAACAAAAACTATAGCCTAATGTCTCTCATAAATACAAAAGCAAAAGTCCTGAAGAAATGTTAGTAACAAGCACCCAACAATATATAATAAAATTATATACCATGATGAAGTGAGCTTTAACTCGGTTATTACAGACAGTTTCAACATTTGGAAATCAATCATTGTAGTTAATTTCTTCAACAAGCTAAAGGAGAAAAATAAGATGATCATATCATCTTATTTTCTTTGTTTCAGAAAATGCAATTGACAAAATCTAGAACTCATTCATCATATAGACTCTTAGCAAATTAAAAATAGAGGGACACTTCCTTAACTTCATAAAGAACATCTATAAAAGTTCTCTGGATAACATCTTACTCAATGGTGAGAAACTCAATTCTTTCTCCTGGGATTAGGTATAAGGCAAGAATGTCTTCTCTCTTCACTCTTATTCAACATTGTTCTAGAAGTCCTAGCTGGTGCAATGACATAAGAAAAGTAAACTATACAGGTTTAAAAGGAAGAAACAAAAACAATCTTTAGGCACGGATGACATGATTGTCCATGTAGGGAATCGAGAAAAATGGACAGAGCATTCCTTGTAACTAATAGACAAATACAGCAATGTCACAGAATGTAAAGTTAACATAGAACATTCAACAACCTTTCTTGCAACCCCTCTCGCCACCTGACACTGTTTCCCCTTCTCCTTCTGCCATGATTGAAAGCTTCCTGAGGCCCTCACCAGAAGTAGTTGCTGGCACCTTGCTTCCTGTACAGCCTGCAGAACCATGAGCCAATTAAACCTCTTTTCTCTATATATATGTTTTCTATGAATATATTTCTTCTATCTATATTTTTTACATATATAACATATATATATATTTAAGTATATATTCATTATGTATGTATTTATATATATAAATACAGAGTCAATCAGTTGCCTACATATCAATGAAGAATTATTTAGAAATTGAATTAAACTTAAATTTTACTTTAAGGAAACCAATAGCAATGTTAACATCTGGAGCAATTTGAACAACAAAATTATTTTAAATTATAGCCCAAAGTATAAAACAAGTATCTGTGAATCCAACCGATATAAGTGATTAATTAAACAAATAAACAGAGAAGAGACAATTGTCTCATGCAAAAGAATTCCAAATAAAGCTATGTTATCCTTAGGACCATAACTCCTATGGTTAGGGACCATAACTCCTCATTCCCGAAGTGAGGGTTCCTCACAGTCACTTCCTTCCAAAGGGTATACCATGGAAAGGAAACAAAAATGTCACTTTACAGTAGAGAAATCTGACAAATGCCATTTCAACCAGGTGATCAAGGTCAGCAACAGTGATAAGTCATGTTGAGGTCTGAGAAAGTGTCACAGCCAGGAGGAATCTTAGAAGATTAAATATGATAAGGCATCCTGAAACAGAAAACACAGGCCTTAAATTAAAAGTAAGAAAATCTGCTTAAAGATGGACTTTGGGGCCGGGCGCGGTGGCTCACGCCTGTAATCCCAGCACTTTGGGAGCCCGAGGCGGGTGGATCACGAGTTCAAGAGATCAAGGCCATCCCGGTCAACATGGTGAAACCCCGTCTCTACTAAAAATACAAAATATTGGCTGGGCATGGTGGCGCGTGCCTGTAATCCCAGCCACTAAGGAGGCTGAGGCAGGAGAATTGCCTGAACCCGGGAGGCGGAGGTTGCGGTGAGCCGAGATCGCGCCATTGCACTCCGGCCTGGGTAACAAAAGCGAAACTCCGTCTCAAAAAAAAAAAAAAAAAAAAAAAGGTGGACTTTGGGTAAACAATAATGTATCAATATCAGTTTATCAATTGTAACGAATTCCCATGCAAAGGTTCCATGTGGAAAGAGTAGATAGAAACTCTATTACACTCTCAATTGTTCTGTAAACATAAAGTTGGTCTAAATATAAAGTCTAATTTGAATAAATATGGGATGTTTCTGAGACATAATCACAGCTTAATGCTGCAAGTAAGAATCTGAAAGAATGCTGCATTTTGCGGTAAAAATATTCCATTTTTTTTCCGATTTTGTCCCAAAGAAAGCTGATGACCTTGAAGAAGTCATTTAACATTTCAAACATCACTTTCCTCCTCCCAGAAATAACTACAGTATTTCCCCCTGCTTCATAGGATTGTTGTTAGGATTAACTTATTCAATACATGGGGAAAAGATAGATATTGTCATGTGCAGACAGAGAGATACAACAGAATACAAAACATTCAAGGAGAATTAAGAGATAAGGACATAACAGAAGCGCAAAAGAATTAATGTGAGTTAAGAAGGGAGGCATTCTAGCTCTAGAAGGAAAACAGAAAGACACTCTCAAGCTACTGGTTATATTTAAAAATTATTGAATGGCTTGGTGAGTGAGCTTGCTCTAATTTAACATCTGCTCCAAACTACCTTTTTTATGACCTTCGACAAATCACTTGCCTTCTTTTACTTTTCTTTTCTCATCTGTAAATGAGACATGATCATATTTTCACCCTAAGTTTGTGGTCAAAAAGCCAATCACACAGCATTTAGACAGCAATGGTACATCTTCATCCAGCAGCCAAATCTGTGCCTATCCATCTTATGAAAATTTTCTTAGCAACTGAAGTCTCTTAATTCCTAATGAATCCTGCTCATTTCCTCAAGGGTATCTCTGCCGTGCTTCAGTTGGCTGATGTTTGTGGCTAACTAAAGACTGCTAATAATTGTGAAAAAATTGCAACAATTATATTTGACCCATAAACTTAAACAAAACTTCAAACTTGATTCCATTTAATCAAAATATCTACTTTTTCCAAATGAATTGTTAAATTTTAAACACCCATGACAATAAGATGCTCTTACAACCCTTTGCTTAATGAAATCAATTGTGTAATAGTCTCCCATTTCTCTGGTAAGTTAAACTCAATTCATCCTTCCAGATGAAGCTTAAAGACCTTGTTCAGGAAATATTTCTCAACTACCCCAGTACACTGACTTCCTTATTCACTGCCTGTTGCAATCACAGTTAAATTTCTAACACATTGCTCTAAGCTGCCGTGCGTTATCTGTTTTCTCCCCACTAGGTGGCAATTCAATAGCAGGGTGTGTTAGCACTATTTCTGTTCTCGCCTAGCCTTGTTTTCCCACACAAACTACGCCTACCAGTGTGCTTTCCACGCAGAGGGTGTTTTGTTTGTGGCTTTCGTGCTTGTTGAATTTAATTATTGTCATCTCTCCCTGCTAGACTGTGAGTCGCCTGAAATACAGTGGCAGAAATTATACTTTTGTTTGTGTGTTTGTTTTGCTTATTCATTAATAAACCTTTAGTCAATATCAAAGACATAAGGAGATGAAGAAGAGGGAAGAGACTGAAGAAGAGGAGAATGTGAAAGCAAGAAGTGCTTGTCATGGAAATGATCCCTCTTCTTTTGAGGGATCAGGCACAGCATTGAGGTTCAGTCCTTATTATTCTGAGGACTGAGTAAAAGGATCTGTTTTGAACTCCAGTAGAAATGAGTTGGGAAAGACTGACTTTCTGAATGTGAAGCTATAGTGGGAGAATTAATGTAAGAGCCAACATTTGAGAAACAAGTCAAATAATCAGGGCTGACTTTCACAGTGACTGGAGAAGCAAACCTGTCATAAAAAGAGCCATACACAAAACCAGGCTAGAATCTCAAAAAGCCAGGGACAAGTGAATATTCTGAACAGGCCATGGCACAAGGCATGTGACAACTCAGAGCTGGTCCACACAGCCCTGTATTTGACTTGTGAAGACTAGGACAGGAGACCTTCAATTAGGGGGTAGTAGGCGGGAAATCACAGGGACATTTTCAGGAAAGAATGTCAAGATCTAAGGAAGTGTATGGCGCAGGAGTTACAGTGATTAGGGCTGGACTACAGCTGAGACCTTCAGGGAAGGGCAGCGTATTGCCATATACCTACATCATAGCCACTAGAAGATTATAATAACCTTCAATCAACTGATAACTAACTTTGAAGTGATGTGTACCAAAGGCAATATGTTTCATAGTTTGAGAAACAGTGCCTAAGGACATATGTATCCTGTATCAAGCTGAAGTAACTACCCTTCTTATCAGATCTTGAGAAGTCTCCAAGCTGTATCTTTCACCTTCTAGGGGCATCTAAAATAAAATTGACATTCTAAACCGAGGTAGGAGGGTCAAGGGCAGTTAAGAAGCCAAATAATTCACAGGACCCAAATATTGGATTGTGCTGCTCTGAATTGTCCTCAAGCATGAAAGAGGGTTTGTATAGAAACTAGATGATCCTGAGGCTATAGCCGAAGTTCATCCACACCCTCAGATGAAAACAAAATCTGAAAGATGGAAATGTGACTATGTACCCTCAGTGTTCTTTAGATAAATGATTTTTTCATGTAATACTCACCTAGCTCATTTATTTCATAGAATACTCATGAAAAGCAGAAAAGAATAGGAATGGTCTTGGGACAGAAGATTTACCATCTTGAACACATTCACTCTGCGAATTAAATACTCATCTCCCAAATCTATGAAAATTCTTCTTGGCAAGGTCATTAAAATATGCAAATAATTATTCATCCAGACTTAAAATGCTTACCATGTCTTAGCTTCAGCAGCAGGACCCTTTACAAAGACTGATCTAAGACACTCTTCCATCCTTTTCTCTATTTTTACACTCCAACAAATGAGCAAAGTATTCTGAAACATAACCCATTGTTCTTGTACAGATGACTGAAATACAAGTCTTGGCTTCTCTACAGGTTCTATAAAAAGCTTGACTATATCTTTTCTTTTATTTTTCTTTCAGCTTGATGAACACCTGTTTTCTAAGTCCTGAATCTGTAGTCATAGATCCAGCCCTCTTGCCTTCCAAATCTTAGACTTCATACTCAAATTAGAGAATAAAAATGTACAAACAGACCCTTGCACCTGGGATGCAGAAAAATTATTAATTGTTTTCCTATGTCTTACATAAAATACCAAACAGTTTTAAACCACTATAAAAATTTATTTGTTGTAAGACAGCCTTGAAATAAAGTATTTGCATGTGAGTTTAAATATGATGGATAGTTTTCTTCTTTAGAAGAGTCTCATGTTACAAAGAAATCTTTTGGTACTGTAAGAATGCAAAGGAAAGCATAAAACTAAGAGGAAAAGTACAATTTTCCCCCCACTGGGCTTAGTTTAAATAACAAATCAGCTGCAGAATAAGAGCAGCATGTTATAACTCTCCTATTGTTATATGTGCTGCTGTAAAACCCATCCTACATAATTCAAAACACATGACACGTAATTGACAGAGAGTTATAAAACATGCTAATAACAAGGGGATCACTAACAATAACAGGAAATGCGGAAATCTCTCTCGCAAGCTTGTCAAGCCACTTCTCTGCTTAGTACTTAGGAACTCCCTTGGAAACACCTGCAAAGATTTTGAAGAAAACAAGCTTCACATCATAAAGTAGTAGACGGGAGGTAACCTAATAAAGTGTGAACGTTAATAAAAAGAGAGAGTAAAAAAATAAGTATTTTAAACAAATCATGAAAAGTATTTTTCTGGATAAGATAGTGTGCTCTCATTTTAAATGAAAAATAATTCGCTGAGAAATATTTTTGACTGTTATACTAGCAGCGCAAAGTAAGAACATAAATCTTGTAATAGTTATTCCCATTCCAGGGTTCTCTATAAACTCCGCAGATGCAATGGTGAGTAAAATTAAGTAACAGTGAAGCAGGATCAGCCGCGAGAAACAGACCTCTCAGACACTGAACTAGGAAGGAAGAGGTGTTTTATTACAGCCAGGAGCGAGGCAACAGGTTTTGTCTAACAGCCAAGCTTGTTTAACAAAGAGAAGCTCTGCCTTTATACACACTTATACTACTAGATATTACATGTGAAAGGGTCTTAGGCTTACAGTTTTAGAAATTATACGTCAAAGGGTCTTGGTTGATGGAATAGGAGTGGGTTGGGGGTTTGATCTTGTTTAATTAAAAACAATGCCTTCCAGAAAGATTCCCCCAACACTATGCCTTCCATCTACAGGAAGGCGACTTAGGAGGCGCCAGTTGGCCAGCCTTTTCTTCTATTGAAATGCAGTGTGGGAGTCAAGGGGGAGGTGATCTTAGATGCCTAGGTCTTCTTCCTCAACAATACCAATGAAGAAATCTTGCAAAAGTGCATTCAACGTAAACCCTCCAGGCATTCCTGCTTATTCTTTGCCAACCCCCTTCATTTATAAAAAATAATCCTGTAGGACATTTAGTACATTGAAAGACAGATACTCAAATACATGTACATAAAAGTTCATAGCAGCGCTACCTACAATATCTAAACTGTGAAAACAGCCCAAATGTTCATCAACAAATACGTGGATAAACAGAAGTGATAAATATAAGCCATTAAAGGACATGGAGTATGGAAACATGGTATACATGGGTAAACTTTAGATACCTTATGCTAAGTAGGAAAGCCAAACACAAAACGCTACAGATTGTATGATTTCATTTGCATGAAATAAACAGAATACAAAATCCATAGAGAGAGAGAGAGCAGATGGGTGGTTGCCAGGGGCTGGAAGTGGGGGTGAGGAATAGCATGTGACTGCCTAATGGGTATAAGGTTTTCTTTTGGAGTGAAGAAAATGTTTTGCAAGCTGACAGAGGTGGTGGTTGTACAACATCGTGAATGTGCTAAATGCTAATGAGTTATACATCCTGGTGTTTTATTGCACAGCCAGTAACTATAGCTAATAGTGATGTTTGAATATTACAACAAACAGAAATAATAACTTTCTGAGGTGGTACGTATGCTAATTAGCCTAATTTGATCATTTCACAATATATACATGTACTGAAACATTACATTGTATCCATAAATGTATATAATTATTATTCAAAAATACTCTGAACTTCTCCCCCCGCCCCCAAAGTTAGTAATAAATTTAAAAAAATATAAAATACAATGGTTAATTTTATGTTGTGTGAATTTTATCTCAATGTAAACATCTCTAAAGAGTAATAATGGTATTGTAATGTCTGCATGGGCTGAGAATATAAATTACTTTGCCAACTGAAGTAGATCATCACACAATTGATTTGATGGAGGCAACCGTCAAGAGGGCAGAATCATAAAATAGATGGGTAACCATGTCTAGACACAGTCTCAGTCAGAGGTTTCTTTACTTAAAAATCATTACCGTGACAGTTGTTTTAGGATTTCAAAACTGACCTGTTGACTATATTTGCATGGTGAGGGGAATGCTGTACAGGAGACAGCAGTTCGATTCTGATTTACTTAAATATTTTAGCTTGACTTACAGCTTGAAGAGAAGAAAGATTAAAAAAAAACAATGACATAATTCAGGAATCTTTCAAATCTCTAGTTTTAAGTAAATTAACAAGATATTCATCCTAAACACTAAATAAATATAGACCAGAGAGAATTTTTAATTAGAAATGTAAAATCACCAATTAATCTGTCTTTAGCCACAAAAATCAGATAATTGATTGTTATTTCTTCTTAATCAGTGAACTCATAATGTCTATAAAATGAACATAGTGTCTACCTCACAGGGACCGGACCAGGTGCATGTAAGAAATGGCTAACTTCTTGGAAAGGATATACCTTTTTAAATCCAGAAAATGGTACTTAAAAATCTGAGTTTCTTAAGAGATAGGTAATTGCAGAAGGGAGAAACTATAGAGGTCAAACAAAAATTGGAAAATAAAACAGAAATAGGTCTTACTCTATTTATCTCTCTATTACATTTCTGTTAGTGTCACCAAATTATCCAGAAGTTATATCTAAAAGCCATTTTTATTCATGAAAGATCAAAATGTAAACATCCTCCGTATCCCTGGTTTTTCTTGACTACTCACTCCCATATACCCAGAAAATCAATCCTAAAGTCAATATTTTTTAATTTCCTAAATGAATCTGTCATGCACTCTTATCTTTTTATTGCACTGTCATCATGGTAGGTGAATAATCCTTAAATTGTAAATTAAGTCAGGGCTAAAACATGTCATGATTCATGTAAATTATCTCATCTATTGCTATATTTTATAATACATGAATTTATTTTTTCTGTAAACTGGTGGCATGTATGTCACAAAAATTTTTTATGATACTGAAATTCTTAGAAATTATAACGATGAAGTTTTTGGAAAATGACATATATTATTCATTATATTTCAGTAATACCAAAAAAGTAAGTTTCTAGAACAAAATCAAATATCATATTAGTTATCTATTGTTATGTTAAAAATTTTCCCCAAAAGTAGCTGTTGAGAGCAACATACTTTTTATTATTCAGTTTTTATGAATCAGGAATTTGTGAGTGGTTTAGCTGGGTGGTTTTGGCTTAGGGTCTCTTACAAATTGCAGTCAAGATATCGGCCCTGGGCCAGGCACAGTGGCTCAAGCCTGCAATCCCAGCACTTTGGGAGGCCAAGGCAGGTGGATCACTTGTGGCCAGTTCAAGACCAGCCTGGCCAATATTGTGAAACTCCAAATCTACCAAAAAGTAAAAAAATAAAATAGCCGGGCATGGTGGCGCACACACGTAATTCCAGCTACTTGGGAGGCTGAGTCAGGAGAATTGCTTCAACTAAGAAAAGAGAGAGGCCTAATTCCATTTTATCTCCTAAAAACCACTGATGGAGGCAGCCTTCTTTACCAGGATTTTTAATTTTTATATGTGAGGTTTTCGTTTGTTTATAACTTATAATCAAATCAAGTGGTTTCTGTAGAAATGACAATCATCAGGGACTTCCTTAGCAGGGAGGAGTGTTTCCTTTGTAGTCAGCATACTTTTTTCACCAAGAAAACCTTAAAGACTTGTTTTTTTTCAGAGCAGTTTCAGTTTCACAACAAAGTTGAAAGAAAGGCACAGACTTTCCACATATCCGTTCACAGCCTTCCTCATTATCGACACTTCCCAACTGCCTGGCATTATTCACAACTGATGAACCAACATTAAGATATTATTTGTATCTCTAATTTAATTTGTATTCTCTTAATTTAAATTTAACTTGGGTTAGCAAGTTCAAATTATTTGGTCATGGTCAGTGTTCCTATTGTGATATCAGAATTTGATTTCAGGATGTCTGAGTCTCAGAGGCTGGATGGATATCACTATCATTTTACTATGTTAGTTTTTATTGTGTGGCTGAAGAAACCTGAAACTCAACACAAATACTCAAGTTCAAAATTTCTAGGAAGTAGAAGAGGCAGTGATGGACATGGTTCCCGGGACTCCCAAGGCTCTGCTCCCCCTTGACGTGGTGACACCTCACCTTACGCCAGGGATGCTTCGTTTCGTTTGCCCGTGGCCTGGCTATACGTTCATTGCTGACTATCCTTTCCACTATACCCTGGTGCTTTTACAGTTTTAAATGACCACAAGACAAGAAAGGGAATTCAGTCTGTAGTAGTGGAAGAAATGTTGGCTCTGGAATCAGAATTTGCTTCAAATTTTGACTAAACCATTTAGTAGCTCTATGAGCTTGAGCAAGTTATTTACATTTCCCGTACTACTACTTATTCAGTTCACTCATTCCACCAGAGTTAAGTGCTGTCAATTCTCTAACAGCCTTTAGACCCCAGGGAGCTAGCAACAAACACAGCAAGGCTCTATCCTCAGGGAACAGATAGTCTATGAGACACAGAAATAATAAAACAAATACATTTAAGGCATAGATGTGCATAAAAGAAAGAAGTGGGGATGACTGAAAGGATGTGACTTAAATACAAGTTGCCCATAAAATGTAACCATAGAAATACCGTTATTTTATCAGGGACTGATGTTTCCAACAGAGGAAAACCATTTTCAACGTTTTCCTCTGTTGCAGTTTTCTCTGTTTCCCGACTTGGCAGCCATCCTGTAGGATGGTCAGCTAAGGTTTTCCTGGAAAGGTGACAGCTGGATTCAGAGATACTGGGAACCAAGGGATTATATAGGGGGAGGAGGAAGAGCAGGCCATGCAGAAGAAACAATAAATGCATAGACACTGGAGTTTTTGAAAAAAGACATAAGGTTCTATCCATGGGTAACAGAGACTAAGAGGGTGGTGAGAGGATTGGCATATGAGGTCAGGCAGATTACTAGCCCCAGCTGGCCATAGTTAGGATTTTAGTCTACAAAAAATTGGAAGTCACTGAAGGGGTTTGAGCACGACAGTGGCATCATCATATTTCTTTTTTTTTATGTGACATTTTACACAGAGATGATTGCCACCTAATATATAGGATGCATGCATGCAACCATTATTTGAGACTAGCCATAGGCACTATCCTTGGAACAAAGTAGATGTCAACAAATATTATCTCTTACTTGGTTTCTTTTCTTATTTAATACAGAGATTTAGATTTCTGCAAACAAGAGGGGGCATTCTTAAATAGGGGACTACTCAGCAGTGCTGTTTCTTTGGAAAGTAGCTCATTCTTCTTTGTTCTTTGGCCAACAATTGGGCCTGGCCAGAAAAAAGTGGTCTTTAAACACTGACTCTTGCAAAATCCCTTTGCAAGAGTCTGCAAAGAGGAGAGGTCTGCAAAGGCAGAGCTAGAATAAGAACTAAAGTTGAAGGGAGATTTGATCCAAGTGGGAGGCAGATAATGAGTGGATTAACTCAGGTCAAAGGGAGAAAAAAGTGAAGGAGAAAAATAGATGAAGTGCATGCATATTGGAATAACAAGTAACTGAAGGTGACCTTTTTTTGCTGCAAATGGCAGAGCCAGCTAACAGGGAGTTTTGCAGAAGGCAAAATACTCCTGAAACCGTAAATGTCCCAGGAGGGAGGTGAGAGAGGCTTCCAATGCTGAGCACAGGAAGATCTGCTCAGTCCTCCTGCAAACAGCTGATGAGTGGCAAAACTTGCTTTCAGAACTGATAAAAGCACCCCTAAGGGAGCTGATGGCTTACAGAATTACTTCCAAGAGGAAATTCTTTGACTCAGATGATTGCAAACTGGATCAAACTGAACTCCACAAGCATGCTGCATTTTAAAAAGTAAATGTGCTCCGGTGAGAGTATTGCATAGATCAGAGTTTGCAAATTCATTGATTCCTTCACGTATTCTTTGAGAGCCTTCTATGTACTGAGGACTTTATAGGTGCTGGTGACCAAATATTGATCAAAATATTGGAGGTGTGTTGAAGGCAGTGATGTATTCAGGACATTTTCTTCCCTCATGCTGACTCCAATACATACGAGGTGGCTGATCAGAATGTGGTGGGTAGAGGATTCTGAAGATCCATTCTGGCTGAGAGAGAGCCTTGACTGATTATCAATGCTGATCATGGTTTCAACAGTAGAGAATATATGAAAGTAGCATTCTTATTTTAAATAATATTGGTGGGTGATATTGTTTGAATATATTCCCTCTAAAATTTATGTTGAAACTACTCCTACATGCAATAGTAGTAAGCGGTACAGTCTTTGTAAGGTGATTAAGTCATGATGGCTCCATTCTCACATGTGGGATTAGCACCTTTTTAAGAGGGCTCCAGGTCGAACTGAATACACTCTTACTCTTCTGCCCTTCTGCCCTATGAGAAGGCAGTACTCCTCCCTTCCAAAGGACGCAAGAACAAGATGCTATCTTGGAAGCTGAAAGCAGCTCTCAACAAATACCACTTCTGCTAGTGCCTTGATCTTGAACTTTCTAGCTTCAAGAATCATGAGTAATAAATTTCTATTGTTCATAAATTATATGGTCTGTACTATTTTGTTACAGCAGCACAAAAGGACTAAGACAATGAGTCTTTTATTTTTACAATCCTTTGTATAGGTCAGATGCCTCATATAAGAGATTTTATAAGTTTAATTGTAATAAGTTTATTTCTTAGTTATATTCCTGGGTCAAATGGGAACCTGTCATCATTCTCATACTTTTCCCACCGTTATGTACTCAAAGAGCTCTGGATCAGAATCAATTCCTCAATTCTTCAGTCTCATCAAAACTTCTAAGCTGTCCTCTGAAAGTCCTGGGAATTCTCCAACTTGCAAGTCTTCACATTCACCCGTCTATCTATATCAAAGCCTTTTGTTTCACCTTTTCTACCTATTCCTATGTCCTTCCCCATTGCAATAGATTTACTGTCCCCACTCTCAGAGGGCCAAATCCTTAGTTCTTGCATTGGATCCCATAGCTCTTGGGTACTCACATTCCTCACTTCTGTGATTATCCTCCTCCCTCCCATAAGAGCTTTCTTTGCAGAACCATCTGTATTATGCAACACTAGATGTTACAAAATATTCTGTAGTATCTCTCTTGATCTCTCATCACTCTAACTACTTCCTAATTTCTCTAAATCACTGAGAAAAAACTGCAAGAAATACTGGAAAATACCACACAAACTCTACTGGCTGTCCTCATGTCCTCAATTGCCGTTCTTTCTTGAACCTATTTCTATCCTATTTTTCTCTCCACTGTACCACTGAAACCGCTTTAGTTGAGGCTACTGGTGATTGCTACCTGGCTAATCCAACAGTCAGTCCTTATTTTATTTTGCTTGTCTTCAGGGTTGGGCAGAAATGAAACTTCTGGCATCTTAAAGCATTTTGTTTAATATCTCCCAATTTGCCACGTTTTCACCAGCACATTTCCTCAGTCTTTTTGGTTTTCTTGTCTTTTATAGACACCTTATATTTATGAAAATTAAATGAGAGGATGCCTGAAAACTACCTAATAAATGTATAACACAGTCAGTGATTCTCTATTCCTCCTTCATCTTTTTGTGTATGTTTCTGTGTTTGTGTGCGTGTGTGTTTGTGTGTGTGTTTTGCTTTTCAGTGTGATTCAATTTATTTGTAAGTACTCCAGTGAGCGCTTTTGCAGTAGCCTGGAGCTCATATTTTAAGATAGTTTTCTCTCTTGTATCATTCCCTAGATGATCTTACTGAATTTCCTGGATTTCCAAAATAACTGTATGCTTAACACTCACAAAACAAATTAAATCCATTCTCTTTTACCTGAGCCTCAGATTCAATAAATAGTTTGTATGCCCAAGAGCTATCTCGCAATTAATGTATTCAAAGGAGAACTCTTAATTCAACGCCTCTCCACATTTTTTTAAATCCCAATAAATGACAGTCTAATTCAGTCAGCTGCTCAAGTCAAAAACCTAGGCGTCACCTTCAAATACCTTCTTTCCTTCAAAATCTTTAACCAATACATAACCATCATCTACTAGCTATACTTTCATAATGTAGATTATATTCAAGTATTATGCTTTTTACCATTTCTAAGGTTGTCACCATTATTTAAACCCTGGGCCATTATAATATTCTCTCCACTAATCTTTTTTCTTTCACTCTTGTCTTCCTGGTGATTTATAACGCTTTATTTTCTTTTTTGTCATTAATAAAAATTCAGTAGAGTGCAAGGCCCATTAATAAAAATAACATTTTTTGGGGGGGCAGAAACTTGTATTTTTAAAAATATTTTAATTTTTGGATACATAATAGATGAAAATAGTTATGGGATACATATGACATTTTGGCGCAAGCATACAATGTATTATGATCAAATCATGGCGGTTGAAATATTTATCACCGCAAACATTGAGCATCTCTGTGTTGGGACAACTCCAAATTCACTTTTTAAATTATTTTGAATTTTACAGTAAATCACGGTTAACTGTAGTCACCCTATTGTGCTACTAAACACTAGATCTGACTCCCATCTAACTGTATTTTGCTATCTATTAACCAACCTTCTTGATCCCCTACTCTTCACTTCTTACCCCAGCCTCTGGGAACCATCGTTCTACTGTCTACACCCACAAAGTAAACTTTTTTTTAACTCCCACATGTGGGTGAGAATATGTGATACTTGTTTTTCTGCACCCGGCTTATTTCACTTAATACGATGTCCTCCATCATAGTGTCCCAAATGCTGTCCCAAATTACAGGAATGAATTATTTTTATGGCACAAAACTATTCCATTATGTATATTACCACATTTTTCTTTATACATTCATCTGTTGATGGGCACATATTGCTTTTCAGTTCTGGCTACTGTGAATAGTGCTGCAATAAGGATGAGAATGCAGATAACTTTTTGATATACTGATTTGGTTTCTTTTGGGTGGGTAGCCAGCAGTGGGAAGCCTGGGTCACATGGTAGTTCTATTTGTATTTATTTGAAGAATCTCCAGACTGTTTACCATAGTGGCTATACTACTTTATATTCTTACCGACAGTGTATGAGCATTCGCCTTTCTTCAAACCCTCACTAGAATTTGTTTTGTCTTTTTGATAAAGATGACTTTAACTGGACCGAGATGATATCTCATTGTGGTTTCGGTGCATTTCTCTGATGATTAGTGATACTGAGCTTTTTTTCATATACCTGTAGGATATTTGTATGTCCTCTTTTGAGACATGTCTATTTAGATTCCCCCAACCCCTTACTTTTTTTTCTGTTACTCAGGCATGAGTGGAATGATGTGAGTATAGCTCACTGTAGCCTCAAACTCCTGGGCTCCAGTGATCCTCCCTCCTCAGCCTCCAGATGAGCTGGATTACAGGAATGAGCCACCAAGCCTGCCCCTTTTGACCAGTTTTAATCAAACCTTTTTTTTTTTTTTTGCTTTTGTGTTGCCTTTTTTTTTTCTTCTGAGAAACATAATATTTTAGTAGATGAAATAAATATTCTAGTATATGCAAGGTAAATTTATGTTGGGGAAAAAGTCATACTATAGTGTAAATTAAAAAATAAAACATATGGGCCGGGCTCGGTGGCTCAAACCTGTAATCCCAGCACTTTGGGAGGCCGAGGCGGGTGGATCATGAGGTCAAGAGATCGAGACCATCCTAGTCAACATGGTGAAACCCCGTCTCTACTAAAAATACAAAAAAGTTAGCTGGGCATGGTGGCACATGCCTGTAATCCCAGCTACTCAGGAGGCTGAGGCAGGAGAATTGCCTGAACCCAGGAGGCGGAGGTTGCGGTGAGCCGAGATCACGCCATTGCACTCCAGCCTGGGTAACAAGAGCGAAACTCCGTCTCAAAAAAAAAAAAATAAATAAATAAATAAAAATAAATAAATAAAACATATGCTGATAGTAGTATTCCCCCCATATGGAAATCACATAGCAAATTTATACCCTTTCCACACCAAGTATATTGCTAATTCAACATGACTGCTTAAAATATATAGTAACATACAAAAAAAGGTAGCTACATTTATGTCTAAAAAGTGAAAACTGAGGTAAACTTTCTTTGAATAAAAAAACCTAAAAAGCAAAAAATGTGTTTTTTATATAATCTGCTTATTAATTGCTGGTGAGTTGAAGAGTTTGCAAATATCTTCTCTGACTCTGTAGGCTGTCTCTTCTCTTTGTTGATTTTATCTTTGCTGTTCAGAACCTTTCTAGCTTGATGCAATTCCATTTGTTCATTTCATTTGCTGATTTGGCTACCTGTTCTTTTAAGGTCTTAGTCAAGAAATCTTTGCCCAGACCATGTCCTGAAGCATTTTCCCAATGTTTTCTTCTAGTAGCTTTATAGTTTCAAGTCTTATATTAAAGTCTTCAATTCAGTCTGATTTTGTTGTTGTTGTTGTTGTTGTTGACGATGATGATGGGGAGGATCTAGTTTCATTCTTCTGCGTATGCATGTTCAGTTTTCCAAGAACCATTTATTGAGGAAACTGGCTTTTCTCTAAAGGTTCTTGGTGTTTCTGTCAAAAATGAGTTGACTGTAAATGCTTGGGTTTATTTCTAGGTTCTCTATTCTGTTCCATTGGTCTGTAAGTTATGTTTTTATGCCAGTATCATGTTATTTTAGTTACTGTGGCTTTGCAATATAATTTGAAGTCAAATAATTTAATACCTCCAGCTTCAAATTTGTCTGTTTTTTTTTAAATTTATTTATTTTACTTTAGGTGCATACTATATCTGGCATTTCTCCCATGTTATCCTTCCCCAACCTCCCCTTCCTCCCCAGCCCCCACTGTCTCTCCCCTACCCCCACAACTGCCCCCAGTGTGTGATGCTCCTCTCCCTGAGTCCATGTGTTCTCATTGTTCAACACCCACCTATGAGTGAAAAAATGCAGTGTTTGGCTTTCTGTTCTTGTGTCAGTTTGCTGAGAATGATGGTTTCCAGATTCATCCAAGTCCCCAAAAAGAACATGAACTCATCATTTTTTATGGCTGCATAGTATTTCATGGTGTATATGTACCACATTTTCTTTGTCCAGTCTATCATTGATGGGCATATGCTCTATGGCCTGAAATAGAGCCTGCTGAGCAGTAGGCACATAATCTGTATAGATGCACATTGAGTGAATAAATGCATATAGTTTGAAGACATAGCATGAAAACTCTGAGAAATAAAAATATACAACAGTACTAAGGTAAATATTGTTGTTCTGAGATCCTTCGGTTAATTTTGTACACCTAAGCCACTGATGCAGTAAATAGAAAACCATCCATAGGTCTAGAAATTATATTCTTGGCTATAGTATAAATGTCTGTTTGGTAACAGACAAACTATTTTGCACTCAATATGACTTTCTCTAAAATGAAGATGAATTTGATTGCTAAGTTCCCATACGACTTTCATATTCTAGTTTCGTATTTAATTTAAAGCACCTAAATGATTGATGTTTATAATCGGGCTTTTGTCTTTTCCCAAGTAAATATGACCAGTTCCCAGTTAAAGCTTGGAAAAATCCTCATCACTTTTTTCTGTTCAAGAACCTATAATTTACTTTCAGAACTATCCCTGTTTTCTGAGATGTCTTATTTAATAAATTATACATATCTACATTTAGTCAAATATTCCCTGTAAGTTTCAGTGGTACACTGTAGCCTGCTAATCCTGGATCATGAGTGTTGACTATTTATTATTTGTGAACTTGACATCAAATATTGGTAGCTTGACAATGGCCATGGAGTCAAATACAGAAGTCAGAAAATGCTATACATCAGGGTTTTATTGTTTTGATTTATTTTGCTTTGTTTTTTTTTTCCCCAGAAGGACTAATTTACTTTATCGATGAAGGCATCCAATTATTTCACTTCAAATTATACTGCAAAGCTTTAGTAACTAAAACAGCATAATACTGTCATAAAGGCAGACTCATAAAGCAATGGAAGAGAATAGAGAACCCAGCAATAGATCGATGAATTTACATTCAACTCATTTTGGGGAAAAAAATATTCACTGTCAGTGACATTATTTTTTCAATTGTATTTCTTTTATATTTCAATAGTTTTGGGGGGTGCAGGTGGTTTTTGGCAACTTGAATAAGTTCTTCAATAGTGAGTTCTTAGATTTTTGTGCATCCATCACCCAAGCATCCTACACTGTATCCAGTATGTAGTCTTTTATGCTTCCTCTCTCTCACCCTTTCCCCTTGAGTCCCCAAAGTCATGAATTCTTTGCCTAAGCCAATGAGTTTTTTCAATGTTATCTTTTAGAATTTTTATGGTTTTAGGTCTTTGATTTAAGCCTTTGAAACATCTTGAGTTGATTTTTATATAAGGTGAGATATGATAGTCCAGTTTTTCTTCTACATGTGGCTTGCCAGCTTTTCCCCACTTTATGTTTTGTATGCATTGTGGAAGATGAGTTGGCTGTAAGTATTTGGTTTCATTCCTGGGTTCTTTGTTCTGTTCCATTGGCCTACATGTCTATTTTCATACCAGTACCATGGTGCTTTTGTAACTATAGCCTTGTAGCATAATTTGAAGTTGAGCAATGTGATGCCTCCAGATTTGTCCTTTAAGCTTAGTATTGCTTTGCCCATATAGGCTCTTTTTGTCTTACACATGAATTTTAGGATAGCCTTCTCTAGTTCTGTGAAGAATAATGATGGCATTTTGATGTGAATCACATTGGATCCGCAGATTGCTTTTGGGAGTAGGGTCATTTTCACAACATTGATTCTACCCATCCATGAGCATGAGATGTATTTCCATTTGTTTCCATCTATTATTTCTTTCAGCAGTGTTCTGTCATTTTTCTTGTAGGGATTCTTCACCTCCTTGGTTAAGTATACTTCTAAGTAGTTTATTCTTTTTACAGCTGTTGCAAAAGGGATTCAGTTCATGCTTTGATTCTCAGGTTGGTCGCTGTTGGTGTATAGCAGTGCTACTGATTTAGGTATATTGATTTCATATCTTGAGACTTTACTGAATTCTTTCATCTGATTGAGGAGCTCTTTGGATGATCCTTGGGGCTTTCTAAGTATACAGTCATAACATCAGTGAACAGCAACAGTTTGACTTCTCTTTTCCAGCATAGATACCTTTTATTTTTTTCTCTTGTCTAATTGCTCTGGCCAAGACACAGTACTATGTTGAATAAAAGTGGTAAAAGTGGGCATCCTTGTCTTGCTCCAGTTCCCAGGGGGAATGCTTTCAACTTTTTTTTCCATTCAGTATTATGTTGGCCATGGGTTTCTTATATATGGATTTTATTTCTTTGAGATGTGTCCCTTCTCTTTCTGTTTTATCATAAGGAGATGTTGGATTTTATAAAATGTGTTTTCTGCATCTATTGAGAAGATCATAGGATTTTTGCTTTTAATTCTATTTATGTGATGTATGACTTCTACTGACCTGTGTATGTTAAATGATACCTTCATCCATTGTGTGAAACCCACTTGACCATGATGTTTTATCTTTTTGATATGCTGTTGGATTGGTTCGCTAGTAATTCGTTGAAAATTTTTGCATCTATGTTCATCAGAGGTATTGGTCTGTAGTTTTCTTTTTTTGTTAAGTCCTTTCCTGGCTTTGGTATTAGGATAATACTGACTTCATAGAATGATTTTAGGAGGATTCTCTCTTTCTCTATCTTTTGGAATAGTTTTAGAATTGATTCAGTAGGATTTTTTGAATAACTAATATACCAGTGAAATTTTTACATCACTAGAGAAATTAAGGCAATCTATCATGGCTTCTGCGGGCAAGACAGAAAGAGTGGAAGGAAAAGGACAGTAGCTACAGGGTGTTCACTTCCAATACTTCACACACTACACCTACTTGGAATTTTATAACAATGTTGTACATTTCATGATATTGCGTGTATTATATAGATGGGAAACTGAAGGGAAGAAGCGTACATATTTCCCTCCCCTTCTTTCCTCCCTTCCTCCCTCTATCCCTCCCTCCTTTCACTCCCCTCTCTCTCTCCCTCCCTCCCTTCCTTTCTTCCTTTTCTTTCTTCACAACATTGTTTAGATTGGAAAACCACTGGGTTTTTATGAACATAATTTCTATTTATTTATACAATTAAAAACATAAGATATAAAAGTTTCAGAGCTGCAAGTAGAGGTGGTAAGATGAAGCTATTATGAAGGAGTGCTATTTGAAATAAGTATATGAGACATCAAAATGAAGACCCATGAGGGGAGAGGCAAAGCAGAAAGGGGGATAATCTCTTTTGCAAAATGCAAACTTAAAAAAGGAGGGATGGAGTAAAAAGGGAAAACTTGCTTCAATATTCTTGGTTTATTCATTCATTCATTTAAAAATGAAATATTGCATATTTGAGATGAATCACACAGAGACCTTTTGAAACATTTAGAGATGAATAAGACTTGTAATGTTTTCTTAAATGAATACATATATCTAGACAATATATTTTGCATGATTCAGGCAGTGTAAGGTTGTGAAATGCTTAATGGATCCAAGATCTTGTAGTAGGCTTCTCTGGAGATACAAAACCAATAAGACAGACCGATAGATAGATAGATAGATAGATAGATAGATAGATAGATAGATACAAACATAATCAGTCTACATGAATAGAGTTATTATTAAGCATTAGCTCATGTGAATATACAGTTTGAAAAGTTCCACAATCTGTAGTCTGAAAACTGGAGATCTAGGATAGCCAGTATTACAGATTATAATCTGGGTCTGAAGGCTTGAGAACCAGGAGCACCAAGGGCAAAAGACCAATGTCCCAACTCAACTTCCTCTGTAAATTCAACCTTCCTCTGCTCATTTGTTTTATCCAGGTCCTCAACAAACTGGATGATGCCTACTTACATTAGGGAGCACCATCTGCTTTACTCAGTTCATCCATTTAAATGCTAATCTCTTCTAGAAATGCTATCACACACAGACACCATAAATAGGGTTTTACCAGATATCTGGGCATTCTGTAGCCCAATGAAGCTGACAGATATAATTAACTATCACAGATGGGTAACATTCTCTCATGAGAATACAGTATTGAGGATGGCTTGTATGGAAAGAATAGAACATTCTTAGAATTGGAAATTAGAGAACAGATCTCAGAAAACGGCATTAAGAACTCTGTGTTCTAGGTTCAGAGAAGTGCTTGCTGTGAACCTAGACTACCGTGTACAACTACCCAGAAAGTACCACTTTAGAAGAACCAATGGAACTACAATATTCCTTTATGCAGAAGGGAGCACATGAACATGAAAATAATACATTAGTTTCCTACTGCAGCTAGAACCACTTATCACAAATTTAGCAGCTTAAAACAACACAAATGTATTGTATTATAGTTCTTCAGGTCAGAATTTGAACACAGAATCCACTGGCTAAAATCAAGGTATCAGCAGAGCTACGACCATATCTGGATGCTCCAGGGAAAAATCTGTTTTCTTGCTCATTGAGAATGTTCATGATTCAGCTCCTTGGTGTTGCAGAACTGAAGCTTGGTTTCCTTGCAGACAGCTGTTCCAAGACTCTAAAGGCCACCTTCATTTTGGTCTTGTGACTCCCTTTCTCCCTTTTCAGAGTAAGCAAGAGAATGTTAGCACCTCTAGCCTTATCTTCTTTGTCAAATATGCCTTTTTACTCCAACCTGGAAAGAACCTCTGCTTTTAAGGGCTCATATGATTAGATTGGCCTATCTGAATAATCCTGGATTATTTCCTCATCTAAAGGTCCATAACCTTAATCACGACTTCAAATTCCCTTTTGCCACGTGTCAGGGTAAATTCATATATCAACTTGAGTGGGTCAGAGCAGGCCCAGATATTTGACTAAACAACACTTCTGTGTGGGTATTTCTGGAAGAGATTAGCATTTGACTTGGTGGACTGAGTGAAGAAGATGGTGCTTCTTAATGTGAGCGAGACTCCGCCAATCTGTTGAAGACCTGAACGGAACAGAAGGAAAAAGAAAGTTGGATTAGCCATTTCTCTTTCTGACTGCTTAGAAGGAACATCCACCTTCTTTTGCTCTAAGCGTTCCTGGTTCTCAGGCTTTCAGACTTAGACTGGAATTTATGCCATAAACTCTCTGGCTCTAAAGCCTTAAAACTATACCATGAGACTTTCTGAGCCTCCAGCTTAAGGGCAGAGAGATGGACCTCTTACCCTCCGTAATTATCACATGAGTCTATACACTGGAGTCTCTCTCTCTCTCTCTCTCTCTCTCATCTCTCTTTTTCTCTGTGTGTCTATGTGTTTGTAGTTGTATTCTTTTTTGTGAATAACTCTAATACATTATGTTTGGTAACATGTTCACGTATGTTGACCATGAGCATGTGGACATCGTTGAAGGGGTATTATTTGTGTTACTTTAATGAGTTATTCTTCAAGTTCAGGGATATAAGTTAAAAGGAAAAGAAAACATGCATATTGAGCTGAGGTTGAAATACTGAGGAGCCAGAGGGTTTGCTAACTCATCTGCAACTATAAGAGATAAAGAAAAAGAGAAAGAAAAGTTGTTAAGAGTGTTATGTCCCTCTTTGGTTCCTGAGATGAAGGGAAAATGTGTTCTGCCAGTGTTCAGGGAATTTGAGTGGGTGAAACTGGATCTTCAGGAGAACTGGAGCCCACTGAAAGCTAGAGAAAAGCAGGCAGTCCCATCCCACAAGGGATTCTTATGTCTAGAAGAAAGGATTGTGCTTAAGTATTCCATCATTAGGGTTCCCATTCACATACATTGAATCAGCAGCAGATAAGCAGGAGATGCCAGAGATCACCATGAGTGAGGCAGACACATCACCACACCTACCACACAATTGAGCATGTAAGAGGACTTCTTTTTCCCTTTCAAACCCTGATCAAACATAGAGAAAGGTGAGCTGATTGTAAAATAGAAGATTATGCCTTTAGTTACACTCTAGGCTTTAGGAACTTCCAGTCAAGTCTCACTGGAAACAAAAGAAAGAGCTTAGAATAGAATTATTAGTCATTCTTGAGATAATAAAGCCGTCCATGTTTATATTAGGGTGTAGTCTCCTCAATTAAACTAATTAAAATAGAAAGGGAAGTGAGAAAAAGTGGATGGTAAAGGTGCATGAATGGGGTGTTTAATAGAATATTAGGTGAAGTTGGAAATCGTGTGAGGGGACACAGCCTCTCTAGCTTAAGGAATATATAAGTTTGATTCTGTCAGGCACTGCACTCCAGATTGAAACAAAACAGAGAGAATTTTAGAAATAAGCAATTTTTGGGAGATCTATATTCTTTGGAATTCTACCATTATTTATCTGAGAAACTGAAAGCAAATCACTTTTTTTTGATGTTTAAATTATCTCCATTGTAAAAGAAGGAATACGGTTACCATAAAAAAGACATTTTTGATATACTGTCAATGAAAGTTGCTTAATGAAAGAAGAAGTGAAGGATGGATGCAAAGCAGTGTAGGTATTGATTGAAGAGGTAGGTGATGGAGGCGAGATGAACTGGGGATCTGTTTGTTTTTGTGTAACTTGGAGGAAACAAGCACCCACATCAACAGTAGTGATAGCAAGGGGAGGAAAGGCACCACTGAGATAACTTTGATAATGGAAAATGGGGATGTACAGCATGTCTTTGAGATCTAAGTTTTGGGTCTTTTTCTGCATAACAAAAAAATTAAACAACTAGACATGCCTGTTGAAAGCCTCTTTAGAATCTATTTGCCAGCTCATGCGTTGTTAGCGAGACTATGGAATTATATCAGAAAGGAACTTCGCACATTTTCAAATAGTCTATTTTTAGGAAGCATGAATAATTACAACAGATGGCTGTTTAAATCTGTTGGCATTGTTTCTACTGTATATTCATTGTTTGGAAACCCATTTTGTTAGATTTCAAGGAGAGGTACAAAGTTGCAATAGTCATATTTAGCATTTACTTTTGTAAACCTTTGTAAAAACTTCCACTGAGAGAAGGCTAACAGAGATATAGAGATATAGAGAGATATACGCTGATATAGAGATTTTTAATAAATTATGTTGGCAATGAAGCCAGAATGCTGCCTCCATAAAATTACATTATTTAATTTCTAATGGTTGCTAGGGGCTTGTGTGTGCATGTGTGTGGGGGGTGTGTGTCTGTGTGCTTGCGCCACCCTTGCATACACACACATCTTTCTATGGTTGCCTTTATTGAATTCTTTATGATTTTTAAAGATTACTCAGGATAATATTATCAGGGTAAACTGAGAGTAACTGGCCTTTTTTATTTTCTACAGCAAGTGAAAATATGCTGTTTTCTTCCTCTGTTTATGCTTCTTTGTTCTTCCTTTCATCTATTCCTTGGTTTGTTCTTCTTTTATTTATTTATTATTTTTAAGTTTCTCTCCTTCATACATCCCAATTAGTAAACTGCAAAGAAAAGTTAATCTCTGATAAACTCTCAAATCTATCACAGAAAGCAGGGATGACCGAGTAAATAGTTATTATTTCTTCCCAACTTATTAAATGTATGTATGGTTCAAAAGAGTCAATCCTTCTACAATGTTTTTTAATTCTGAATTTTTAAGGGCACCTATAACTTAGGAGAGCAGATTCAAGGGACAGGTTATTATATTATAGGATGAATCTTGATACTAGAAGTACCTTTAAAAGTATGTTTCTCAACTATGATCTATCTACATGGATCCTATAAATTGTCTCTGATCATATAATTATCAGGATTTGCCTGATGCTTACACGTCTGATAAACATATTCACCAATAGTATAGCAGCAAATTAAGTTTAATTTGAAATAATTAATCTGAGCAGTAAATAGCTTCCACATGTTTATATGCGCTTGGCTCTACATTAAAGGGGAATATCCTTTACCTAAAGAATTATTTGAAAAAGTTTAGAAGCAGCATGATGAAATTGTGATATGCTTGTGATAGATGATATTAGAGAGATGAAAGAATAACAAGATTTAAGAGAAAAGGAGGGAAAAAAATCATACACTAAGCAATTTGGAGACATTTAGTTCAGGGCAAAGAGCTCTATAATGCTAAAAAGGAAAATGCCTCCGGTTTTAACAAATGGTGTGTGTAATCTACAACATGAATCAATAATAAAGTATTTCTGAATAATTCTGATCAGAAATGATTCTTTTGAAAATGGACAAAATAAGACTAAAATAACAATTACTGAGGTAGCCAGCTACCTCTGTTTTTCAGAAATGTTTTGTAAAAAATTTAGACAAACCATTAGGAAATAAAATGAATGCTCACCATGAAAATCCAATGGATTTGTCTTTTGTGGTGACAAGTAATACTAATTAAATTATTAATTTAAAAATATATTTACGGCCAGGCGTGGTGGCTCACGCCTGTAACCCTAGCACTTTGGGAGGCCTAGGCAGGCGGATCATGAGGTCAAGAGATCGATACCATCCTGGTCAACATGGTGAAACCCCGTCTCTACTAAAAACACAAAAAATTAGCTTGGCATGGTGGCGCGTGCCTGTAATCCCAGCTACTCAGGAGGCTGAGAGAGGAGAATTGCCTGAACCCAGGAGGCGGAGGTTGTGGTGAGCCGAGATCGTGCCATTGCACTCCAGCCTGGGTAACAAGAGCGAAACTCCGTCTCAAAAAAAAAAAATACAAAAATTAGCTGGGTATGGTGGCCCATGCCTGTAATCCCAGCTACTCGGGAGGCTGAGGCAGGAGAATTGCTGGAACCTGGGAGGTGGAGGTTGCAGTGAGCCCAGATTGTGCCACTGCATTCTAGCCTGGCACCTGGTGACAGAGCAAGACTCTGTCTTTAAAAAATTTATTTAGTTCTTCTAATAAAAATTGGATACATATGCAGATCGTGTAGGTTACTTACACAGGTATACATGTGCCATGGTGATTTGCTGCACCTATTGACCCATACTCTAAGTTCCCCTCCTCCACGCACCAACCCCCAACAGACCCTGGTGTGTGTTTTTTCCCTCTCTGTGTCCATGTGTTCTCACTGTTCAACTCCCGCTTCTAAGTGAGAACATGCAGTGTTTGGTTTTCTGTTCCTGTGTTATTTTGCTGAGGATAATGGCTTCCAGCTTCATTCATGTCTCTGCAAAGAACATGATCTCATTCCTTTTTATGGCTGCATAGTATTCCATGGCATATATGTACTGCATTTTCTTTATTCAGTAAATGACTAATTTTTGAGGTAAAAAGTCAATATTTTCTTTATTATAACCATGTCAAGTCACGAAATTCTATTCCTAATGGAAAAACAATTGGGAATAAATTGATCAAGATATATTCAGGAAGTGTTTACTATAATTTAAATATATTAAAAAATATGAAATTAAGGATACCCAAGCTACATTAAAACATATTAGTAGAGATTTAGATTCTGGACTTGATTAAGAAGAATTAATATACGAATATTTCAAATCTACCCCAATTAATAATAACAACAAAAAACAAAAATTTTAGTTTTAGGGCCAATGGAGTTTTGGGACCAGTTTGGTAAAATGTCTTCAAGGCTATCCAGAAGAGTCAACATAAGGAAAATGCAAAGAACTATTGGACTGCTTTGTCTTATTATTGCCAAAACTTTTAAAGTTAAAATAACTAAAATTGAATAACAACCTAGAAATAAGTAAAATGATTAGATAGCAAAGAAAACAGACACCGAACCACATTTTTTATTTTAAAAAGTGATGGTTCACAATTCATATGATTGATAAAGAATAGATTATTCAAACACATGTTGGAACAATGAGGTTGCTTTGGGAAAAATAAAGGTTAGTTAGGATACCATTGTCTGCACAAATATAACTTACACATGTGTTAATATTTTAATAAGCAAGGTATGAATCTGTTAATTAAAAATTAAATACAACATCAGGGCAAAATATAGACATGTATGGATATTAATTACTAGGAAAGAACTTCATTAGTTGAACTCCAAAGTCAGGAGGGAAAAATAAAAATACCAATAAATTTGGCAATTAAAAGTGTAAAAAATATTGTACCAAAAAATCATTACAAAAAATTAAACGCAAATGATTAATTGGGAAAAAATAAATGTCATGAAAACAGTGAGTATTACTTGTATGCCAGTGAATTCTTACAAGTAAAAAGAAGAAAAGGTGAATACTTAGTAGAATAATGGTCTAAAGTTTATGAATAGGCATCAGTTTCAGAAGGAACAAAAATGGAATGAATTCATTGCAGAAGGAAACCATGTATTAAAAATGATTTTCCTAATATGTTTTTAAAAGTTCATTTAATCATTCAGCAATTGTGTACTGATTGTGGTGTGGCAGGAACAACCCAGGTGCTAGGGATGAAGCAGAACAAAGGACAAGGACAATGTCCCAGGGACTTGTTTACAAATGGGAAACAGAAATACAAGATAATGTCAGTCTCAGTTGGTGGTATTGATGCAACAAAACGGGATGATGTGACACAAAGCCACTGAAATGGAACAGAGGCTCCCTTGGTTAGCGTCCTCAGGGAAAACCCCTCTGGAGTATGGATATATAAGCTGAGACCTGAATAAGGAGAAGGCATCAGTCATGCACTGTCTCAGAAACAGTGCCAGGCAGCATGGGAGCAATGGCAAGATCCTCAGGAACAGAAAGAAGAACATTGTGGGTAAAATTCAAGAGTGCGGGCTGGAGAAGCAGTGGGAAGGTGTTGATAGAGAGAGTACAAAATTAGGTTAGCCAGGTAGGAAGAGATTCTATCTAATAGTACCAATTAAATTTTATTAAAATAGCAAAGAGACCTTATTGAATGATTGTAGGTGGGAGCAGTGATAGGATAGAGTCACTTTTAAAAGATATCCTTTGACTGTTCTGTGGAGAACAGATTGTCAGTGACGAGACCTGAAGCAGGAGAAAGAGTTGGGAAATATAACATTGGACCAGGCAGGAGATAATTATGACAAAATAAAGCAATATAGACATTTTCTAGTTATCATATTGGCAAAGAGTAAAATGAATAAATAGGGATAGTAACAATGAACATCCATATATACGTATGCATGTGTATTATATAAATGTATGCATACTATCATTGCATTCATATTCTATCATTCAACACGATCATTGCATTCATATTCTATAGACTTGTTTAATTATCTACTGATATTTTTAAGAGTTTTACTAAATAAGCATACACACGTTGACCTAGCAACTGGACCTCATAAAGAATTAGCCTCCTAAAATAATTAAATTGATTTCCAAAGATTTTATACCATAGTTTCATCTCAGATTTATTCATAATATGGAAAAGTGGAAGTGTCTGAACTAACCTTCAAGGGATAATTGATACATTAATCATACTTTGTTCATTTCATAGATTGATTACCCAGAAGTCATTAAAAATGATGTTACAACCTTCCACTTAATAAAAAGAACTACCATTAAGTGATCAATTTTGCTAATGCATATGTCTATTCTTACATGTTAAAAGTATGAAATATTATTAATTATTATATGAATAATTATGATTAGTATGAGATTCTTATGTACTTTTTGATACATTTGCATTTTGCTAGATTTCCATCATCTAATAAAATTATAACTAAAAATATTTTTAAATAGACAAGTAAATATACAAATTGTGCTAAAACCATGTGACATTGCCGCTAAAACTATTTGTATTTTATGCATGCTATGAACTTTCATAACAATGAGACAATATTTAAACAAGCTTACAGTATTGGAAAACAGGCTTAGATAGGTTAAATAACTGTCTATTTTTAAATCACTCAGCTTTTTTTTTTTTTTTTTGAGACAGAGTTTTGCTCTTGTTACCCAGGCTGGAGTGCAATGGCTTGATCTCGGCTCACCTTAACCTCCACCTCCTGGGTTCAGGCAATTCTCCTGCCTCAGCTTCCTGAGTAGCTGGGATTATAGGCATGCACCACCATGCCCAGCTAATTTTTTGTATTTTTAGTAGAGACAGGATTTTACCATGTTGACCAGGATGGTCTCAATCTCTTGACCTTGTGATCCACCAACCTCGGCCTCCCAAAGTGCTGGGATTATAGGCGTGAGCCACCGCGCCCTGCCAGCTATTCTTTAATATTAGTCTATATTGGCCTATTCATCATCATCTCTCAATGCATGTTTGACATAACACCACCACCAAACTCTACTTGTTTTGTTCAGAGATTGGGTTGGATAACCTAGGACTTCTGCCTCATGACCATCAGGTGAGAAACTTCTGATTTACCTCTAACTCAGAACTCCTTACTTCAGGAAGTTCTCTGAGGCTATAAAGAAAGAACTGGATCCTACTCCTGAGGCTTTCATAACCCCCGCCTTTCCTGGTACCACAGCTCTGTTTATGTGTCTGTCTTTGCTGTTGGACCACGAACTCCTAGAAGAAGGGGAGGTTCTGTCTGAATACCCTCTTTCCTTAGTGCCTGGCTCAGATGTTAGAATGCAGTAGGTGCTAAATATATAGTAGATACACAGAAAGAATAGAGCATCACCATACTAACATTTATTATGTGGTTATATTATCACAGAAATGAGTAATTTATACATTACTCTTTAAAAATAAATGGATGGAGAAAATACTCCATCATTAGAGTGTTGAAAATTAACACAACAGGATACCACTATGCATCTACCAGAATAGCTAAAATTCCAAAAGACTAAACGTTGGCTAGGATGTGGGTCAACATGAGCTCTCATTCATTGCTGGTGGGAATGAAAATGGCACAGCTTCTTTGGAAGACAGTTCAGCAGTTTCTTACAAAGCTAAATATACTCTTATGATTCAGGAATCATACTTCTAGATATTTATCAAAATGTATTGATAATTTATGTTCACACAAACACTACACATGGATGTTTATCGAATCTCTCTATATAATTGTTCCCACATGGAAGCGAATAAGATACCTTTCCAAACATTAGTGGGTAAACATACTATACTATGTGTATTCAATAAAATAATTTTTCAATGTTAAAGAGAAATGTGATATCAAGGTTAAAAAAAGTGAAGGAATCTTTAATATGTAGTGTTTTGTGAAAAAAAGCCAGTCTGGAAAACCTACATAACGTGTTATTCCAACTTTAAACATTCTGAAAGAGAAAAACTATACAGAGAGTAGCAAGATTAGTAGTTACCAAGGGTTTGTAGGTAGAGGTGGAGAATCAATTGGTGGAGCACAGGGCATTTTTAGGACAATGAACTCTTCTGTATCATACTGCAATGGTGGGCACGTGACATCTTGCATTTATCAAAACACATAGACTGTATAACAACACTAAGTATAAATTTTAATGATAATAACAATGGTAAAAACTGTGGACTTTGGTTAATACCAGTGTATCAATATTGATTCATTAATTCTAACGAAGATACCATATTAATGCAAGATGTTAACAAGAAGAGAAACTGGGTATTAAAATAAAAGAAAAACCAACAATAAGTAGATTAATTGTTCAGCTACGGTTAGTTCTAAAGGCTTTTGAAACTCACCACTAACTCAGATAGGAACTTGAGTAATATTTTAACTGAATGTAGAGTGGGTAGGAGGGGTTTTCCATGGTGTCTGTTACAAGAATGCTCTGTGGCCTGAAAAATTACATGTCTTACAATGGACTATGCACAGATAGGTCTTACCAATCAAAGTCTGTTGTTGCTTTGAGTAAATTCCTCCAACGGTTTCTCATTGCACTTTGAACAAAATCCTCTTCACCAGGTGTCATGTGAGCTGGCCACCTTCCACGCCTCTCTTCCCACCATGGTCCATGCTCTGCATCGTTCAATGTGCTGCAGCCATCTTATTCTTTCACCTGTTCCTCTTCCTCTCAGAACTCACATGGACTCACACCTTGTCTTTTCACTGCCTGGAAACATCTTTCATCACTTCATTGGCTTCTTTTCATCATTGTTATGAATAGGAACCAAAATGACACATCCTTTCCTCTTCACCCTACCAAAAGCAGCTGCCTCAATCCAGGCATTCTCTCCAATGTTATCTTGTTGCACTTTCTTCCTTGTATCTATCTTTGGTCTGGTGTATTTTGTTTCTCTCTGACACTGGCCACTAAAAAGTAAACATTCTCAAAAGCAAAAATCTAGTCTCTTTGCTACTGTTTACCGGGGGCCTTGTATAGTGCCTGCCACATAGTGGATGTCAATGTATTAAACACTACATTGGGTCTAGTGAAATAGAGGAATATATGGAAATTGAATTAAGATCAGAGAGCACAGGTGTATGATTAAGTAGCTCCAGGGCCCAGAATCAATTCTCAATTTTGCCACACATAAGTTAACAGGTCCATGTGATGCACTTTACCTCTCTGAGCCTTAAATTCTTCTTATATAAAATGAAACTTTTAGACTTTATGGAATCTAAAGTGTTTTCTAGCTCTAAAATCCTACATTCTTTATGGCTCAAAATGATTGAGGTTCCACTGGAGAGCCACTAATTCAGATATATTCTATTAGCAGTGCAATTTCTGTGATGATATATGTCAGTACAGCATACTGAAACCACCTTTCAGAGTGACATTGTCACACACCTGGTCAAATAATTAATATTTCCATCTGGATCAATGCTTTTGGCAGGAACATTGAGTACTTATGCCACATGACTTCCATCATAAAACAGAAAATGTGTTATCATTCTGTAATATCAGGCAATGAAACAGTTGGCTTTCCATATTTCTTTCTTTTTTTTTATAGTCATCCATTAACCTACACCTGGCATTCCACATCATATAAGGATGCAAAATCTCACGTCTTCATGGAGCTATGGGTGTCTTTTAGTCTATCTTGTTTCTGTAGAAAACTTCAGTGTATACTAGATCAACAATTATTTTAGATAAAATATATTTCAATATTAGAAATCTTTATTAATATTCTTGTTAGGAGGAGTCTGGATCCTAGGGGAACTCACACAGAATTCCAAATATCTGCTGCCTCCAGGAAGAAGCTTTCCTACAGTCCTCCTTTTAGGGGTTTGTGTAGACTACATACCATTAGGATTTTAGACTCATATATTTTTTCCTCACAAAAGCAAATTATGCTACTAAAAAGAAGACAACTGATTGCATCTAGCAATTCCCTACCTTATGTATATTTGCCTCTTGCTTTGAAATTCAGCTTAGTTATGGATTATGATGTTTGAGCTAACACTTAAAACTGACATCTCAAGGAATTTACCCTTCACTCTTCACTCAACTGTTGTAGATAAAACGGTTTGTGGCAGATGATCCACTAATAACAAAGTAATGAGCACTTCATAAAGACAGTCTTGTCTGTTGAAAAGCCCCAGAAAGCTCACACATTTGAGTGATAAATGGTATTTATGGACCTTTCTAACAATTGTGTGACATCATACTGTTCCCTCTCAATCAGATCATAGTAAAGAAAATGTTAATGGAGAAAAAAGAAATGAGAGGATGGAATTCAAGAATAACTATTAACTCAAGTGAACTTCAGTGCCAAAAGAATCACCGACATTTCCCAAATACATATGAGGAATAGAAACTCCCACTTAGAGATAAAGAATATACTTTAAAGTGCCAGACACGTAGTATTTGCTTGGTAAACATTAGTTTTCTTATTTATTATAACATTAACTTCATGTTCCATTTGCTAAACTTCAAGAGCAATAGTGTCTTAAAGAGTTTTGTATATGCATAACACTTGGGAGAAAGCGATGTGAATGAGACCATGTCTCTCACTTCATAGAACTTTCAGTAGACTGGAGGAGGCACAAACTCAAACATGCTTGAAGATCCAGTGAAATCAGCCCTAAGGAGAGATTTGGCAGTTTTAAAAGCCTCAGTAGGTGTGATTAATTTGAGTCAGAAAACCGAAAAGCATCTCACAATAGATGTTATTTGAGCTGTTTTGCAGACTGCTAAGATTGTGAGAGGCAAACATGTTGAGAGAACAATATAAGTCAAGACTCGATAGTGGAAATACACAGTTTATTGCACTTACGGCACCTGGAGAAGATAATGGGAGTTAAGAGTACCTGTTCAAAGGAGAGAGAGAGAAAAAAAAAAAGGGAGTGGATAAGGAAGCGTATGTATAGTATTACATAAACCTGTGATATGGTTTGGGTTTGTTTCTCCACTCAAATATCATGTTGAATTGTAATCTCCAATGTTGGAGGTGAGGCCTGGTGGGAGGTGACTGGATCATGGGGCAGTTTTTCACGGTTTAACCCAAACCCCTTGGGGTTTTTATGATGAAAGTGAGCTATCATGAGATCTGATTGTTTAAAAGTGTGTGGCCCCTTCCCCTCTCTTTCTTCCCTGTTCTGGCCATAAAGTGTCTACTTTCCCTTTGCTTTCCACCATGATTATAAGTTTCCCGAGGCCTTTACAACCATGCTTCCTGAACACCCTGTGGAACGATGAGCCAATTAAACCTCTTTTCTTCATAAATTATGCAGTCTTAGGCATTTATTTATAGCAACGTGAGAACAGAATAATACAGTCTGGAAGAGTAGGTGAGTGCGAGATTATGAAAGTAAATAATGCTGATCTGTAAGTTTTATTTTATTCTGAAATTAAGGAAGAGCTAAGTATAACAGGGCTTTTTGTCAGCTGGGTTTTGTTTGCTTGTTTAATGGGCAAAGTGACTTTACTTTGAAGGAGAAAACTTTATATTCAAATATTGACCACAGAAAAGCAATATACACATACGCACAAACACACCACAAACATACACTCAAGCACATTAGCTAGATGTGTCTATTAAATTAATTCATTATGCAAACATTTACTCTTATTATGATATATGCTTACTGCCATTACCTCAGTAGCCCGGGCTATATGTTTACAAATTCTAGATGGTGGCACATAAGCCATCAATGACAGAGGTTTGTGTAGTGAATTGAAGAGTATAATTTGTAGCTCTGTGGCCAGGAAGAACAGTTGTTGTGGAATAAATTGACATAGGAAGCTTCTGTATTAATGGGAAGCTACCATGGGCAGTAGGAAGCAGGGGCAGAACAGACGTGGGTGACTGACCTCTGTGATGGGTTCAGGACAAGAAGGAAAAAACTCACTAGACACCTGGTGCCTAAACACTTCTTTATGCCTCTTTCACTCTATGCTAGTGAAAAACTCACCCCCATGTTCCCAGATCAATCACTAAGGAGAATTTTGCGAGGTGTGATTTTGATGAGTCAAGGGACTGGATGGGAAAAAGCAAGTTCATAGTGTCATTTGTCTTCTGCACTGTTGAGGCTGTGCTGGAGCAGAGGGTGAACTGAATAAGGAAGAAGTACAGGGTAGAGCCCACACCCTGTGAGCCCTTCCCACTCAGTTGAGGTGCCAAGCCACACTTTGACATCAGCTGTCTTATCCTTAAGTTAACTAGTGTATACACAGGGCTCATTCCCCGCTTCATGGTCTTGTTCTTTGTTTCTCTCCTTCTCCAACTCTTTTCTTCACCTTTTCCACAGGCCCTACCACTTACTTACTATTTACTCCATCTTCATATAATTAAAAAATAATAATGTCATTATGGACAGGTGAGAGTCCTCTTGCTAGGGAAACAGTGATTACATGCAATTTCAATAAAGTTATTTAACTAGAGCTGCTTATATTTATTGTTGTTTCTATTGATTCTCTTGTTTCTATTGATATTACTCATTGTCAGAAGAATATAAACCTTATTTTTTCTGTCTTCCCATGTTCTCATAGATACACCCGATTTCTCTCAATTTGACTAAATTATTTAATTATTTTTGTTTCTACTTAATAAGCTTCTTTTTTCATTAAAAAACAAATTTTCTATTCCTACAAGATAGATTTACACTCTGACTTATGTTGGCCTTTCAACTGTCAACAAGTCACCTCCTTTAATCTGTAAAATGTTGTTAAGCCCTGGGCTGGTTATTTCATAAAAATGCATGCATTTCAAATGTTAGTGTTTTTCAAATGAATCACATTACTGAAAATAATTAAATAATTTTAATTTGTAATTGAAGTGGTGTGATTTTGATATATTAGAAATGGAGGTATTATTGCTTTTGTTGTGGTTTATACCTAACAAATTGGCCAAAATATACATATGTCATTATATTTAATGTACAGTCATGGCATACAAAAGCAGAAGCTTAATGACAGAGATATGTCCTGAGAAATACGTTGCTAGGTGATTTTGTCATTGTGTGAACATCATGGAGTGAACTTACATACATCTAAATGGCATAGCCTAGTATACATTTTGGCTCTACAGTATAATCTACTGCTCCTAGGCACAAACCTGTACAAGAGGTTACTGTATTGAATACTGTAGGCAGCTGTAACACAATGGTAAGTATTTGTGTATCTAAACATTTCTAAACATAAATATGGTAAAAAAATACAATATTAAAATCATATGTGACCACCATCATACATGTGGTGTGTCATTGACCAAAACATTGTTATGCAGCACATAAGCATACAAAGACATTGGTGAGTATGTGATGAAATAAAAATTAAACTTTAGACCAAGATGGGTGAATCACAAGGTCAAGCGAAACCCCATCTCTGCTAAAATAAATACAAAAAAATTAGGCAGCTGTAGTGGCAGATGCCTGTAACCTCAGCTACCCAAAAGGCTGAGGCAGGAGAGTTGCCTGGAACCTGGGAGGCAGAGGCTGCAGTGAGCCAAAATCTTGCCACAGCACTCCAGTGCCTGGGCAACAGAGTGAGACACCATCTCAAAAAAAAAATTAAACTTTATCACTGAAAATTTGATACAACTTGCTGTCAAAAAATTGACAACATAAAGTGAACCTTGTGAAGTTATTTGTTTTTATTTCTTAATCTGATTCTTATCAATTCTGAAAAATATAAAATATTTGGACTCAAGAATGCTCACAATAGCATTATCTGTTAATTAAATAAGCAGGTGTTTATTGAGCATCTGCTATGATCCGGATAGCCTTCCAGAATTTGCAGACAAATCGCCATTTTCTTACTGATGTTGCATCCTACCTGGGCAGTCTAACAGTGATTAGCACTAACATAGATTATTATGGATGGAGCTATTTCAGAGGTCAAGGAAGGCTTTCTAAGTAAGTGACATTTGAGCCGAACTTGACTAAAATGAGGAAGTGAGTCATGAGCTCTCTGGGGAGATAAACCTATTTATAACAGTGAAAATCTGTAAGTTACTTCATTATCCAGAAATAATTAAAGGGTACAATAAAACTTGATAGGGTCACATCATCTTGGTTTGCCCAGGAAAGTTGTAGTTTACAGTTGTTGACCCAGAATAAGCATAATAGCATCCTACTTTACTTTTATAAATGGTCTGGTATGGGCAATAAATTTTATGGTTGTCCTCACGCAATGAATTTACATGTAATAAGTTAGGGAGTTCTCTTCCCAGCAAACCATATTTTCTTACCCGTGATGCCCTTGGCTTCCCCCTCCATGAATAAATCTAGGTTTCTACCAAGGCTCAGAACATATTCCATTATTTTTTAACACTCTATTTATGACTTCATTTCCTTTTTTTTGCTTTAAAAATAACGTATGCATATTCAAGTCACAGTTTTACTGAACACTCACTTCACTCACACTGACAAGTGTTGAGATACATCAAAAGAAAACATGAATGACCCCTGCTCTCACATGTAAAAGAGGGGGTGGAGAAACAAGAACTCATTGTATTATAAATTCCACATTGCACTGTGCAGAAAAGGCCTATGACATTCAGAGGATTCCACAGGATCATGAGGGCAAGCGTTTCTAAATTAGGCTGTGAGCTCTTGAAGGAGGTCACTTTCATAACATTTGCATTTTGTTTTGAAAGACAAGTTCATTTAACTAGGTGAAGAAGGAAAATGGGAAACTATTTCAAGAAGCATGAGTTGAAAAGATTTAATGGGCACAGAGCTCATGGCATACAAAAGCAAAGGCAAGTATTTTTTATGACTTGAGAAACTGGTAGAGAGAAGTAGCTGGAGATGAGACTGGAGATGTAGGAAAAGGAACGATAATAAAGAATTTGTAGGCCAGTCACCCTGGCATGTACCTGTAATCCCAGCTACTCAGGAGGCTAAGACTGGAGGTTTAGGGGATCAGTAGACCAGCCTGAGCAATTGTAACAAGGTTTTGTCTCACAAACACATGCAAAAATAACTTGTATGTTGAGAAACTAATTTTTAAAGTGGTGAATGATGTAATCGGAGTTTGGTTTGGAAAGTATTTTTTCAGCAGGCAAACAAACTACCTAGTTTGTTTTTATTGAGATATAATTCACAATATCATAAAACACATCTTTTCACAGTGTGCAATTCAATAGTTTTTAGAATATTTGCACAAATGTGCAACACACACCATCTAATTTCTAAACATGAATTACTCCAAAAATAAATTTATACTCACTTGTAGTCATTCTCCTTTCCTCTTCTACCCCTGGAAACCTGTTCATCTAACATTTGTCTCTATGAATTTATCAATTCTGGGGACTTTTATAAATAGTATGTATAACTTTATTACCTTTGTATAAATAGTATAAACTTTATATTAATAGTAAGTGACCTGTTGTGCTTGTGTTTCTTCACTTAGCATAATGTTGCTAAAGTTTAGCAATGTTGTTGCATGTAACACTAGTTCATTCTTTTTGTAGTTCATTCTTTTTGTAGTTCATTTTTATGTAGATAGACCACAGTGCACTTATCTATTTTTAAGTTGATGGACATTTGACTTGCTTTCATTTTTTGGCTAAGAATGTTGGTGTTATGAACATTTGTGTATACATTTTTGTGTATGTATTTTTGTGTATACAAATGTCTTAAATTCTATTGGGTATATACTTAGGAGTTATATTACTCTGTTATATGGTGACTCTGTTTAACCTCTTTTTTCACCTGCTGCTCAGTTGGGTCACATTTATTCTTTAATTGTTTGAGTATTTGCCTGTCAATACTCAATTAAAGAATACATTAATTTTACTATTAAAGAAATCCCCAGCCTGAAGCAGTGACTCACGCCTGTAATTCCAGCACTTTTGGAGGCCTAGGGGTGGATTGCTTGAGTCCAGAAGTAGATGATTAGCCTGGGTAACATGGTGAAACCCCATCTCTAAATAATGATAATAATAATACCAAAATTTAGCTGGGCACCATGGTAAGCTCCTGTAGTCCCAGCTAATGGAGAGATTGAGGTGGGGGGCCTCATCTGAATCTCCACTGAAGGTGAAGGCTGCAGTGAGCTATGATTGCACCACTGCACTCCAGCCTGGGTGACAAAATGAGACCCTATCTCACAAAGACCACAAAATCAAGAAAAAATCCCCCAATCATATGACGCTCTATCCTACTATTTTCTTTTAGTGTTTATAGTTATCTAAAATTTTCCTGTGTGTTTATTATGTTTGTACTCATTTTCCCCAATTAGAATGTAAGATTCCAAGAAATGAGTTACTGTTTATTATTATTTTTCAACACTATATTAAGATTATCTATTTTAGTGTCTGATGCATACGTAAGATAAATAATTGTTGAATAAAAATGTAAGCACTATCATTATTTTATTAGCTTTACCATATTGTTTTATCCATTAAATACCATTAAAAATACGGATGTTGTTATTCAAAATACCAACACTTTTTCTAACAGATCTTCTATTAAGGGACATATGCTACCTATCTTTTTCTTTGTCCACCTCAGTGAAATTTTTAATGACTTTCAAAAGGGCAGAATTCAGACATCAAGATGGAAATGAGGCAATGAAAGACTAAATAATTCACAGCATGGATATTCAATGCCTGAATGATGTAGAGTGACTGCATAAAGTCAAAGGAAAGGAAGTAGAGTTATTTGACAACCATTCCTTTTAATGAATTTATCTGAATGTTTAAAGTGTTCTCTGGAATCAGCTGACAATGTGAGATTCCCAGAGACCAGACCAGTGGACATAATTCTGTGTGGGGTGTGTCTGTGTGTGTGTGTGTGCATGTGTGCATGTGTGTGTGTGTGTGTCTGTGTGAGAGCAACATGGCTGTTTATTCACATGGGTGTAGGTGGGTTGTGTCCGAAAAGAGAGCCAGCAGAGGGCAGTGGAATAGGTGTTGGTTTTATGGATTTGGAGTGGCAGTGGAAAGTTACAGAAGTCACAGTTCAGGTGGTTTTTGCAAAAGGGGAAGGGGGGCGTTATGGGGGTGGGAGTGAGGGAGGAACACAATTCTTAATTAAGATGAAGAAGCTTAGCAGCCAACCTTGGAACTGTGTTCCTGTCTCAGCCTCTGATATGGCTAAAAGACAAGCTCCTTGTACTCACGACAGAGGGGTCTATTCCACAACCAAAGACACTGTTACAATTTCCAGAGTTGGCTCTTTTTTTTGTTTTTTGAGATGGAGTGCATCTCTGTTGCCAGGCTGGAGTGCAGTGGCGCACTCTGGGCTCACTGCAACCTCCGCCTCCCAGATTCAAGCAATTCTCCTGCCTCGGCCTCCTGAGCAGCTGGGATGACATGCACACATCACCACGCCCAGATAATTTTTGTATTTTTAATAAAGACGGGATTTCACCATGTTGGCCAGGATGGTCTTGATCTCCTGACCTCATGATCCTCCAGCCGTAGCCTCCCAAAGTGCTGGGATTGCAGGCATGAGCCACTGCACCCAGCTCATTTTCACAAATGAAATTGACCACTTTTAAACCTGAGAGAATTTAAAAAATGATGTTATTTGAGTCTGCAAGTCTGATCTAGGTATGCATCCACTGTTTTTCTTAGAAAGACTGCTGCATTTATGACTCCTGAAGCAAGTGTCTGCTGATTTATAATTTATCATCAATATATTGCTGGTTTGTATTAAAAAAAACCTCTTGGCTAACACCTGAGTTTGGTTTGAGGAAAAGCATATTGATTAGGTCAATAAGGAAAGAATCTCTCTATCCAGACCTATCAGAATATAAAATCTGTAGTCCATGTTCAGCAAAATTTTGCTAAGATGGAGGTAACAAGTTGAGTTAAACTGAACAGCTATACTTGCTGGAAAAAGTAAAGGGAGATATTCTTTTAAAATAAGAAAAGAATATCATTAGAAGAACTCAGAATCAAAGAAAGATTCTCCCATTCAACCTTCATTTGGCAAATATATGCTGTATCTATTTGTATGATGGTGTACAATGTAATACCTGCTTAAGAGGAAATGAAAGAGTTCAATAGCAAAATCTCAGCAAGAAAAAAAACCAGTTTTAATGCCTACTACTGACGTTACAGTGACTAAGCTGTAGTTGTAATACAAATGCTTGTAGTTTGGGCATAAGTAGTGGGGAAATCCCATTTCAGATGGCATCCAGTGTGAGAAGGAGAACTCACCTTTTATAGTGGCTTAGTCAGAAAGAAGGCCTTGGGCAGCAAGCAGGTGTATTGAATGGGTTTGCCTGAGATAAGAACTAAACATTGGGAAACTATTTTAGCAAAAACCTTAAATATTACATGAGAAATCAAGTAACCGAAGCTGTGGGAATACAGTTAATGACAGCTTTCCACAAGACTTGGAAATGTATTATAAGAGAGGGAAAGGGCTTCTTAATGACTCTGGGCAGAGGCATTCTCACTATCTCAACTTGGATATGTCTTTCCTGTGCCTTGGTAAGAACGTTGACATTAGAGCAAAGCCACACCGTCCATATACACACTTGCAGTGTGTATATCCACAGGAACAGGAGGGATACGCCTCTGCGTTGAGTTTATAGCTGACAGAAGGAGGCTGCTGAGACAAAGAGCTCCAAGTCTTAGAGTCAGGACATTCAAATCTTGTAATCAGGATGTTCTGACCGGCTAAAGAGAAGGAAACTGTTTCTGGGTTTGAGATGAGAAAGGAATTAAGAAGTTTAATGTTGTATGTCTCATAGTCCTTAACATCCAGCCTTTGCAGAAATAAATATTACATTTGTTCAAGACTTTCTCTCTTTTTTTTAGTTTAAATTAATGGTTTTATTTCCATTTTTGACACTAGCGGAGAAGTCCAAAACAGACTGATGTCCATGGATATAGTTTAAACGTAACAAAGAAAAAGTTGAGCTATGTACATTGAAAAAAGGAGAGAGACTTTTTTCATACCAATCTTTTCCTAGTTGGCAATTTCTGAATAGTGACTTTCTCATTTTTTTAATATGATGGTTCAGATATTGACATGCTCAATAGCCCTGAGTTAGTAAATAGTGAATTCATTTATTAATTGTTTATTTCATTTATTCACTATTGTATTTAGCACATACAATTGTTTTAGACTTTTCTAATCATGATAAAATAGTGAAGAAAGTCAAGTTCCTGTCTCCATGGAGTTGACATCCTAATTAAGAAGAAAAATTATGAACTAAGGGGAAAAAGCATTTAAACCAAACTTATAGTACAAAAAATTATTTTTAAAAAGACAAGAAAAATAAAGCAAGCTAAAGTGGTAAATGAGGTCGTTATATTACCGTAGACAAGGCAAAGTCCTTTCCTGTTCTATGCTCACCAAAATCACCAAATAAATGCTGCTCCTTTTCTTTTTTTTTCCTAAGTATTAATGTATAACTAAGATCCTGAGTAGATAAACAGCTAAAACTGGAACTGAGTCTGTTCGGGTACTCTTCTCATTCTGGATGACATCAAAATTATATATGGATTTCTGTAATATCTTAATACCTGCCATCCATATTGAACTCTAAACTTTGCAAGAGCAGTTTCTGTCTTTCCATTATTAAATATACACTATTTATTAAGCTAACAATTAAAAACTGGAGGAACTGAGGAATAAATAAATGAAGGAAATAATCTGAGTATCACGGGCATCGATATTCTATGATAGTCATAATATCATCAATGCCACATTTTTGAAATTTAAAGTACATGATAAAATTCAATTTGCTTGGCATCCCCACCTACCCAAAGACAAAAAAGAGTCCAAACTCAGACATTTGTTTGGGCCTTCTCCTATTCCTTGACTGACCCTGTCCAGGAAAATGAGGACAGACTGACTTGCTTATACTTTGCTAATACATTCCCTAGGTCCCAGATTTGGTGCCTCCAAGTCCCTTTTCTCTAGCGTAGCCATAGAGACATTCACTGAGGTTCTTAGGGCCTCTGTGCTAGTGCCCAGTTTTCAGATTCACCCACATGGTTATGCTAGCCTGATCAGTCTCTATAGTGTTCATGGACAGTCCGTTTATCATCATTCTATGGAAATTCCCAATATCTTCTCAGCTGAAAGCACTGAACCAACTTTCTGAATTGTGTGCATTTCCCCCTCTCCGAGACAACTTAGGCTAATGCTATCAAAAGCTCTACCCACCGGAATCATAAGGCAACTCTACCAATGGACATATCCAGATGCTGAAAAACAGAAAATAGAATGGAATGGTGTAGGGGAACAAGGAACTAAAAAAGAACGTGTGTTTTCTTCTTTTGCTGGTGAGTACCATCAGGTGCCTGTAGCCGAATTTTGTTTTATACTTACATAGCCACTTTTATTACAAAATTATGTACTACTTTTGTAATTCAAAGAAAATGTCATAAAGTTGAGGGAAGCAAATAGTGCTACAAACTAATCTAATGTTACATAAAATTAACACGCTTTAAAAACATGACATGAAGAAAAATTTAAGCATAACTCACCCTTTGTCTGAATAAACAATGATAATAAACCCAAGAAACATAAGAATGGTATCTTTGAAGTGAATTAGGGAGGAATTTAACATAGATTTTTGCTTTCCTTTCTTTTTTTTTGGCATGTGGGTATAAACGTATTATTTCAGAAAAAGAAGAGCATAAAATTTTCAAATGGAAGAGAAAAATAAATCATTTGAAATGCTATGTCCATGGCTTCTACAGTTATTATACTTTAGAAACATTTCCTAAGGCAGTAATTTAGCAGTAGTACAAAGATGAATGTACAAAGATTTTCATCTCACTTCTGTTAATCAAAGCAATGGAAACAAGCTAAATGCTCATCAATATTGGATATGGTAGATAAATGATGGTTATTTGAGTAATGGAATACTCTATAGCCTGTATAGAATTTGATGTATATTTGTTTTTAACATTACATTGGAAAGATGACCATACCATATTTATGAGTGAAAAACAATGGAATAATCTTACTTATCAAAATTATCTATTTGTGAGAGGAGAAAGAGAAATAAAGACGGCAGTAAGAACATGAGCATATTCCAGAAAGAAATCTAACAAATTCTGGAGAAGAATGTTTCTGTTCAATGAACCAACTAACTTGAAATCTGTCATTGATGATATTGCGGCTTTGAAGGATTTTCTGCACTTAATGCAATGAACAGTTACTGCTTATGTATCTATTCAAAGGTTAATGTTTTTCTTGTATTGCTATGGATTGAATTGTATCTCCCCCAAATTAAAATGTTGAAGCCCTACCCGCCAGTGGGAATAGGTTTGAAGATAGCGCCTTTAGGAGGTAATTTGTTTTAGATGAAGTCATGATGGTGAGATCAGGGCCCTTAGGAAGAGACCCGGGAGAGTTTGCTTCCTCTCTGCCCTCTCTGCCAACTAAGGACACAGTGAGAAGGTGGCTGCCTGTCTGCAAGCCAGGAAGAGAGCTCTCACTGGAGAAATAAATTGGTCATCACCTTCATCTTGCACTCTCCAGCCTCCGGAGTTGTTAGAAATAAACTCATGTTGCTTAAGCTACCTAGTCAATGGTACTTTTGTTATGGTAGGTCAAACTGACTAAGACACTTAACAATGCATTGTCTATTGCCATATAAAATATTATTTCAATATGTTGTAGCTGGAAACAACAAACTTTTATCTCACAGTTTTTGTGGGTCGGGGATTCAGAAACAGTTTAGTTTATTGGTTCTAGCTGTATCTTTCTACTGGGATGTGGTGAAGACTTGACAAACTGAAAAATCCACTGCTATCTAACTCACGTGGCTGTTCACCAGAGTGCTTAGTTGTTTGACAGTTAGTTGCTGGTCCTGCAGGACTCAGCTAATCACCAAATTATTGCCTCCTTAAAATATGGCAGCCTGTCGTCTGTATTCTTAATAGTTGTCTCATACTTTCCATCTACTTGCTTTTCTGTGCTATATTCTAAGAAAAAATAATAATTAAAACATAGATATTTTTCCAATTTTACTGAGGCATAATTTACAAACAAACTACATATATTTAAAGTGTTAATAATTTGAGACATGAACACATTGTGAAATAATACCCACAATAAATCTAATTTACATATCCATTACTTTACAGTTACCATTTTC
>CM052650.1:9710773-9726208 GCA_028533165.1 Leontopithecus rosalia
GCAATTCTCCCGCCTCAGCCTCCCGAGTAGCTGGGATTACAGGCACGCGCCACCGGGCCCAGCTAATTTTTTGTATCTTTAGTAGAGACGGGGTTTCACTATGTTGACCAGGATGGTCTCGATCTGTTGACCTCGTGATCCACCCGCCTCGGCCTCCCAAAGTGCTGGGATTACAGGCTTGAGCCACCGCACCCGGCCTAGTTACCATTTTCTTTTTTGTTTTTTCATATGAGATGGGGTCTCCTGTCATCAGGCTGGAGTGTAGTGGCGAATCACAGTTCACTGAAGCCTTAAACTCCTGGGTCAAGTGATCCTTCTGCCTCAACTGCCCAAGTAACTAAGATTACAGGTGTATGCCATTACTCCCAGATAATACTTATTGTTTGTTTCTTTCTCCTTTTACCTTTTATATATTTAGTTTTTTTGGTAGTGAGAACACTTAAAATCTACCCTTTTAGCAACTGTAACAGATACAATTGTATCACTTTACCAACATCTCCCTTTTTTGTCCTGGACCTTGTCCTGACAACCACCATTCTACTATCTGTATGAGTTTGACTATATTAGATTAAGTGTATAAGTAATATTATGGGATACTTGTCCTTCTATGTCTGGCTTATTTGACTTCGCACAATGTCCATTAGGTTCATTTTTGTTGTCACAAATGACAGAATTTTCTTTTTTCTTAAGGTTGAATAATATGAATATATATATGTGTGTGTTTATATATATATATATGTGTGTGTATACATAAGTATATAAACACATATAAAACATATATATATATGTTTATATCATGATTTTCTACAATGATATCATTGTGAATGCACCTGTTCTTGTCTGATCTTAATATTTTTAAAGCTATATCTTACCTGCTGCTAATTACACAAGGATTTTGCATTTTACTAATTTTGTTCTATTTATTTATTTTTATATTCAAAAGTTTCTTTTGGATTGTTTTCATATTTGCACAACATTTTTATCATCTCTGTTTTGACTCAATGTTTGGCTTCCAATTTATTGTTGTTATTGTTAGTGTTATTATTATTATTTAGAGATGAGGTCTCTGTCACCAGGCTGGAGTGCAGTGGTGTGATCATAGCTCACTGAGGCCTTCAACTCCCAGGCTCAAGTGATCCTCCCACCTCAGCTTCCTGAATACTGGGACTACAAATTCACTTCACCATGTCCAGCTAATGTTTCTTGTTTGTTTCTTTAGAGATTGGGAGTGGTGGCAGGAATGTCTCACTTAGTTGTCCAGGCTGGTCTGAAATTACTGACTTCAAGTCATCCTCTCACATTGGTATTCCAAAGTGTTGGGATCACAGGCATGAGTCTATCTTTTTAAACCATTCCACATAACAGTTATTCCATATTTTGTATATGACAATTTAAATATTGGAACTCCTCAAGGAGTCTTAAAAGTTTTTCATTATTTTTTCTTACTGTTACTCATTTATAACCAATTCCTTTAACTGTTTGGCAACTTTTTTTTTTTTTGAGACGGAGTTTCACTCTTGTTACCCAGGCTGGAGTGCAATGGCACAATCTCAGCTCACCACAAACTCCGCCTCATGGATTCAGGCAATTCTTCTGCCTCAGCCTCCCGAGTAGCTGGGATTACAGGCATGCGCCACCATGCCCAGCTAATTTTTTGTATTTTTAGTAGAGATGGGGTTTCACCATATTGACCAGGAAGGTCTCGATCTCTTGACCTTGTGATCCACCCACCTTGGCCTCCCAAAGTGCTGAGTTTACAGGCTGTTTGGCAACTTTTAACTGTGAGCTCTTATTTTGTTCAATTAAGTCAGTAGGCAACAAATACATAATGTCTTCAGAAAAAGTAATTTAAGAAAATATAAGAAATCTAAATATAAGGATATTTTATACCACAAGTTATAATTATTTGGGTAGCCAACATACAAGTTTTCCAAAATATTAGACTGAAAAAACTAAAAAGTAAGGTAAAATAGAAAGGATTTATAATGAAAAAGTGTTTATAGGGTATAAAATCAGAAACTCTATATATAACAAACTCAGACCTAAAATTTATTATATATGTATATCCATTAATATCAATAAATTAAACTCGCTTTTAAGAAAATTCATGTTTTAATGAAGCAAAATATAACTGTTATAAGAGATACACTTGAATATTAAGAAATTTTGAAAATCATGATACTTTGATTTTTAACAGTCTTAGGCAGATATCTTTGAAAAACTCCTGCTAAAATAAGCTTACTTCATGCAAAAATTATAAAAATATTATTTCTAGAGTACTGTTTGGTTCATTAGAAATTAAAGAACCTCTGTAAGTCTCAAATTAAAAAAAAACAGAATGAAAAGAACAATAAATCGGGGAACAAAAACAAGAAGAGGAGAGATAAGTACACATATAAAGCAAGAATTTCTTGAATGCAAATATCAATATGAGCATCTGATCCATTTGGCACAGTAGACAGATGAACTTGAGATTCCTGAATTCAGCAGGGGACCCTCTGGAGGGATAAAGTGGCCTCTCGTTGATGTTGGCATCTGAAGCCCAACAGAAGCAAATAAAGTCTTCTATAAAAGATGAAAGGCCAAATAAACAAGTCTTTGGTGAAATACAGGAAAAACGTAGAAGCAGAATTAGGAACAAAGAGTAAACTGTAAGTAGAGATAAGGCCAATTTAAAAACGAAAAACAAGTCTGTGAATGACGTATGTCAGTAGGTTTAAAACTCAGAAGATATTTGAGAATTAAAAATTACCAAGTGTTGAAAGAAGAAAAACAAGGAAACTGAAAAACCCTAAACCCACTAAAGAAATACCGTGAGTAGTTGACTGAAATTGCATAAGAAGGACAGGGAGATGAACAATAAACACATGCAGCAAATAAATGCAAACAAAATACCCTCCTTTCATTAGTACGTAGGGAAATCTAAGTGGAGACAACATGGGGATATCATTTTACATGCAAGATTGGCAAAAATTAACAAGTCTGGTAATACTAAATATTAGCTGTGCATAGTCCTTAAGTTTAACCCTGGTACATTGCTGATGAGACTGTAAACTAGTACAAGCATTTCGAAAAGCAATTGAGAATTATAAAGTTGAGCAGTTGCATAAAACAAACCAGCAGCTTCACTGGTAGAAACAGCTTGTAAAGAAATTCTTGAATACTGGAAAAAATGGGCAAAAATATATATAGGAGGATGATTGACACCAACAAGAAACTGCTAACAACTCAATGTGTGGATTATTGAACAGCAATAAAATTGCATAAATTACAACCATGCACAACAGCAAGGATGAATTTAGAAAAAAATTAAGCTAAAATATCATAGATGACCACAAAATAGTATAACTTCATTTCTATAAATTATAAAAATAAGAAAAACAACAATTTTATATTATTTAGAGAGGCATAATGTAACTTAATTATTTTTGTTATTGTAGTTTAATTAGGTATATATTAGTTCTGGATAGTTTAATAGATACATGGATATATGGCATTTCTACAAATATGATTCAATAGTTGTAGAAAAAGCTTCATACATATAAAAGCAAATTGTCGGCCGGGCGCGGTGGCTCAAGCCTGTAATCCCAGCTCTTTGGGAGGCCAAGGCGGGTGGATCATAAGGTCAAGAGATCGAGACCATATTGGTCAACATGGTGAAACCCCGACTCTACTAAAAATACAAAAAATTGGCTGGGCATGGTGGCGTGTGCCTGTAATCCCAGCTACTCAGGAGGCTGAGGCAGGAGAATTGCCTGAACCCAGGAGGTGGAGGTTGCGGTGAGCCGAGATCACGCCATTGCACTCCAGCCTGGGTAACAGGAGCGAAACTCAGTCTTAAAAAAAAAAAAAAAGCAAATTGTCAACATGTATTACTTTAGATAGAAAAACTGACAGATACATTCAAATATCGCACACTGTTACACAGAAATTTAAAAAATAAACTCATATGCAGCCATAAAAAAAAAGAACAAGATCATGTCTTTTGTTGGAGACCAATATCCTTAACAAACTAATACAGGAATAGAAAACCAAATACCATGTTTTCACTTACAAGTGGGAGCTAAATGATAAGAGCACACGGACACAGAGGAGAAAAACACACACTAGGGTCTTTGAAAGGGTGAGGGTGGGAGGAGGGAGAGGACCAGGAAAATTAACTAATGGATACTACGCTTGATCCTGGAAGATGAAATAATCTGTACAACAAATCCCTATGACCCAAGTTTACCAATGTAACAAACCTGCACTTGTGCCCCTGAACTTAAAAGAAAAAAAAAAAAGGCCTGTGTTAAGATGAAATCTGTTTTGAAAGTTTAAATGAAACTAAATGTCTCTTAACCTGGCCACATAAAATTTTCTAACTGCTGCATAACCACATTTAGAATTCTAAGATAAATCTTCTGCTTTAAACTGTAACTTTAAAGGATAGATAACCTCAACACTATTTAAATGGTTTCAGAGCTTTACATGCAGTAGACATAACTTGACGGTTAACTCCAACAAAACCACAAACAGAAAAAAAATGTCAATTTATTGAATAAAAAATATTTGTGAGCAATTACAATGTGGTAGGCACAATTTTCAGTGCAAGGGTTTTAGCAGAAGGCTAAAGTGATAGCAATAACTCCTTTATGGACTTTTTATTTTAATGGAAGGGAACAGTCAAAATTAATTAAATAAGAAGGAATTTGATGCAGAAATTATAAATGTAATTTCAGCAAGCAGATTTTAACAGTATCGTATAACCAGGCCATCATTACATGATATTAAGGAAGATAAGAATGAATTGAAATAAAGAAATTCTTTAATATAAATAATCATTATTATCAGAAAAATATGACTAAAGTAGCCTTTGCTAAAATTCAGTATCACTTATTGATTTAAAAAATGATTTAAATTATAAGTACTCCTAAGATAATCCAAAATTTTAATATCAGCCTTAAGCCAAAATCTGCAGAAGGGAAACAACAAATTATTCTTACTGAAGTCCAGAACATGAATGCCCACATTCATATTTGTGAACACAAGCAAACAGCAGACATAAATAGATAATGGAAATCATTTAAAAGCATACAAATGATAAAGTAGAAATTAAAACAATCAGTACTGCCAGGAAAAATTATTATTTATCTGGAAAGCTGAAGATAATCAACTGAAACATTATGGCAACTAATTACAGAATTCAGTCACATAGTGGGGTAATAATCTGTCTATCTACTATATTTATGGATAGATGCAATAGCAAGTATTATAAGTATGGATAGGAGCATTAAATGTTATACGTAAGTCAAATTAATCCAAATTAAGCTGTAAATGTAACACTATCTCTATAAAAATGCCAATAATTTTTGTATTTTAATTTTAATTAGATAAAATGATTCTAAATAATAAAAAACAAATATTGATACAAGCCCATTCAATAGGATCATTGAGTAAGATAAAATCACAGTCAACCTAAGAGGTCAAATTTTCTGTTCTAGTTAAGAATTGGTCTAAAATATTATAAACTTATGAATTATTTTGGAAATCAGTTTTGAAGAACTGTCTGTTTAAAACAATTGATACCAAAACAGAATTTTATTTAAACAACTGGATGGTAAAATTAGCCTTAAGTGGGGATGAGATAGAAAAAGAAACTTGTATGTGTATAAAGGTGTATATCTGATCAGAGAACGTAGAAGCCAAATTTTTCTCAAAAATTAAAAAACTAAATTGCTTGGGATTTTTTTTTAATGGTAAAAGGATTGTGATCGTACACCATCTCTACCACAAGAATCAGAGAAATAAAATTAAAACAAGGAAGACAAGTCTGATAGGATGGAGGAAACATGTTCTTGCTCAACACCAGGCATCAATCTGCAGATGAGAAAAGTCATTTAAAGCTTTTTACGGTCCCTGTAGGTTCAAGTCCTGGAGCCCTAATGTCTCATCAAAGCTGAAGGGATTTCCTATTAAGATTTTTAAGATTCGTTAAATCCAAAGATCATTATTATCAAAATTTATAAACCCTGCCATAGAAGAAATTGTTAGCAGCTAAAATTGGTAAAATTATTATAATTATCATCAGTAAGAAATTAAGTATTGTCTTAAATAAATGTATTTTTATACAATTAAAAATTTAAAAAAATATTTTTTTCTGGTAAAAAAGAAATGAATCAAGAATATCCAGGAAAAAAAATATGAATCAAAATTAGTAATGAATAAAGACTGCCTGAGCAGATATTAAAACTATAAAAAAGACACCATTATTAAAATAGCACTTGAATTGCAACATGAATTTAAGCCACGTTATATAACTAGAATAGAAAGCCTAGAAATAGGCCTATATCCATATAGAAATTTAGTTACCACAAAAGCAAAGTCTAAAATAATTGGGAGAATTACTGATTCTTACATTCTTACTGGCAAACCAAATAGCTCTATTTCTAGAAATTAATTCTCTACATATGCTTGCACATTTGTGAATTGATGTACAATGTACAAGATTATTCATTTAAACATTATTTTAATTAAAACAAACTGGAAATTGTCTAAGGCAAGCTTGTACAACCTACAGGCCTGTGAACCACAAGTGGCCCAAGACAGCTTTGAATGTGGCCCAATACAGATTCATAAAATTTGTTAAAACATTATGAGGTTTGTTTGCAATTTGTTTTTTTAGCTCATCAGCTATCGTTAGTGTTCATATATTTTTTGTGTGGTTCAAGACAATTATTCTTCTTCCAATGTGCCTTAGGGAAGTGAAAAGATTGGACACCCCTGGCCTAAAGGTTTGTATGTGTGGTTTGATTTAGTAAGTCAAGGTGTACACATATAATGTAGCATAAAGAAAAATAAGCAGCACTTACATAATTGGTGGAAAGATATCCAATATTTAGGTAGTGAAAGTATCGCATATTTACTTATTATATATTTTTGTAATTATTTGTATACTTATTTATAATTTTGATTTCTAAACTTATGAACATATTACCTAGAAAATAAAGTAAAATGAAATGAAAACACTACTGATTTTCCCAAGAAGCACAGTAATAATAATAACAATAATAACAACACTCAAATAATATGAGAAAACTCAGGCTTAGATGAATGTCCAGTGTCACCCAGTCAAGATCAAATCCAGGTTTGTCAGATGTATTGAATCCATGTGGTGCAATTCCATGAGGCTGATGTCCCACAGGCTCAGCAAGGGAACCTGTGACCATGGGGATCCCGGGGCATATACCAACTTCCCCTTTCTATCAATCATGCTTCTGAAACAGCTTCTCCACTAAGCAGGAAATTGCTTATTTCGTAAATGTTATTTTTCTAGCAATACTCAGTAAACTAAAATGACTTTTTAATAAGATAGTCCCTCTTGCCAGAAAATTGGGTATTTAGGGGATTTTCAGAACATGTATTTACTATAACTGGTAGAGCAGAACAGCTTTTACAATATGCATTCTCTGCATGGAAAAATATGCATTTACACAAATAAATGTTTACAGGCCCAGGTTTGAAAATGAGTATCAGGTATATATTATCTATTATAAAGAACCTCCTTCCACCCACAGTGCCCAAATCAGTTAAGGTCAAAAAAACCTCATTAACTGTGTTTACATTTAATTTGGAATCAGTGCCGTTAAGTTTTTCTCTCGTAAGACATGTTTTTCCATCCTAAATTCAGTGTGAAAAGTTAAAGCAGAAAGGAATTTTTTTCTGTACTTTTTACAGAAAGGCACTTCAATAATTGATGTTAAAGATTTGCATGAACCAGGATCAGAAAATACATGAATTGCCTTTTGTTTTATGAGAATTAAAGAGCAAAGTGAAAGGAGCAGTGATTCCCTTTGGAAGTAAAGGGATTTTTGGTCAGACAAAGAAAGGGAACACAGTATGGTGAAATTGTAGAGATGGAAGATGGATGTAACAATTTTTTTGCTTTAGCCTCTCTCCTGATTTCAGAAGACTGAAACAGTTATTAAGCCAAGAAGTCTCCAGGCTCAGATGGATCAAAGTTTGTCTATCTGGGTTTGAAATTAGTCTCTGCAGAAGTTTCATGTTCTTTCCAATTTGCAATTCATCAAATCAGGTTGAGAAAAGCTATCCAGAAATCATTTACACAACAGTAAGTCATACTCATATACAGGACACTGTTTTCTTTTAATTCTGGGGCTTGCTTTAAACATCACTTGATGAAGTGGAAAAGGACTCCAGAAGCTCCCTAATCCACTCTCCTCATCTTATACTAAAGAAGCTGAGACTCATAATAAAGAATTATCCCAGGTGGCCTGGCCACTGAGATGAATGCAGGTGTAGACCCAGACTTCTGCATTTCCAGCTTCCTCCCTCCTGCCCTCCAACGCAGTAGTTTTCCAGACTAGCCACATCAAAGCCACTGCATGATACAGTAGCACCACTGCCAGGGGGCAGAGCACAAACGATTTTGGTTCCCAGAATTCACTCTCAGTCATTCTCTCCTCAGCATAGAAGCACAATTAAACTTTAGCTGTTTTACATAGCAAATTCATGAGTGAGAAATCATCAGAAGATAAAATACTAGGATTATTATTTTTAATATAATTTCTGAAAATTCTATTAAGTTACAAGAAATTGCTTGTATTCAACTAATTGACCTACAAAATAAAAAGGAAGAAAAAAAGGAAATTCAAGAAATACAGAGATAAAGAAGAAAAAAGTAGTGTAATACAGTTCAAGTTACAGATACATCTTAGAGTCTTAAAACTTAGGCAAAAGATGCTGAAGTCTTGAATATCAACTTCAATTCTCTTTAATGACTTAACATTACCTTAATCTCACGGCTAGCTTAATTCTTTATTGAGTTACTAGTCCTTTCCTTCCTGTTTCAATCTCTCTGAATCATAATATGGCCTCACCTCCTATATACATAAAGACGGTCCCCAACAACTCACCCCAGGCCCATTAGTCCCTATTACACTAGCTCCATTGCAGATATATATATTTGCACATATATGTATACAGGGATTTTAATAGTCATTATTTTAAAAATTATCTCTCTTAAACTATTCCCAATACTCCAATGCTACCATAGAGTTTGTCTCTTTTCCTCTAATCAGAACTTTTAAGAGCATAGTTCCTGTCCATATCACTCTATTGAGACTTGCTTTCCATGAGAGCCAAGTGTTCCTCAAGGTGGCACATGTGGCCCCAGATCCAAAGCTCTTATATGATTGTTCCCCTCCACAGCAGCCTTTAAAGCCCTAAGAGCAGTAAAGAATATATAGAACGGAAATGTGACTGTGTGGACTCAAGACCAAGCTGTCATTTACACAGAGGTGTAAGCATGGTCAAATTAGCTGTTCTATGCCTGTCTCTCCTCCTGGGCACATTGTGGACAATGATACTGACACAATACCGTGGGTTGTAAGGACTGTCATATACAAGAGACTCTGAACAGCATCATCTCTATCTTTTTCTTGTTCCGTGTCAAAGATAAACAAAACTGAATGCTAACTACAGTGATAAGTATAGATTTTATGCAATAATGATTGCAATAAGTAGGAGAATTCAACATGACCTGAACTCAACTTTCCTGAAACAAAGGCCTGGAGACTTTTTAAAGGCTGGGTATGCCCTTTAGAAAGAGCATTGAAAGCTTTCAAGGGAGATTGGTTCATGTGAAAAGGCCAGTTGGATTTGTGAATTGATGCTAATCTGGAGAAGAAACAAATGTCTCCTCTCTTTATCACGGGGGCTGGGTGTAAGTTAAGGTGTTAGGGTCTATGGAGTTAGGGGTCTGCATTTTAAAGAAAAGAGATAGTTCCTCGTTATTTCAAGCTTTTTAAGTTCCTTTGGTTGCTTTCTAAGAGAGGGTTGTGGGACCTATCTACCTATAATTATCTTTGCCTGGAACAGATAATAAATTATTCTGTTACCCTGGCAGTTTTGAGCTTTCTCAGACAGGCTTGTTAAGAGAAAGGGGGCAGGCATAGAGTCTTCCCAGGGACATGACCTTAAGTTGCCAGAAGCCGTGTTAGAATCTGGGTAAATCTCTCAATGCAGAGGTTTGCACTGAATCTCAATGCAGAGGCTTCCATGTAATTTTGAGCCTGTGAGTGCACAGAAGTCAAGAATTGGGGTTTGGAAACCCCTAGTTAGACTTTAGAGGATTTATGGAAATGCCAGGATGCTCAGACAGAAATCTGCAGCAGTGGTGGGGCCCTTGTGGAGAACCTCTGCTAGGGCAGCGTGGAAGGGAAATGTAAGCCCAAGCCTTCACACCGAGTCTGCACCGGGACACTGCCTTGTGGAGCTTTGAGAAGAGGTCCACTGTCCTCCAGACCTTAGAATGGTAGATCCACCAACAGCTTGGAGTGTGCACCTGGAAAAGCCACAGACACTCAACACCAGCCCTTGAAAGTAGCCAGAAGTGAGGCTGTACCCTCCAAAGCCACAAGGGCAGAGCTTCTCAAGACCATGGGGACCCACATCTTGCATCGGTGTGACCTGCATGTGAGACGTGGAGTCAAAGGAGATCATCTTGAACCTTTAAGATTTTACTGCCCTGCTGCATTTCAGACTTGCATGGGGCCTGTAGGCCCTTCATTTTGGCCAAGTTCTCCCATTTGAAATGGTTGTATTTACCCAATGCCTGTACCTCTATTGTATCTAGGAAGTAACTAACCAGCTTTTGATTTTCCAGGCTCATAGGCAGAAGGGACTCGCCTTGTCTCAGATGAGATTTGGATTGTGGACTTTTGAATTAATAATGAAATGAGACATTGGGGAACTGTTGAGAAGTCATGATTGGTTTTGAAATGTAAGAACATGAGGTTTGGAAGGGGCAGAATGATATGGTTTGGCTGTGTCCCCACCTGAATCTCACCTTGAATTGTAATAATCTCCACATGTCAAGGGCAGGGCCAGGTGGAGATAATTGAATCACAGGGGTAGTGTCTCCTATTCTCATGGTCTTGAGTAAGTCCCATGAGATTTGACAACTTTATAAATGGGAGTTATCCTGCATAAGCCTGCTTGCCTCCTGCCATGTAAGATGTAACTTGCTTCCTTTCTGCTATGATTGTAAGGCCTCCCCAGCCATGTGGAACTGTGAGCCCACTAAACCTCTTTCCTTGATAAATTACCCATCCCCAGTATATCTTTATTAGCAGCATGAGAACAAACTAACACTGAGAGTTCTGCAGTTATCCCATGCCACCGTCTGTGGGTCCCCTTGATGGCACTAGTGCTGCAGGGTGCATAAGTAGTATTACCTATATCTCCGTGTCTTCCTCTTCCTGTAACTCAATCCTCACTAGGACTCCATTCCTGAGCTTCACTTTTTCCTTTCCCCCTCTTGTCCTCAGGTCAGTGATCTTGCTAACTAATATGTGTAATGAAAGTGACTTCTATAAAACCTCATATTCCATTTCTTCCCTTCTCTTCTTCCTTGATGTTCCTTCTCAGTAGATGAAACCAGTACCCACCCCAGGAATGAAAGCTAAAACTCTATTCTCATTCTTGATCCCTACTGTCTCAATATTTCTCAAAATTCTCACCCCTGCTGTGAGACCACAACACTTCATACAAATATCAAATGTTGTCCCAGACCTATTATGTAATCGTAATGCAAATATATATGTATGTCCGTTCAAATTATAAACCTCTTGAGGGTAGGAATCAAGTCTTAGTTATATCTGTTTCTCAGATGTTAGTTTCATCTCTCACATATAGGATCCATTTGTTTATTAAATAAACTTATTAGATACCTGGCACATGCCAAGTGCCATTATTGGGGGCAGAATATACAGAAATATTTTTAAAGACATTTTCTGTACAAGTTGTAGATGGGAAAAATGTAAATTTTTGCAACAGAAAAAGAACATTTTAAAATATACAATATAATTGGAGTTTACAAATAACTGATTCAGATGGGAACACAGTTCAGCTGATGTCAGCATGAATAGATGAAGGAGAGAGAGGACCAGACAAGACTGCTTACTTCAGCAGCTGCCATCTTTCTTCAGATGGCAGCTGCTGGCCAGAAACATGTCATTCTCCATGTCATGATACTACCCAACCCTTTTATCTCATCTACACAGTAGTTTAGACTAAATCCTGGGTACAACAGGAAAATGAGAATACCAGGATTCACAAACCATTGCTAGGTCATTGATAAGAAGGATTCTGGAAAGTGGCTTTTGGTGTTTTAAATAAATAATTTGAAGATTCAAGAGTCATAGTTCCAGTCGCAGCCAAGTACCAGGAAAATAGTCAAAACACGGCCTTATGGAAAGACGTTGGATGTACAATAAGGTAGATCTTTGAACACTATCCCAAACTTTTCACTTCTTAGATATGGAAACTTAGGAAAGTTAATGAATTTATCTGACATCTTTTATTTTTCATTGTCTTCAAAATAGTATTAGTACATAGGTAAGAATTCAGTACAATAATAAACACATGTGTCCACAAAAAGTAGGAAATAAATAGTAAACATGACAAATAAGACACAATGACTTATTCTTAAATTATGTAATAACTAATGATAACATATTCTTAAATAAAATTGATCATCCTAAAATTTTCTGGGCTGAGTTTCTTCCTCTTTAGGAGAATTTGAGAGAACCAGAGGCAATACAGACTAACTCCACAACATCACAATTATTTTTTAGCCAAAAAACACATTTTTTTGAAAGTTTAACTGCTATCTTTGTTATTAACTATATAGCATTCTACTCTATTCCAAACTGATTCTTCAAGTGGCTCAGTGGGTATGAGAATAAACCTGAAAGTGCTTCCAAAAGGAAATTCCAGGGAGTGAGACTAGCTCATCAATATGTTATGATCAATAGTGGGATATTGATATGGACAGGAGAAACAGAAATACTGGGTAGAAGATGGCAGTTCCAAGGCAAAGACCACACCCTCATGCCTGGAGACCCATGTCCCTAAATGGGAACAGGCATTCCTGTTTTTGTGCCCAGAAAGTTGCATTTTGGCCCCATATGCCTTCTATCTTGTACCGATATAAACCCCAGAACCCAGGCTCCAGAAGGAAACAAGCAGATGAGCAGACAAATAACAGCATGGCAGAAAAGGAGAGAAGAGGAGGAGTATCTGAACACCGAGAGGAATTTGGCTAGGGACAATCAGAGGAATTGGCTGCTGGATGGCCAAACTCCAGGGTATGATCATCTTTCCCCTCAATCCTCCTTCCAGCTCCCCATCCATTCCACTGAGAGACACCTCCACTACTCAATGAAACACCCCTCATTTATCCTTCAAGTCCATGTACCACCTGATTTTTCCTGGATTCCAGACAAGGACCTTGGTGCCAAGAGGGTCCACTGAGCTGTCTAATATTTAAGCTATCTGTGGACAGCAAGGCTAAAAGAGTGAACTATAACATGCATTTACTTGGGCTTGGAAAGCCACAGACACCCATCCCTAGATGCTGCCATGGGGCCAGAGCCAAAAACCCCTCGCCCTGGTTTCTGCACCCACTTGTCTGCTTGCTCCCTTGCCCTTAAGGGGTTTGAACTCATGGCAGCTGAATAGACAGCCACATCCCTGTTGCACATCCTGTTCCTTGGGGGCCAAGGAACTCTCCTATCTCAACATAGCAGCATAGATTTTAAATAAACTTAAGAGTGCAACAGTAAAATAGAGTTCATACTAAAAATTGTAATCTTCTTGCAAAAAACAAAAGTAGTGCTTTTTCAAGGTTATAATTTGTAGGTCAAGTTTCTCTCCCAAGCCTGCTGTCAGCACCTGAAGTGGTCTAAAAAAAACATTGGTTTTGGGGTCAGACAGACTGGCTGTGAAACCCTATCTTTATCAATATCTTACTACTTATATAATCTGGATTAAGCCATTGTACTTTCTGAATTTGTACTTTTGCATGTATTCATTGTTCTTTATCTGTAAAATGCAAATGCAACTTATTTCAAAGGGTTGTAAAAATCAAAAGATGTTATTCATATATTTAATGAAGTCTTGGCAAATCATACTTTGTCTTCTAATTGAGAATTTGATTTAATTTCTTAAATAATTAAATATCATTTAATATTAGCAATTACTTTTTAAACATGTCCTTTATTCAAATATATTTAACATTAATTAAATGAATTATTAAATATTATTTTTAAAATTTGCTGTTTATGTAATCAATACATGTTTCCTTCTCAAAATACATGAGATTATTTACTTCCTTTTGCTTGGGAATTCCAAATTGGGAGATTCCATGACCTTACCCTTCACATTAATTAAGTCAGTAATGTTCTCTCACTCTCTCCCTTCATCTCTTTCCTTCTTTTTTTTTTATCTTGTTCTCCTTCTCTTTTCCTCTGTCTTTATCTCTCAAGCTCTCTCCTTCTCTGACAGCTTTTACAATTCATCTACTTTAAGTGTGCTATTCAACATTTTGCTTCTCTTTTAGGGGGACTTTTCCTACACTAGTTCATAGGAGTAAAGGAATTTTTACAACTATGCCTTTCCTTCCAACCAGTCCCAGTGAATTTTGCCTAAGAATCAGTAGAAAAGTTGTATAGTTATAATACACTTGGGATACCATTGAGACATAGTAACCATAGGTTTTTCTATACCCCTTTCTTAGTGTATCTATTGTCTCAGTGAAATCTATACTCTAAGAGCAAAATAGTCTACTTATTAACTTTTGAGTTCCTGAAGTAAACATTTTGCCTCATACCAAAGAATTGGAATATTTCTTGAGTCAGATATTCTTCTCATGCCCAAGGAGACATAAAACCTACATCCCAGGGGGAAAAAAAAGGAGACTGGAGACAGTCAGTTGGGAGAACTACAGGGTCCGATTCTTGAGGGGAGGCTATGAAAGCATCCTGCTCTCTTTCCCTTCCTGCTCCTACCCCATGGTCAGCTCCAAAGTACAGAGAAGGGGAAGAGAATCCCAGAAAGCAACATGCCATGTTGCCACCTCCTTACAAAGGTCTCCTTAAAATCAAAGCAGACCAGGGGTAATGTGGAAGCCAAGAGGTGGCTATGTTCACTATCCTTCATTCTTAGAAAGTTAAAGACTATGGCTGGCGAGTTCAGATCCAAGATGGCTGATGGCTGACAGCTCAGGATTGTAGCTCCCAGTGACAGTCCAGAGAACGAGAGGACGCCACACTTTCAGACGAATTTTCATCACTCACGGACCAGAAGATTCCCAGTGGAGGAGCCCCACGGGTCACCAGCATGACTCTTGTGGCTGGTGCAGCGGTTTTGCAGGTGTCTCGGCGCAGCAGCTCTTATGTAGAGTGGACGGGCTTGGTTCCCCTACTGACTAATGCTAGGAGCTCCTGGAAGGCAGAGCCACTTGTTACGGACTCAAGAAGGAAGCCAGACCGGAGATTCCCAGGCAGAGGAGCACCATCAGCCTTATTGCTGCTGTTTTGGCCGGCGCAGTATGTTGCTCAGATTCCAGCACTGGGAATCAATAAACTGGGC
>CM052650.1:9726708-9812722 GCA_028533165.1 Leontopithecus rosalia
GTTAACATCAAATGGCAGTAACCCTAAATTTAAATCAACTAAATCCCCCAATTAAGAGATACAGCCTAAACCTAATGGTATAATACATCCAGACCCATTTTATATCCAAAGATACACAAAGACTCAAAACAAAGGGTTGGAGAAAGATTTACCAACCAAATGGAGAACAAAAATAAAGAAATAAACAAAAAGCAGGAGTTGCAATTCTCGCGTTTTATAAAATAGATTTCAAAGCAACAAAGATACAGTGGTAAAAGGATCAATGCAACAATAAGAGCTAACGATGCTAACACCCAGATACATAAGACCCATAAAGAGATTTAGACTCAAAGAAACAGAAAATTAATAAGGATATCCAGGACTTGAATTCAGATCAGGAACAAGTAAACTTAATAAATATGTATAGTGCTCTCCACTTTAAATACACAAAATATACATTCTCCACTTTCAATACACAAAATATTGATCAGCCATTATTAATAACCATTCTTAGAATTAAGCAATATTCCTGTTCTCTTTCCCTCTTTTTCTTCCTCTTTCTTCCTCTCCTTCTCCTTTTTTTTTCTTTAAAAAAGAAAAAGTCTTAGAAATCTTACATAAAGTTAAAAAATGTAATGGGATGCTAGACCCCGAAAGATTTAGAAACATTACTCTGAGAACTTCTAGTTTAGGAAAAAAAGAAAGACTATGGCTGGCTTTTCCATATCTTTGGGGAGGGAGCAAAAATTAGCTGAGAGGGGGAGTATTTCGCCCTCAGTATCCAATAGAGCAGGAAAAAGAGATCACACTGTGGATGTCAACATGCATCCAGAGACCAGAAAACAGATGTGAACACAGATATTTCAGGTGATTTCAGCATGAATAGAGGAGGGAGAGAGAGGACCAGATGGAACTGCTCACTTCAGCAGGTGCCTTCTGAAGAATGATGACAACTGCTGGACAGAAACATGCCATCCTCCGTGCTATGATACTATCTAACCCTTCCCCCTCACCTACTCAGGAGTTCAGGTTAAATCCTAGTTACAACAGGAAAGTGAGAATACCAGGATCATGTGTGTGTGTGTGTGTGTGTGTGTGTGTGTGTGTGTGTGTGTGTGTGTGTGTGTGTGTTTAAATATGTCTATGTCTTGAAAAAGATAGAGGTGAAATTATGAAATATAAAAGTCATATAATGTAAAAACACATTAACTCACAGAAAATCTAAGTTTCACAGAAAATGTGAATCACACAAACTCACGTAAAACGTGAGTTTGATATTCTTAGAAGTTTTTAGCTACTCATTTATTTGGGATTTAGTGATTATGAATTGTAACTGAGTCTGGAAGATTAGATCAGCTTTTACCTGTACAGTCTTATAGAAGTTAAGTTCTGTGAGAAACTTAGCCTTTTTTCTTTCCAGGCAATAACTTAGGGAGTTTGAAATCTCAGAGAATCAAGGCAAGGCCTTTCACCTATGGGCAGCTTTATAAAGATACTTCTCATCTATTTCAGTTATTTTCAGAGGTTGTTTCATTTCCTCTTTCAGTGAGAATTTCTATTTTACAGTAAGATTCATATCATAGCTGAGATTGCCATATAAATGAAGTTTTAAATAAAGACCTCCAAAAATACACCTTAAAATGAAGCTAAACACTACACATATACAGACACACATGCACACACCTGAGATCTAAGGATCTCAGAGCAGGACATGAACATAAAGATCAACTCCAACTTCTTCATTCCATAGAGAATGAAATCTGTATCCTCTGAGACATTTGAGTTGCTGGAGAATATCAAGCAGATCTGTCAGATCTGTCTCAGACTCCAGTGTTCCATCAGTTAAACTGTAGTTCATTTTCTCCTGCAATAAAAATTGGGTTCAAAGAAGGCTCTAACTTAGGATCTTGGCAAAACAGTGATTTTTCTCAGCTATAGTAAGACAGACATGTGGGAGATAGCAACTTCTTTGAATATAGGAGATACATTTAGGCTCCATTTGCATAATCTTAAAATGCTGTGGGTAGTATGTGCTCCTTATGAATTATAAACAGTAAATGAAGACTTTAAAAGAATGCCAATGGTTCCAAATCAGTATTCAGCCCATTAGAATTTATGCTTCATGCCTTTCCTTTTTTTAAAAAATGTAACTATATGTATTGCAAGATCCATCTGTGGCTAATAATGGGCACATCAGTATATGTCTAAAAGTGCAAAAGAAAAAAATCTTAATTTGTTAGATAGCTACTGACATTCTCATTTTACATGTATAGAAACTGAGGCTCAGGGAAATTGTCACAGTCCAAGAAGTGATAGAGCCAGACTTGAATCTAAGTCAAGGAATGTAATGGATTTCTTGGATCTCACTCCACAGCAGCCTTCTTTGGGCTGACAAGTGTCATGCAGGCTCTCGAGGAATTATATCAATTCCATTAATGGGTCTGCTCTCTTATTACTACATGAGCATAGGTTTGGATTTAAACTCTTTGTTTGACTGCTTACTCTCTCTTTGTGACAGTGGCAAAATACCTAGCTTTCTAGTATTTAATTTGCTAATCAACTCCCTTGATTTTTATTAGAAATATGTTCTTGCTTTGTGCTAGACACAGTCAGGTGCTGAAGATATCCACAGAGAGAGAAATAACAGCATCCTCCATCTTCCTAAAGGTCCTTGCTCTCTAATGGGTAGAAATGTAATGTGAGTTAATACATTTGCCATGATTACCTCAGAGATCATTTGCATGCATCAAATAAGATATTCTAAATACTTCACAAAGCATAATACAATCTATAAATCTAAACGGGTATTATGTGTACTTTACTCAAGAATAGAGAAGAAGAGTCCATATACTTTATATATATATATATTTTTACCCTCAGTTCCTTATATACCTAGGAAAGCATTAAGTTCTCCCAGCTACAAGTTAAGTAGGAAGTGAATTGATCCTAAGAAAATGCAAAGTAGGTAATTTCTTCTCAATGTACTTAGATACCACATGTTCTCACTTATAAATGGGAGCTAAATTATGGGAACACATGGATACATACAGGGCAAGAACACATACTGGGGCCTATGGGGAAGGTGAAGGGAGAGATGAGGAAGAGGATCAGGGAAAATAACTAATGGGTACTAGGCTTAATACCTGCATAATGAAATAATCTGTACAACAAGCCCTCGTGACACATGTTCACCCTTGTGACAAACCTGCATATCCTGCATATATACTGCTGAACTGAAAAAAAGAAAATATATTAGGTCACCTTTTGTCAAAAACACATGAAAGCTTTGCCTCCAGAAAGCCTCAGCAAAAATATAGATCTCTTACCTAGAATGGTATATGATGTCAGTACAACAAACAGAAAGCACTAAAGGGTTGACCAGGAAAGGGTTTTATACAAGGAACCAAGTTACAAAACTGAAAAGCCAGAAGTAGCAGGTTAAAGGCTGACCCTTCCCAGGGAGTTCCATTGCAATTCCAAACCCATCCAGGAGGGGTGCTACTGCCTCTGTGATCCCACAAGAGCTATTCTGGAAGGAGGCTGACAGATTCCTTTAAACAAGAAATGGTGAATGCACTGAAATCCTGAGATCAGGAAGCCATGTCAGGAGACTTCCTTAGCTGCAACTTCTTAAGACTCAGGGAGGTGGAGAACAAACACTGAAGAGCTGCTAGGAGAAAACCTCATCCACTACCTCGTGACTCAGCACTCACAGCCAGGGTCATAAGACAACAGCCTCCAACCTAATCCTGCTCTTCAAATCTCTGCTAAGATCACCTAGATCCCTAGCGGCAAGAGAGGCTATACAGATGAAGTTTACAGCCTCAGAACCTTTCCAACTTGAAAGAGAATAGATTGGCTAATGAATGAGCCCATCCTAAATGTTTTTCTTGGCCACATTTAGCCTCTGTTTTGCCACTTCAAATGTATGAGACTTTAGATAAAGACATTTAATCGGACTAACTCTCGGTTCTTTCCCTGTGAACAGGAAAATAGACACCTTTTTATCTTACCAGATTGTTACGTATGGTCTAAGAAATTAACAAAAGTGAATACCCCTTTTTTTTAAAAAATAAAAAAAAGACCATACATTCAACTTTGTCTGTGTGCGGTGTTTTACTTATTTTTGTTTGTATATTAGAAGATTTTTCTAACTTAGATATACATAAACACATGCAGCTTTCTTTCTTTCTCTTTCTTTCTCCTATAAAGATTGGAAAAAGGCTCTAAGGTCGAAATCTACGTGAGGAAGACTGGTGCAGTGAATGGGGAATCTCACATTAATAAAAGAGGAAATTTTCTAAACTTTCTTAAGGAAGACTGCCTGCTCAGTGTTGTGCCTATAGCACCTATCATGGTGGCCAGAATTCAGTAAACAAACACAATTACAGAGGCATTTTTGTATGTTGGCTACTATTCAGAAATGGGGTGAAAACTCAGTATCACTTCTCCTTAGTGGTTGGTTATATAAGTAACTTATGTTGTAAGCATCTGATTTATTTGTACATGGGGTGGCAATGATTTCCTTCCTCAGATTTTTTTGAGGCTGAAGTAAGATATTATAAAAGAGATTTTTTTTTTTTTTTTGAGACAGAGTTTCGCTCTTGTTACCCAGGATGGAGTACAATGGCCGGATCTCAGCTCACCGCAACCTCCGCCTCCTGGGTTCAGGCAATTCTCCTGCCTCAGCCTCCTGAGCAGCTGGGATTACAGGCATGTGTCACCATGCCCAGCTAACTTTTTTGTATTTTTAGTAGAGACGGGGTTTCACCATGTTGACCAGGATGGTCTCGATCTCTTGACCTCGTGATCCACCCGCCTCGGCTTCCCAAAGTGCTGGGATTACAGGCGTGAGCCACCGCGCCTGGCCTATAAAAGAGATTTTTAAATGCAATCTTAGTCACAGGCAAGGAAATAAAATAAACTATTTTCTGAAAACATTTGGCATGAGAATACTGGATTGATAGGAAAAAAAAGGAAACGGCTAAAAAGAGAAGGGAACGTTTGCCGGGGTCAGATTGCTCATTTTCTTTTCTTTTCTTTTCTTTTTTTTTTTTTGGTGGTTCTTTTTGTTTTTCCCTCAAGTGCGTCTTAGAATAACAGTTATTGGCTTTCGTGGATTCATTTGAGATTCATTAGATAATAGTAAGAGAAGATGTAGCAAGAAGAAAAAAGCGTTTATCAGACCTCTTAGGTACCTGAGACTGTGATTTTGTAACTAATCTTCTATTCTTAAATTAGATAAATAAGGTTGGTATAATTTTCTTCAACTTTTGTTTGTAGACGTTGAAGCGTTGAAATGCTAAGTGCCGCAGTAAGTGATGGAGTCCAATTCAATCAAGATTTATCTGACCTTGAGGCCTGGGTAATGTACGTATACACCACTGCCTCCAAGCTATAAAATAATCTCATTTGGAAGAGCCAGGATATCATAGCAAATGTTCAATAAGTGTTTTCCAAAGGAAGTCACTAATTATCCTCCAAAGTAGAGAAAGAATCAGGGGAGGTTGGGAGAGCCAGTTTTGAGGCAGAACAGCTGGTTCAGAATCCTGGCTCTTGTGCTTATCTGCAGTGTGGCCTTGGACACCTAATTAGTCACTGTGTGCCTCAATTTCTTTAAAAGCGTGTTCAAGATTAGTAACTACCCCATAGGATTATTTTGATAATTAAATGAGTTAATACATAGAAAAGTCTGAGAATAGGGCTTGCCATGTTTTAAACTCTTTGTAAATGCTTAGAAAAATAATAATGAGAAAAGTGAATGACAAGCCCCGATTTCAACCCCCAGAGTGTTTCATCAACTTTCACAAGGAAAGTACTTTAAAGAGAACCCCTGAACTTTAAAATCAGCCAGACTCCTTAAACAGAAGTCCAGCCACACTGTAAAGTGCCAAATGACCCATGACTGCAGACAAGAATGGATTGGCTCACTGAGCATTTAGAGAGTACACATTCAGAGACCGCATGTTCACTTCTTGGGCACTAAAGGAAAAGGGAAGTAGCCACAAAGGTAGAATGCACTGAATTCAATAACAATCGTACTTGAAAAAAGACAAGTGAGTGTTTGAAGGGGATTCATATTTATTGAGAACAAGCATGTGCCACAAACTTCAACCCTCAGACCAGCTATATCAAGCAAAAATTGTTATTCCTACTTCAAAAAGCTTTCACTGTGGCTGTAAGAATTAGGTAATTTGTGAAAGGTCATAAAATTATCAAGTGGAAGCACTACGACTGTAGCATTTTTCACTTTGATTCTAAAGCTCACTTTTCCCATTATATTACCTTATCCCAGTGGATATTCTTAAACACAATAGCTTTGCAAGATGATTCTCAAACTAAACAAACAGAATAGTTCATGGTAAAAGAAGTGGTTAGATCTAAAGAGTTTCTCCCTCTTAGGAATTCATGCTTCCTAGCCTAGAGGTTGGCAAATCGGCAGCTGCTTTTATAAATAAAGTTTTGTTGGAATACAACTATGCCCTTTTCTTTCTGTATCATCTACAACTGCTTTGGTACTTCGATACCAGAGTTGAGTAGCTGCAACAGAGACCATCTGGCCTGAAAAACTTAAAGCATTTTCTATCTGGCCCTTTACTACAAAATTGTGTTAATCTCTGCTGTAGAATCTTCCAGGATCTGACATGGCCAAAGTATTTTTGGAAAAAAGAAGTTTAACTTTGTTTAACACATCATTCCTACTGTCTATATATGTACTTCTCTTTTACTTTTGTAACACCTGTTGGGGTCCCAAATGCCACACCTTGGGGAATGCCACTCTGAACTATAGTCCTTATATCACAAAAATAGCCAACTTTCCCAGTATGGAGATACAAGCCAAAGCCAGGTTGCCACTCAAATTCCAGAACAAAAATTTTAAATTCAGTGCAAAAATTCACCTTTTCCTTAAAATAAACTATACATATGTTTGAAAAACAGGAGAATTCTGTTAAGACTCAAACCTCCAGTACAGTTGAGAACATCTTTAGACATTCAGGAAATTCTGATATATCTATAGTTTATTTTTAAATTCAGGATATCCTGAAAATTGAAGTTCTCTAGCAAGGCTTTGGCAACTGGAAAACTCCCGAAAAGCAACTGGAAACCTTCTTAAAAGATATCTTAAAAATTCAAGGAAAAATGTTAGATGTTCAAAAAGTTGTTGATCAACCTGTGGCAAAATTTTTTCTAGGATTCAAATTAGAAATAAGTTAATTAATTAAAAAATTAAAGTGAGACTAAACCAATAGTTATGTAAGAAGTACCTCTGAAATTAAAAATATATAACAAGATTAAAGTTCTGATTGATTACTATTAGTAAGGGACAATGGTAACTGGGAGTCACCCACTTTATCAAACCTGGAAATAGAGGATTCTATTCAAAAGAAGTAAATAAAAGATTATTCCAACATTTTTATTTACCTCACTTCCATCTGCAAATTTGGTAACTGGAGATAAACCAAACTGATGGGCTAAGATGACTTTATTCTGATTAATTTTATGGTAATTCTGAGGGTTTCTGTTTTAAATGAATTGTTTGAATAGTAAATTATGCAGCTTTATGATCCAAGAGACAAGCAGCAGCTCTAAAGATGCCTCTGAGACTTAAAAGAGACAGCATTAGAAGCTCATTATTGCCGGCACATTTAACATGGTTAAAGTAGGAGAAAATAGCCATTAAGTTAATGTAATAGTTAAACTATATTAATTTGAAAAACTGCCCCATGAAGCACTTACAGCAGAGGATGCATTTTCCCCCTCACATGGAGATGCTCTTAAAAACATTAAGATAGAAAGCATGTCAAGATGATTTTCTGTCTTCAATTCACTTTGCATTTGGAAACCTAGACTTTTTCTATTGTGGATGTGCTAAGGAATGCTGTCAATCCAGAATTGCGGCAGTGAACAGAGGAGAATCTGGTCTGATGATCTTGAAGATTCATGTGGTGTTGAGTGGTCCATTCAAGGAAGGGAAAAGCATCATGAGTATACTAATGAGAAAATCACAGGGAACATTCACGGCTTGGCTTGGGGATTATTATCCTGGGGAACAGCAAAGGCTTTCTAATTTTTCTGCAATCTGGCTATTTTTCTGAAAAGTCAACAAAAGTTTGGTTAAAAAAACAATGACGATTCCCAAATGTCCCCATGTAATAACGTTTCTCAGTTCATTTTTCTGCCTCTGCCTTCTTTCTGACTGTTCCTACCTTTTATTATTTCATTTATTTTTGTTTTCTCCGAGTTTACTGTTTTCTTTATCAGTACTTCTTTGAGACATCAAAGATTTCTTAAAATAGCCAATAATGAAAGGATGCATCATGCTTATCACTGTTATATCTGATGATTAAAATAAAGAATGTATTACATCATATGACTTCAACTATGTTCTCAAAGAAGATTCTCCTCTAATGATGGGTTGCTTAAGATGAGGACATTGATCCACTATTTCCTGAGATTATCAACCTGAATACATTACCAAAAACCTAATGGTCTAAAAGCTGAATGAATAACAAAATGAAAACTCATGTTGCTACCCCAAGTTCACTCCTTTGCAATTCTCCCTTTCAGGAAAGAGTACTATTTTTTCATATGTGTTTATAAATGTAGATATACTTACGGAATTGTCTTTGGTTCTTTTCTCCCTCTTATAGTGTGAGACCTGATGAAAGAATAGATTGTAAGAGGGCTTGAAAGCCTAAGGTGAAGTGTAAACTGTGAATATTCATATACAGAACTTTATGACTGGCAACTAAAGACCATAAACCAATGCTCAGAAGGTTTCTGCTAAATGCAAGTAGAGTCGGATTGGTTGGTGAAATATAACTCCAGACAATGTCTGCATTTCACTCTGATTCAGAACATGACTTCGTAGGATGAACGCAGCAAGTACTGTAGCTCAACTTTCCTCCTTGTTCCAGTTTTGAGTCATAGGATCTGTGTTAACTAGATAATGGGGAGCCTCCTCATCAGAGTCGAGAAATGATTCCTAACCAAATAAATAATAGAGGTGATTTTTCCCCTCTGTACCTTACTCGCTTCATTGTTTGCTATACTTTGACATCAAATTGTAAATTCTATTCTTATCACATAAAATATATGGGCTACAAGGTTGAACTCCATGTCCTAGAAGGAGTCAATTCTTTTGACATAGAGCAGAAAAGTCCGAAGGCTGAACATCCAGTCATGTATTGCATTGAATATGCCACAGCTGGACACCGAACAGATTGCTTCAAATTCTTTGCAGGTCAAACTTTAGATGGCCTTCGAGAGACTGTTATAATTGCTAACTGTTTGTCTTTTCATCCCCACGCCATCCCGGTGATTTTGTAAATCTGGAGTGGTACTTCCTCTGAATCTAGGGTTATGATGAATTCTTGCATAATTCAGATGATGGTGGACAGCAGATGTTTTCTTCAGAGATGGCTTAAGAAACATTAATTTAGGAGAAGGTAAATCTGACTTTAGAACAAATGACTGCATGACAGGCAAAAGGAATTGCATCCTACTCTACAATTTGTCATCAGTATAAGATGCTTTGCCTTTGCCTAAGTGGAGAGGGAAGGAATTGAGTGTGTGGTGAGTGACCATGTGACTTATTACTCTAAATGAGTTACTTTTCAGATTGAGGATGAGTACAAAATACATTTTCATATATGTATTTATTAATTGACCAACAGGATTTTATTATATCACAGAACTTATAAGACAGTTACAGTTAATCACATGGTTTTTTTTGGAAACAGAGTCTCGCTTTGTCACCCAGGCTGGAGTGCAGTAGTGAGATCTCAGCTCATTGCAACCACCAATTCCCGGGTTCAAGCGATTCTCCTACCTCAGCCTCCCAAGAAGCTGGGACCACAGGCACAGGACACTTTGCCTGGATAATTTTTGTATTTTTAGTAGAGATGGGGTTTTGCCCTGTTGGACACACTGGTCTTGAACTCCTGACCTCAGGTGATCTGCTCACCTCAGCCTCCCAAATTGCTGGGATTACAGGCATGAGCCTCTGCACCTGGCCAAAACAGTTACTTTTGAAAGTTGTTTTCAAATTTAAAATTATTTCTAAAAATAAAATGATATGTATAATAACCATGCACACCAAACCACAGCAAAGTCAATTCTTTATATTTACTATCTTGTTAAAAGTAACAAAGTGGTTGTTTTGGTATATATCCTTTACTTAAATCATTTTCTTTAGCCATGTCTGTCTCTAATACCATATCATTGGTATTTTTCTGACAGAAGTGTTTTGTCTTATTATTATTAAGACAAAATTTATTATTTGTCTTATTTTTAACATATTTTATGAAATTAAGCCATTTTCATCAAGTTTGTATTTTATGGTTAACAAAAATTGTTCACATTTCCATTTGATTCTTCTCTGCAGGTCAGACTAACTTTAATTAATTAAAATGCTAAGAAGCTGGTAAACAGAGGGTACATTTATTAAATTGAATAAATTCTCAATTCTAAATTTTATGCTGAAATATTTTAATATTTGGTTCAAATAAGTTTGCAAGTATTCTTTTTACACTCAGTGAAAGTTCATTTAACTGAAAGATACTTTTATAGAAAAATGTAGTCAACTAAATTTTTTTTAGTCAACTATTTTCTTTTGTTTCATCATGTTTAGCTGTAGAAAAATTACAGGCCTTCTTAATTTCATTCTACTTGGTAGAGAATATGAATTCATTCAGTTAAATATAGGACTTCCATCAAAACACTCTTCCCTTGAGTTGAAATATCTAGGGTGCAATCATTTAATATCAAAATTAAATATTAGGCTCATTGTTTGTTTCCTTCACTCCCTCCATTGCTGTTGTAAAAATAAATTCAAGGTTTTCTTGTTTTTAAAATCACAACTGGTAAGAAGCACCAAAGGTCAAAGTTTTTAATAATGTTTCATTTATTAAATTGGTGAAAAAATTTCTAATTGATTTTGGAAAACATGCAAACAAACTTTAAATAATTTATTTTAAACATTTTCATTTTCACCTTTGGATACTTATACCAATTCATAAAGCGAATCTTCAAAGATTCTAATATTTCTAGAATCAGGTCCGTAATGCACAACAGAAAGAAACCATATACCACTGTGCTTAAATATATTTGCTTTATTCCTCACTACTTTTATAACGAAACAATTGTAGTGCTATTACTGTGCATATATATATATATATATATATATATATATATATATATATATAAACTATTTGCACTTTGACAAATACAGCTTCAATCTCAGTTGTTAGAGTGATGCTTGATTTGGGATGCAATTACAATAGACAGGCACACCACAAACAATGCCTCTTACATTTCTGTGTTTTGGTGTCCAAATTAAGTAACAACATCATTCTACTATAATGCATTTTTCTACACAATTTATATTACCATGGAAACTAACAGTGATATTCAATGCTGAATTTTTAACTGAATTTATAATAGCATTCACAAAATGTCAAATGATTGATCGCTGACAAAAACCAATTTCAAAAGCTTTACTTGATTTTGCCATATGGATGAAATTCATTGAACTGGATTTAGCTGAGTTACTATTTGAAATCTTTAGAAGCAGTTTTCTTAAAGCAAAGCAAAACAAAAAGCTATTCTAAAGCGTTGCTGGCTTCAAAAAATTTTACTTAGTATTTATTATCACCTTTTTAAGCAGAACGTGATTCAGGCACTATATTTCCATTAGAAGTTGTGGCTACCCATCCTCTAGTCTTCAAAATAAGCAGAGATGGCACCATGACCCTATGGTGAATGGTAATTTTCCATAAGCATTTTTGTAAATTGTTGATTCATTGTCAACTTTTTTATTGAAATGAACTTGTACATTTTCATTCAGTTCTGACAAAACAACATTAAAATAGAAAAGTGATACCAATTAATTCATTAATAATTTTAAATTTATATTATATAAAGGAACAAAAGTGTAGAAAGAACATTCATAACATACTCTGTATACTCCATGGCAGGAATTCTCAGTCTTTATTTTTCACATATGTGAAAATACTCATATAGAGTTAACCACTAATTTCACCCATTTCCTATACAATTCATGGAATTGTGGCATGGATACTTTATGCTTATCCCCAGCCAGAGGGAGGGTTAACAGTCAATACTTCCTGCTGCACCAAGGGGCTGCAGGAGCACAGCCTTGAATGCTTCTCCCATTTTAAACAAGAAGCGAGAACAGTCCCTACCCATGTATCAAGTGAGTATACTGACCCTGAAAGGGAAGTGTTAGTTTTGCTACATCAGGAAAGGCTGAGAAAAGGGAGCTGAGTTATGTCTATGTAAACTGAATGATACCTGTCTTCATTCCACATACATCCCCCCATGCATCTGAAGGAGACCACAAGCTAAAAATACAAAGTGAATGTCTAGGAAACCCATTCAGGCTTATTTCACCTTATTTTAATTTTAAAAGATTTCACTTATTAGTTTTAGGTTCCCATTAAAATTGAAAGGAAGGCACAGAGATGTACCATATATCTCCTACCCCCCGTATAGCCATAGCCTCCCCCATTGTTGACATCCCTCACCAGAGCTGTGCAGTTGTTACAGGTGATGAGCCTATATTGATCTATCATTACCATACAGAGCTGATAGCTTATATTAGGGCTCACTCTTGATGTTGTACATTCTATGGGTTTAGACATGTATGTACAATGATAGTATCAGACAGTATTTTCACTTTCTTAGAACTCTGCCTTCTGTCTGTTCATGTCTCCTCTCCCATAGTACCTCTGACAACCACTGATCTTTTTACTGTCTCCACAGTTTATTCTTTTCCAGAATGTCATATAGTTGTAATTATAAACTATATAGCCTTTTCACATTGCTTTATTTCACTTAATAATACGCATTTAAATTTTCTTCATGTCTTTTCATGGTTTGATAGCTTACTTTTTCAAGCACAATTACATAAATACATAGTTTTTAAATTTTCTACTTAATTTTATTTTAGTTATTCTTTATATAATTTCAATTTTTCTTTTAGGTTTGGGGGTACATGTGCAGTATTGCTACATGGGTATATTGTGTATTCTGAGGTTTTGGGTACGATTGATTTTGTCGCCCAGGTACTGAGCATAGTACCAAACAGATTTTCAACCCTTACTTTCTGTATTGGTCCATTTACATACTGCTATGGAGATATTACCTGAGATGGGGTAATTTATAAACAAAAGAGGTTTAATTGACTCACAGTTCCACAAGGCTGGTTAGGCCTCAGAAATCTTATAATAAGGGTGGAAGGCAAATTAGAAGCAAACACCTTAAGAAGACAGCAGGAGAGAGAGTGCAGGGGAAACTGCAACTTTTAAACCAGCAGATATTGTTAGAACTCCCTCAACATCATGAGAACAGCATGGGAGAAACCACACTCCTGATACAATCACCTCCCACAAGGTCCCTCCCTCAACATATGGGGATTACAATTCAAGATGAGATTTGGGTGGGGACACAGAGCCAAACCATACCATTCCACTCAACCACTCCCAAATTTCATGTTTTCTTCATATTTCAAAACCAATCATGCCTTAATAGTCCCCTAAAGTCTTAACTCATTCCAGCATTAACCCCAAAGTCCAACTCCAAAGCTTTATCTGAGACAAGGCAATCCCTTCCACCCAGGAGCCTGTTAAATCAAAAGTAAATTAGTTACTCCAAGATACAATGAGGGTATAGGCACTGGGTAAATGTTTCCATTCCAGATGGGAGAAATTGGCCAAAACAAAGGGTCTATGGGCCTGTTGCAAGTTTGAAACCCAGCTGGGTAGTCACTAAATCTTAAAGTTTCATAATCTCATTTGAGTACATCTCTCATATGCAGTGCATGCTGATGCAAGGGTTGGGCTCCCATGGCCTTAGGCAGCTCTCCCTTGTGGCTTTGCTGGGTACAGCCCTTGTGGCTGCTTTCATGAGCCGGCATTGAGGGAGTGTCTGCAACTTTTCCAGGTGCACAGTGCAAGCTATCAGTGGATATACCTTTCAGGAGTCAGGAGGGCGGTGGCCTTCCTCTCACAGCTCCATTAGGCAGTGCCCCAGAGGGGACTCTGTGTTGGGGTTCCAACCCCACCTTTCTCCTCTGTATTGTCCTAGTAGAAGTTCTCCAGGAGGGCTCTTCCCATTAGTGGACTTCTGCCTTGATACCCAGGCATTCCCATACATCATCTGAAATCTAGGTAGAGGTTCCCAAAACTCAACTCTTGTCTTCTGTGCACCAAAAGACCAACAAACATGAAAGCCACCAAGACTTGGGGCTTGCACACTCTGAAGCCACTACCTGAGCTGCACCTTAGCTCCTTTTAGCCATAGCTGGAGCTGGAGCTGCAGCAGCTAGGACATAGAGTGTCATATCCCAAAGCTGCACAGAGAAGTTGAGAAGTAGGGCACTGGGCCCAGCCCCTGAGGCCATTTTTTTCTCCTAGGCTTCCAGGTCTGTGAGGGGAGGGGCTGCAAAACTCTGACATTCCCTGAAGACATTTTCCTCAATGTCTTGCCTATTAGCATTTGTGAAAATACTCATTTGTATATTACTTGTGCAAATATCTGCAGCAGGCTTCAATTTCTCCCCAGAAAATGGTTTTTTCTCTCCTGCCATAGTCAGGCAGCAAATTTTTTTTAACTTTTATGCTCTGCTTTCCTTTTAAACATAAGTTTCAATTTCAAATCATCTCTTTGTGAATGCTTATAACTGTACACTTTCAGGAAAAGCTAGGTAGGCCACATGTTGAATGCTTTGCTGCTTAAATTTTTTTCTGTCAGGTACCATAAATCATTTGTCTCAACTTTAATGTTCTGCAAATCTCTAGGACAGGGGCAAAATGCTGCCAGTCTTTTTGGTGCAGAGTGACACTTGCTCCAGTTCCTAATAAGTTCCTTATCTTCATCCAGGAGCACCTCAGCCTGGACTTCATTGTCAGTATCACTATCAGCATTTTGGTTGAAACCATTCAATAAGTCTCCAGGAAGTTCCAAACATTTCCTCATCTTTCTATCTTCTGAGCCCTCCAAACGTTCCACCCTCTGCCTGTTACCCAGTTCCCAAGCCACTTCCACATTTTCAAGTTATCTTTATAGCATATCTCACTCTTGGAATCAATTTTCTGTATTAGCCCATTTTCATACTGCTGTAAGGATACTACCTGAGACTGGGTAATTCATAAATAAAAAAGGCTTAATTGACTCACTGTTCTGCATGGCTGGAGAGGACTCAGGAAACTCACAATTAAGGCTGAAGGTGAAGGGGAAGCTAGCACCTTCTTCATTAGGTGGCAGGGGAGAAAGAGAGCCAAGGGGAAACTGACTTTTAAATCAAACCATCAGAAATCATGAGAAGTCACACACTTAGAATCATGAGAACAGCAAAAGGAAAACCGCCATCATGATCCAATCACCTCCCAGCAGGTCCCTCCCTGGACATGTGGGAATTACAATCAGAGATCAGATTTGGGTGGGGACACCCTCTTTTTCTCCCTCTCTTTATCTAGCACTTCCCAGTGTCTATTGTTATCATTATGTCAACCGGAACTCAATGTTTAGCTTCCACTTATGAGTGAGAACATGAGTATTTGGCTTTCTGTTCCAGCATTAATTCACTTAGGATAATGGGCTCCAGTTCCATCCATGTTGCTGCAAAGGACATTATTTCTTTCTTTTTATGGCTGCAAAGTATTCCCTGGTATACATGTAACACATTTTCTTTCTCCAATTTATTATTGACAGACTGTAGGTTGATTCCATGTCTTTGCTATTGTGAATTGTGCTGCAATAAACATATGAGTGCATGTGTCTTTATTTTTAATGGGTCGTACTTTGTCACCCAGGCTGGAGTGCAGTAGTTATTCACAGATGTGATTATAACTCACTGCAGACTAAAACTCTGAGGCTCAAGTGATACTTCCACTTCAGCCTCAGCTTCCCAAATAGCTGGGACTACAGATGTGTGTCAATAGGCTCAGCTTAATTTTTTTTTTTAATTTTAGAGACAAGGGTCTCACTGTGATGCCCAGGCTGGTCTTGAACTCCTGTCCTCAAGCAATTCTCTCATGTCAGGCTCCTGAATAGCTGTAATTACAGGTGTGAGCCGCTTCATCCAGCAATAACATTCTATTGTCTGAATATATCAAAGTTTATTTGTCTATTCACCTGCTTAAGCATATCTTGGTTCTTCTAAGTTTTCACAATTATGAATACCGCTGATATAAACATATGTGTGCAGGTTTTTCTCTAGGGAAAGCTTTTAACTACTATGGATAAATGCCAAGAAGTTTAATTGCTGGACATATAGTGAGAGTAAGTTTAGTTTTGCAAGAAAGAGCCTAATTGTCTTCCAAGTGGCTGTGCCATTTTTATCTAAAGTGTATGACAGTTGCTGTTGTTCCACAACCTTGCCAGAATTCCAGATTTATTTTCTTCCAAGTATTAATAATAACACCTTATTAAAATAAAAAATCTGGAATAATTCTAAACCAGACAGGATACTATCGTAGCAGGAGTCAATGGGTCAGAGGAGGCAGAACAAGGTTTATGGGAACTGGAGTCAAACTGCTGGCCCTGACCTGTTTGCAAACATACATCCATGGGAGATGCAATCATAGATGCATAAGAAAATAAGAGAAAGTCAAACACAGATAAAAATGCAATGGGCACTATAAAGCAGAAAGAACTCAAAGGAAGGCCTAGAGGACTACTAAGCCTGTGGAAAAAGATTTATTCAAGAAAACTGATAAAAAACATTTTAAAGTCTGTCTGTCTGCGGTCATTAATAAAATTCATCAAGGTAGATTGTCTATTTAAAAAAAGACATAAACAAAACTATGTATTTATTCTACAACAAAATGTCAGAGAATTAGTATAAGTGGGTGCAAGAAAGTATAGCAATTAGGATAAAAGCTGGGAGAGAAAATGACAGACATGAATAAGTAAAAACTGCAAGAAAATCCAGCACGTATATAGCAACAACAAATGGAAAATCCATGTGGAAGCAAAATCCATGTCAAACAGTATAGACTTAAAAATCCTAATGGAAAATGAAGAAATTTCTCTCCAGTATCCTAGAAGCTAGAAAAAAAATATGGAAACAACTCATAGATAGAGGAAAGAGAACAGAAGTCCAAACTACTCCTGATTTCCAAAATGGAGATGATATCATAGAAAAAGAAGCAATATTTTACCTTTTAAGAAAAGATGCTTTATTTTCCAGAAGAGAAAATGATATGTAGCTAAATAACATACTAGCTTACCGTATTCTTGGGAAAATTATTGGAAATAATAACTTGTCTGCTTAACTTCATAGGTTTACTCGTAAGTATAAATAAGTTACATGATCCATTTTAAATCTTAAAACAATGATGCTAAAGTTTATCTGAATCCAGAGATCACAGTATGAAAAAATACCAAGAAAATGCTAATAGTGCCAGCAATTAACACATATTGTAAAGCAATTATATTTAAATTAGTTTGATTCTGATAGAGGAATAGATATGTACATTGATACAGCAGAAAGAGTTAAAAATACAGCCTAGTTCAAAGAAAGAATGCAATACTTATTATATATGTATATATACACACACACACACACACACACACACATACAAAGTAGTGTGGAATGGAAGCACTTATTCTGAATAAATTTGAATTAATATTTAGCTACTCTAAAACAAATTGGTATTTAGATAACAATAAACCAAAATGATAACAATAAACCCACACCATAAACCAAATTACATCCCAGTCAGCAAAATTTGAAAGATAATACGTAAAATTTTCAGGAAATCATCAGCAAATAATTCTACAATTCAGAAATAGAGGCAAATTTTCTGAGCTAATCATCAAGTGAACTAATCACAATAGAAAACATCAATATTCCTGGACATTTAAAATAAAAAAAAACTTTTTGACATCAAAATGATGAGTAATTAATAAAGACAAAGATATATTTGAAGTAAATAAACCATGTAAAAGAATAATATGCCTATTCTGTAGATTATATCAAAATGGTAAGGAAAGTGCTCAACAGCGGAAGGGTCATATACAGAAATTTTATAGAGAACTGCAAATGTCATGCAAAAATTTAGCCCATTATTGAAATTCATTATTCAATATTGGTGAAGTGGTTACTGCCAAACAATTTTGGAAAGAGTTTGCATTTTTTGTGTGACATCATGCATTCACATATCTTCTGGCTGAGCAATACCATCCCATCAATTAAATCTCTTAACATATACAGTGGGAGATATGTAAATGCTGTTAATCACAACACTGCTAACTAGTAGCTGAAAACTTGAGGCAGAAATAAACTATATATATGCATAGATATATGTATAGTGTGTGTGTGTGTGTGTGTGTGTGTGTGTATTGGCTTACATCTTGGCAGCCTTCTTGCTGTGTCCTCACATGGTCTTTCCCCTGTGTGTCTATATTTTAATCTCCTCTTCTTATAAGGATAACAGTCATAATGGATTAGGGCTCACCTATATGACTTCATTTTACCTTGGTTACTTCTCTAAAGGCTGTCTCCAAGCAAAATCACATGCTGAGGTGGTGACTAGGACTGCAACATATGGATTTACGGAAAAACATATGAATTTATGGAAAAAGACAATTCAGCACATAACATCAAGGTAAAGCGTGACAATATATTTTCAATAAAAGTTGTAAAATATTCTTAAGTAGCTCAGTAAGCATGCTAAATTATCTAAGTAAACAGTGGAACATATGATGTGCAGTAGTGCTTTTATATATGTGTCATTGTGTCAATTCTGTGCATGTCAAGATGTAGCTTATGTAAACTACTAAAAGAAAGGGTCAAAAATCAATCTTAGATAAATGAAATGGCAGGAATGAATGTTAACAAAAAAGAAGGATTAAGGTCTTCAACAGTACTTGAATTAGCCTATTCTTGTTCCATGCCTGAGTTACTCCAAATTCATTTTCAGCCAAGCAGCTCATACAACTGGGTTTTCATCAAAGCAGATGAATCTGTGATGTGTTCTTATCCTTGAAAAGGGTGGGCAATAAATATGCAGTGGAAATCAGCTCCTAAAATTGAGCTTAAGACTTTGATGTACTATTTCTTTAAATAATTTTTCTATCAATAAATCAATTCATTTATAAGTAAATTACTATATTTATTGCTCCAGTTGTGGAATTTCCTTTTTCAAATAAGGGAAGTAGCACAGGTAAATCAAAAGAGAATGAGACATCTTTCAGATGGCCTGGCTCCAGATAACTTATATTCATTCACAGAATTAAAATGAGGATTCAATTAGAGCAATCAACCAAATACAAATTTAACAAATGTGTATCTTCATTATGTAACCATGAGTAAAGCCCATGGCTAAGGCTCATGATGATTCCATTGTTTTAGTGCACACAATCATGGTATCATCTGTTTTGCAGAGAGGAGTCCACTCTAAATTATAAACCCTGGGGTCCTGGGGGATGTTCCTGAGTGCCTCTTCCCTGGGAACACTTACTTTTGTTGTACACTAAGAATAATTTTTTTTTTCTTGACAGAATCTTACTCTGTCATCCACACTGGAGTGAAGTGGTATGGTCTAAGCTGACTGCAACCTCTGCCTCCTGGATTCAAGTGATTCTCCTGCCTTAGCCTCCTCCGTAGCTGGGATTGCAGATGTGTACCACTACACCCATCTAACTTTAGTGTGTGTGAGAATTTTTAGTAGAGACAGGGTTTCACCGTGTTGGCCAGGCTGGTATCGAACTCCTGATCTCAAGTGATCTGCCTGCCTTCCCCTCCCAAAGTTATGGGATTATAGGTATGAGCCACCATGCCCAGCCAAAATTTCATGTACTCCTAATTACAATACTGAATATAGAATGGATCATCTATCAGAGCTCAAGTCAAATATAAGACCTTTATTTTCAATGTAAAGAGATTCCAGTCCAGAAAAAAATTAATTTCCCCACAATCACACAGCATGTTAGTGGCAGATCTGAAACTATGCTGTGTAGGAAAATTAGTTTCAAATCTTTCCATGAAGAATGACTATTTGATTTTCCCTATCAGGTCTTAAACAAACTCCGAGGTAGAAAATGATCTCCTTATCCCTCTTCACCAAATGAACAAAACAGAGTATATTAAGCAATTATTTTTTCAAAAAGCTACCTAAATAGATTTTAATGATCTAACTTTTTAATTTTGTATCACATGAAAAGTCCAAGTTCTGAGCTAGGGTGCAGGACAGTTTATAACTTCATGTTCACAAACACTGAATTAAACTCAGAAAGAAATGAGAGTAAAACAATTGCTTTAATATATTTTGTTTTTCTCAAGAATATTGTACATCCCTCTTAACAAAGCATTTACATAACCCCACAACCTGCCCTCAACTGTCATTTCTTCATCTTTTTTTAAACATTCTCTCTCATATACTTTACTGTAATTATATCTAAACTACTCATCACTTCCCCAAATATCTTATATTACTTTTCACTTCTGAAACTGCATATGTGATAATACTTTCATATCTGTTTTGTTTCTTTTAAAGGAAAATCATTAGCATTTTTGAGGGCCCATTCCTTCACAGGCACTTGACTTTATTTCTTCTGTATGTACCATTTTCTAATCACACAATCTGAGGAAAACCAGTCTCCAAGTATTGACCATAGAGTCTGGCTGCTGATATCTATCCCAAGATCATATACAGATACGATCTTGTATAAAAAAGTGCACTATAAGCAGTAATATGCTATGCAAAAGAAGGGGAAGGATGGTGCCACATTTCCCTGCTGGCTCCCCTGCAGAGACTCTCACTCATTGTTCAGATCCTTTGGACCGGTGTCATGACCTTGCTTATTCTTTCTCTTATGTCTGCCTTTATGGGTGGCACATAACCCACCTGCCTCCCCTGACTGTCTTGTCTTCAGTCTCTGAGACCTCCTTAAAGAGCTCCTCAGAGTAGCAAGAGACTTCACTCACATTTGCAAATGTCAGAGAGCCCATTCAAACCACAGTAAGAAAAAAAATAAGAAATTTTAAATCACCTAAGTGAGAATTCCTGTCAGTGGTCTGGCTTCTATATTACTATATCCAATGGCCTTAAAGGATTTAGGAGTTATTAAACTGTCAGTTTTGATGGACTGATTTGAGGTCAGGAGAGAAGTTATTTGCACATTAAAAGCATTCTTCTATATTCATGATCAACAGAAAGATGATCCTCTGTCCCAAGACTTCCTGGAAAGGCTACAGAATTGAGTATTTTAGAAATGGTTTGTGTCAGGCACTCCTTTCTTCTTTGCCAGGAGATAGACATGCTTAATGCCTAGGCTGGATTTCCAAGCTCCTTCTGAAACCATGCTGCATGGGGGAATAAGCCAATTAGAACTACCTGGACTAAAAGGTAGAGAGGAAGTCTACATAAGAAAAGACAAAAAACAAAACGCAAAAAAAAAAGGGGGGATAAATACATCCCAGAGAGGAAAATAAACTCCAGATTGTCATGAGATCAAGTTAGATTTGCCCTGCTCCTAGTCATTTTGCCAATGGATATCATATAATTATATATCCCAAATATTCCATACCTTGTCATAAACCTTATCTGACCGCAGGTTCTGTCCCACTCCATATCTTGGGCTTACCGCAAATGTGTGCATCCACCAAATGCTCTTTAATAGAACTGAAGACCAAGGAGAACAAAACCCACTTCAAGCTAAAGGCCTGAAAAGGAGGACTGTGACTTCAAGAGTATCATGGTCTTAAATTATTAAAGAAATGATGTTAAAATCAAGACCTTATAAGCCAATCTATTTCTTAAGAGTTAAGCAGGAAGTGTTTATAAAAGGGCTCAAATAGATTCACGTTGCTGATCACTGGCAACCTGAAGTTTTCATCTGTCTCTCATTGCTTCTGAATATGCTTTAAGGAGACAGCAGTTTACATGACTTGGGATAAGTCACATTTTTCCTTGGGTCTCAATTGATTGTAATACAATAGGTTTAGATATGAGTATTTATTCAACAAAAATAATATTAGCCACTCACTAAATTCCAAACAGTGGTTATGTGCCAGGAAAAGAGTCTTATGGATCTCAGTCTTGAAAGATGAGAATGCATTGCTGTAGATGTCAAAGGTCGGGGCAGAGATTGTGTTATAGGTAAAAGCCACATTATAAGCAAAGCTGTAGATTGTGAAATGACGTGACAACTTTAAGTACCTGGAAGAAGTTCAGGATATTACTGCATGCGCTGTGAAAAACTCACAAATGGTATTACTAGTTTTTAAAGGCAGTGCCAATACCTTATTATCTTTCATTTTGGATTTTCAAAGATGAATTTTTCAAGTTGCCTCTTAAACTTCAATTTGGGAAATTTGGGTCAGGTTATCATGAGGACAAAGGCACATTGTCTGCTAGAGAGAATATTTTCAACATGGTCACCATCTGTGCTTGCTCTGTGTTTGAAAAGACCTCGTAAGGAATTATCTGACTCAGGCTAGATGAAAATTTGGGTTATACTTTATTTTTAAATTTTCTTTAAAATAAAGGAAAAAAGAAAGAAAGAGAGAAAGAAAGGAAAAAAAAAGAACAAAGGAGAGGAAGAAAAAGGAAGAGGAAGAGGGAGAGAGAACGGGAGTGTTGCTTTATTGCCCAGGCTAGAATGCAGTCTAAAAATGGGTATTGAAAACCTCTTTTATGCCAATAATTGTGCTTAATAATGGAGACAGGAAAAAAGTGAGGGAAGAAAATAACAAACAAGTAGCCAACCAATATTTCATTTAAACCTGTGAGTAGGTGTGATGTGGTACTGATAAGAGTCTACATTTCATGTATTTAAAGTGAAGAGTACTTTAAATGTTTATTAAGTTTACCTGTTCCAGATCTGTGTTCAAGTCCTGAATATCCTTATTAATTTTATGTCTCGTTGATCTATCTAATATTGATGTTGAAGTCTCCCACTATTATTGTGTGGGAGTCTAAGTCTCTTTATAAATCTTATGTATCTGGGTGTTCCTGTATTGTGTGCGTATATATTTAGGATCATTAGCTCTTCTTGTTGCATTGATCCCTTTACAATTACGTAATGACCTTCTTTGCCTCTTTTGATCTTTGTTGCTTTAAAATCTATTTTATGAGAGGCGAGAATTGCAACTCCTGCTTTTTATTTATTTGTTTATTTTTGCTCTCCGTTTGGTCAGTAAATCTTTCACCATTCCTTTATTTTGAGTCTTTGTGTATCCTTGCATGTGAGATGGGTCTGGATGCAGCATACTGATGGGTTTTGGCTGTGTCTTTTGATTGGGGGGATTTAGTTAATTTAAATTTAGGATTACTGACCTTTGATTTAACTGGCTGTTTTGCCTATTAGTTGATGTAAAGTCTTCATTATGTTGATACTCTTTACTTTTTGGTATATTTTTAGAAAGGCTAATACTGGCTGTTCCTGTCTATGTGTAGTGCTTCTTTCAGAAGGTGATAAAATCTCTGAGTACTTGCTTGTTCACAAAAGATTTTATTTTTCCTTTGCTTGTGAAGCTTAGTTTGGCTGGATATGAAATTCTGTGTTGAAGGTTCTTTTCTTTAAGGATGTTGAATATTAGCCCCACTCTCTTCTGGCTTATAGGGTTTCTGCTGAGAGATCTGCTGTGAGTCTGATAGGCTGCCCTTTGTGGGTAATCTGACCTTTCTCTCTGGCTGCCCTTAGTATTTTCTCCATCATTTCAACCCTGGTGAATCTAACTATTATGTTCCTTGGGGATGCTCTTCTTCAGGAATAACTTTGTGGTGTTCTCTGTATTACCTGGAGTGAAATATTGTCCTGCCTTGCTAGGTTGGGAAAGTTTTCCTGAATAATATACTGAAGAGTATTTTCCATCTTGGATTCATTCTCTCTGTCACTTTCAGGTACACCTATCAAATGTAGATTAGGTCTTTTCACATAGTCCTATATTTCTTGGAGACTTTGCTCATTCCTTTTTATCCCTTTTTATCTATGCTTGTCTTCTCGTTTTATTTAAGTTGGTCTTCAACCTCTGATATCCTTTCTTCTACTTGACCAATTCGGCTGTTAAAACTTGTGCAAACTTTACAAAGTTCTCGTGTTGTGTTTTTCAACTCTGTTAATTCACTTATATTCCTCTCTATATTGTCTATTCTCATTAGCATTTTGTCAAACCTTTTTTCAAAGTTCTTAGTTTCTTTGCATTGGGTTAGAACAAGTTCTTTTAACTTCCAGAAGTTTCTTATCATCCACCTTTTGAAGCCTACTTCTGTTAATGGAACACATTCATTCTCCATGAGGCCTTGTTCTGTTGCTGATGAGGAACTGTGATCCCCTGTAGAGGGAGAGGTGTTCTGATTTTGGGTATTCTCAGCCTTTTTAGGCTGGTTTCTTCCCTTTGTTATAAATTTATCCATCTGTCATCTTTGTAATTACGAACTTTCTAATTAGGTTTCTGAGTGGACGTCCAATTTATTGATTCCCAGAGCAGGAATCTGAGCAAACCACTGTGCCGGCTAAAACAGCAGCATTAAGATTCATGGTGCTTTTCTGCCTGGGAATCTCCAGTCTGGCTTCCTTCTTGAGTCTGTCCTTAAATCAGCTGAATAAGCAACTCTCCCTTCCCAGAGCTCCAAACGTCAGCCAACAGGGGAACCAGTCCCGTTTACTCTGCACCAAGAACTGCTGCACCAAAGTGCTGGGAAAACCACCATGCTAGCCACAAGAGTCATGCTGGCGACCTGTGGAGCTCCTCCACTGGGAATCTCCTGGTCTGTGAGCAGCAAAAATTTGTCTGAAAGTGTGGTGTCCTCTCGTTCTCTGCGCTTTCACTGGAAGCTACAATCCTGAGCTGCTAGCAATCAGCCATCTTGGATCTCTCTCTGAATTGATTTAAAATCCAAAATAGAATTCTATTCTTTAATATATATTTATTTTCATTCCTCTTCTATGGTGGAAAAGTAGTTTTTTCCACCTAGAGATGTTAGAATCTTGGGCTCTGGTAATTGCCCATAATAAGTATTTGCCTGGTCTCCCTGCTAACTCAAGTAAATAAGAAAAATGGAATGGAGCTGAATTCAACCCACATCCTAGAATGTATATGGTTTCTTCTAAGATTACATAAGATAGCTGCTGTATTTCTGGAACTCCTTGTCCCAGTCATTCTTCTTTTCTACTGTCTTCCACAAAGACCAGAGTGATCTTAGGTAAAAGTATGTATAGTTAAGTAAAACTCTGTGAAATGAAAGTCTGTAGGGAAAACTCTATCTTAAATTCCTTCCATTTTTTACATGTCCAGACATACCCATAGATTGTGTAGGGTGGGGTTCCAGGGACAAAATAGCTTTCTAGAAAATAATTTATGTAAATGACAATGTCATTAACAAGATCACAGGTTTGCACAATGACAATGGTTTGAAGAAGTAGAGGAGGGTCAGGTTATTTTCCATCCCCTTCTCCTTCAATTTGAGTAGATGCCATAACAAAGTCACAAGGTAAACCTATCATTAGAACTCTGCAAGACATTTTGAGTTCATGGCACCAATGCTTTGTGGTCTATGTAATTGGATATAAAACAGGTGACGGTAAATAATATTTTAAACACTCCATTTTATTGTTACAGATTCTAATCTGAAGATTATTGCTTCAAGATCTTTTTATTCCCTAAATTAAGGAGGAATATTCAACACACATACACACACACACACACACACACACCCCACATACATGTGCATCCACATATACACACACAACAATCTCACACATTAACACACATACACACACAAATGTAAATAAAACACTTTGGTGATTTCTCAAAGCAGTACCATAGCATAAAAGAGCTTTCATAATTGGTTGCTGACTTTTTGTTTGTTCTCATTTTGTACCATTCTTCTGTTCTTCTAAGTCTGTGAAGTTCCTCCTACCTGGGGACCTTACTGCTTTGCACCTGCTCCTCCTGTTGCTTGGTGCTCTCTTCATTCTTATTGTTAATCTAATTGATGTCTATTTATTGTGTGTGTGTGTGTGTCTGTGTACACACACACACATATATTATATACATATATATAATATATATTATATGTATTATATATAATATATATTTATATGTATTATATATATAATATATAATATATATTATATATTATATATATTATATATATATTATATATATTATATTTATAATATATATATATATATTCTAATTGTTCAAACTCCCTAAGGAAAACTTTCTCTGAATCCCAAGCCTATATTTGATTTTCCCAGCAAATATTCTGGATCTCTTCATCACTTTCTTTCATAATCTCATCAGAGTTAACAATTTAATTTTACATAAATAATTTATTAATATCTTCTCCTCCACTCTGCTGTAAGATCTACATGAACTTGTCTTGATGGCATCCCACTATTCTGTATGTAAGGTGCTTAGTATGAGAACTGCCATACTAGTGGGTGGTTACACATTCTGTTCAGTGGGAACAGTAAAGGCTTATAAATATTGCCTGGCTTCATTGTTAATAGTGTTCTCTTGATTGTTAATAGTGTTCTCTTGATTGTTAATAGTACTCTTTTAAAATGTTTCTGATGTGGATTTTACCATAAAGTTACTCTTCAGGTACAGAATTCTGATAATCTTTGTTGGATGTCTCACTTCTTTTTAAGAAGAATGTTTTCCACCTAAGTCTCTGTTCCTCCATGTAAAGTGATTCTACTCTAGAAATACTGTGAAGTGTCTGAATGTGCAACAGTTGTTGAGCTGAGAGTGTCATCCATGCCATATATGCACTGAAAATGGTTAAGGTCAGGAAGCTCTACATTTAAAGATGTTTCAAGTTCCCATTGCCATCACAGCTTAAAATTTCTTCAATGTGTTTTTCAGATCCAGGGCCCTTCACAACATTCATTCATGCATGCTTTAAGTCAGCAGTCATGCGTTCATTGAGATCTGGGCTGTTTAACACATGCTTTAAAAGCATAGGCTCCCAGTCCTTATTTTCAAGGAACTATGACATAAGGAATTTACCAATACAACAACCATAATTAGAAAAAAATTCTTTCAAAAAATAAAATAAACTACTTAGAGTGTCTAAAAATTATTCTAAGATCAAAGAAAAAATAACAGTTTTTTTATTCTAATAAATATCAGTAAGAGCAGCAAGAATCTATAGCGCTTAAGAGATTATCTGCTCCTTTTCTCCCCAGTTCCCCCAGTTCAGTGTAACAGAAGTTCCACTCTTGGCAGATGTCGTTGGGAAGATGGGGCTCCCTCTCCTCCAGGCCCCAGTTAAAAGCTATACTATCACACTGGGAGGAGCAGTGTGCCCATGATTCTTATCCCTCCCTAACCCATGTTACAAAGGCTAAGTTCCAGATGTGTGCAACTGAGAGGATGGGAGCTGCCTTCTAGCACACAATCCCTTTTCTCAGGTTGGAGGCTCTACCCCACAAACAACAAGCTGAGGTTACTGATGATCCAATCAACCTCAACATAGCTTGTTCACGTGACAGCAAGCAGTTCCGCACCAGCAGAGACAAAGTGAAAAGAAAAGAGGCTAATATCACCATTCAGCATTATGCTCATCAAACGTAAGTGTCCCTCTAAGAAAAGCTCATTACTTTCCCTACCACCAGCAATGGCTCAGAGACTTTGCCCAGGGTAGAGAAATTAAGCAATAAGAACAGAGATTTTCAAAGCTTTCACCAGAGGAATTGCCTTTATTTGCAAGATTGTGGAGAATTTCAAGCCTAAATATACTCTTAAGCAAAGAGAACTAAGTGCTAAAGAATTAAGAAAAGAATAATAGCTCTATGAGAACAAGCTAAACCTTAATGGTTTCTGGTTTACAGTAGATAACTGGGGAAAGATATGGCTATGAAGAGCTATGCTGGTGTTAGAACAAACCTCAAATACAGACTTCAGGAACTTATTATGCAAAGGGCCTGAGATTAATTGGATCGCACTGTGGAGCAATTTATGCCTCAGGACATTGTCAGAAAGAATAAAGCAAACAAGCAGCAATTAGTGAAACCTAATGGGTAGGGTGTGAAATCAACAGAGGCAAACAGCATAACAGAGAGATTACAGAAAAAAAGAGGGAAAGAACTCCCGCTAAAAGTCACTGACATCTCAGAATGATCGCACATGTCCAAAGCTCCATTATCTTAAAAGTGACATAGTCTTACAGTATAAAGGATAGATACTTCACAAAAATAGTACATCCAAGTTAAGAAACCAATAAGCAAGTCATAAGCAAAACAAAAACACAAACAAAATACAGCACACTCAGGAAAGGGCATAGGCCAGTATCAAAAGCTGGAATACTATATTGTCTAAAATGCTCAATTTTCAACACAAAGATGTATGAGACATGCAAAGAAACAGAAAATTTTGATCCACCCACAAAATAAAGGAGAAAACATAGATTGTTGGTGAGAGTACCCAGATAGCCAACTTAACAAAAATTTCAAGGAAGCTATTATAAATACAAACAACAACAAAAAAAAAACCCAAAAACCAAAAAAACCCATGATTTAAAAAGAAAGTAAGGTGTGAAGATATTGTTTTATTTAGTATAAATATCAAAGAATAAATTATAAATAAAAACCAAATGGAAATTATATTATTGGAAACTGCAATAACCAATATAAAAATATAATAGTATTTTTTGCCTAGTTTTCAATAAAATGAGATGAAAAATAGATTTGAATTGGGAGAAAAAAAGCATCAAAAAGCTTGAAGGTAGATCTATATAGATTATGCATTTTGAAGAATAAAAATAAATAGCAAAGAAAACAAGGAAAAGAGACTCAGATGAACATACATGTAATAAGGGTATCAGAAGGAAAAGAGAAGGCAGAAGGGAGCATAAAAATATTTAACAAAGCAATTACTAAAACCTTACAATATTTGATGAACAAGATTAATGTATATATCCAAGAAGTTCAAGAGACTCCAAAATAAATTAAAACAAAAAGATCCACAGTCAAGCATAGCATTGTCAAAAATTTGAAAGCCAAAACAAAAATCTTAAAATCATCAAGAGAAACATGACTTAACACATACAAGTCTTAAATAAGGTACAAGAAACCTCAATAAATATAAGAGCTGAATTCTCATCAGAAGAAATTGATTCCAGCAAGCCAGGAGAACAGCATGTACCAAGTGCTGAAAGAGAAAAAACGAATGTCCAGGGAGAATCTCATATCCAGGGAAATTATTACAAAAAATGAAAGCAAAATAAACAGATGACCAGGACTGATAATTTTCAGCTAACAGACCTTCCTGAGAGGAAATACTAAAGGAAATTCTTCACACTGAAAGCAAGTTATGTCAGATATAATTTGAATCACATAAAGAATACAGTAAATGTAATTATGTAATTACAGAAGACATTTTAAATTGATATTTCTTTTCATTTATTATTTTAACTGATTTGAAATGTAAATATGGAAAACAATATGTATATATTTTATAGTTGAATCTATAACATATAGAAATGTAATGTGTGTATGAGATAAATATCACACAGACTTGAAGGGGAGCATAGGTATATTGAAGGAAGAAAATAACACCTGAGGGTAGCTTGAATCCACAGATCAAGTCAAGGGAACCAAAAAACGATCCATAATAAATTGTGTATAACAATTATTAATATAATATGCAAAATATATGCTCTATGAGGATAAAATGTGAATTAGAATATTGGCACAAAACAAAGAAAAAGGAAATATAAATGTGTAGCATTTTTGTTAATATTTTTATATCTTACTGAATCTAAATTAGTATAAATCTAATGTAGAACTTAATAAAGAAATAGTTCAAAAGTTTACTGAATAAATCATTAAAGGAATTAAAATGCTACACTAGAAAATCTTAACATGTGCAAATGAAAGCAATAAAAGAAGAATAGAGGAACAAAGAAAGCATGTGACATGTAGAACACAGAAGTGACATGAAGACACAAATCCAAATACAGCAATAATAATAGTAAATGCAAATGCTTTAAATAATAGGATCAAAGGACAAAGACTGTCAGATTGGATTAAGAAAGAATAATAGCCAATTAAATACTTTTTACATGAGTCACACTTTAAATTCAAAGATACAAATAGTTTGAAAGTAAAGAATGAAAAAAGATATATTATGCAAATAGCAACCTTAAGAAATCTGGAGTGACTATATTAGCACCAGACTAGACTTTAAAACAAAAAAATGTTACTAGAGATGGAAAGAGACACGTTACAATGATAAAATGAGCAATCTATCATAAAGATGTCACAATTATAAACAATTATTTAAAGACTTTAAGGTAAAATTAGATAGGTCTATGATAAAAGTTGGAAACGTTAATATATCATTTTAATAACGAATAGAAGACTTGAACAATATTAGAACAAAATATTGAACAATCCAACTAGATCTAACAGACATCTGTTGAATTATCTACTTAACACTAGCAGAATACACATTCTTTTCAAGTGCACATAGAATAGTCTCCAGAATAGACCATATCCTAAGTCATAAAACAAGCCTAAGTAAGTTAAAATAATTAAAATCATAAAAAGGATGATTTGCAATCACAATGGCATAAAATTATAAATCAATGACAGAAAAAAATTGAGAAATTCAAAAGTAGGTGAAAATTAAATCAAACATTCCTGCATAATTAATGGATGAAAAAATTCACAAGAATATAAAAAGTATGGACGGTTGTGGTGGTTCACCCCTGTAATCCCAGCACTTTGGGAGGCTGAAGAAGGGGGATCATGAGGTCAGGAGTCTCTACTAAAAATACAAAATTTAGCCAGATGTGGTGAGGGGGGCCTGTATTCCCAGTTACTCGGGAGGCTGTGGCAGGAGAATCATTTGAACCCAGGAGGTGGAGGTTACAGTTAGCTGAGATCAAGCCACTGCACTCCAGCCTGGTTACAGAGCAAGACTGTGTATCAAAATAAATAAATAAATAAATTAATTAAAATAAAATAAAAATACTTTGAAATGAATGAAAATGAAGACACATTATGCCATAATCAACAGAATGATATGAAATCATTTATCAGAGGGAAATTTAGGACTATAAATTAGTGACTATAGAAGAATGATCTTATATTAATAACCTAATCTTCCATCTTATGACAATGGAGAAAGAAGCACAAAGGAAACTTAAAGCATGAGGAACATTTACCCTAATAAATATTAGAGTGGCCATTAATTAAAAAATAGTTAAACAGTAAAGGAAAACAACAAAAGGAAAGGATTGTTTTTAATGTAAGCATCAACAAACTTGATAAACTCTTAGACTGACCAAGCAAAAAACAGTGAAAACGGAAATCACCAGATTCAAGATTGAAAGAATGGTCATGATTATTGGCCTTAAATAAATTCTAAAAAGCAAGATTATCAAAATATACTATGCCAAAACTAAATAATACAGCTGAAGTGGAAAATTTCCTAGACAGAAAAATTACTGAAACGGATTTACAAAGAAATAGAAAATTTGTATGAACTTACATGAAATAATAAGATGGTAGTGTAATTAGAAAACCTCACAAAGTAAAACTCAGACCCACCTTGATTTACCAGAGAATTCTATTGAATATATACACAAGACTTAATATCAATTCTTCACAAACTCTTCCAGGAATAAAAGAAGAGGGAACACTTCCCAACTTAACCTATAAAGTCAGCACTACCCTAATACTAAAACAAGACTAAGATATTACAAAAAAGAAAACTACAGAATAATGTCTCTTAGAAATACAGGCACAAAAACAATTTTTAAAATACCAGCAAATTTAATTTAGTAGCATATTAAAACAATTATTCACTATAATCAAATGGGATGTATCCCAGGAATTCATTGTTGGCTTAACATCCAAATAAATTTGTGTAATACAACATATCAATACAATAAAAGGCAAAAACCTCATGATAATCTAAAATAATTTTTAAAAGCTTTCAACAAAATTTAACATGCTTTTATAATGAAAACACTCAAAATATTAAAATTACAAGGAAATTTTCTCATTATCATAAAGGCTACATATATATGTGTGTATATATATGTGTGTGTATATATATATATATATATATATATATATATAGTTATCATAGCAGCTGCTGAAAAATAGCTTCATCTTAAGATCAGAGGTTATGAAGAATGCTTATTATTATCACTTTTATTAAACTTTGTGCTTGAGTCTAGCCATGCAATTACACAAAAGTAAAAGTGACACATAACAAAGTATCCAGTGTAGAAAATCAGAAATAAAGCCATGTCTACTCTCATATGACAACATCTTGCTTATAGAGAATTCTAAGAAATCCACTAAAAGCTATTAGAACTAATAAACAAGTTCAACAAGTTTTCAGGCTATAATATTGATGTGGTTTGGCTGTGTCTTCCCCCAGATATCATCTTGAATTGTAGTTCACATAATGCCCACATGTCCTGGAAGGAACCCAGTGGGAGGTAATTGAATCATGAGGGTGGTTACCCTCATTCTGTTTTTGTGATAGTAACAGAGAGTTCTCCAAAGATCTGATGGTTTTATAAGAGGCTTTTCCCCTTTGCTTAGCATTCATTCTGTCTCCTCCCACCCTTTGAAGAGGTGCCTTCAACTGTAATTGTGAGATTCCTAAGGCTTCACCATCCATGTGGAACCGAGTCAATTAAACCTCTTTTCTTTATAAATTACCCACTTTAAGAATTTCTTCATAGCAGCATGAGAACAGACTAATAAAAATATCAACCAACAAAAATTAGTTGTATTTTCTATACTGGCAAAGAACAAAAATAAAATTACACAATTTAAGTTAGTACAGAAAAGAATAAAATTAAAAAAAAATTTTTAAGTTTAAATCTTGTACACCAAAAGCTACAAAATATACTTTAAAAAGTTAAAGGATAGCTGAAGAAATGAAAAGGCATACTACTTTTATAGAACAGTGAATGTATATTGTTAAGATGGTAATATTCCTCAAAGTAATCTATATATTTAACACAATGTTTACCAATTCCAGCAGGCCATTTCACCAAAATTAATAAACATTCTGAAGTTGATATACAAATCAAAGGACTCAAAATAGTGAAAACAATTTTGAAAAAGAGCAAGGTTGGATGACTCACAATTTTTTATTAAAACTTTACTATAAAGCTATGCTAACCAAGACGTGTTATTGATTAAGTAGACACATAGACTGGAGACATAGAATCAAGAGTCCAGAAATAAATTTATGTATTTTAAAAAGCATGAGAACACAATTCAATGAGGAAGAATAATGTTTTGAATAAATGATGCCGGAACCATTGAATATTCCCATGCAAGGGTGAAGTTGAACCTCTTCCTCACACCTTACACAAAAATTAATGCAAAATTGATCATAAACCTAAATATCAAAAGCAAAGGTATAACATTTCTAGAAGACTGTCTTAGATATAACAATAACAGCACAAGTGACAAAAAAAGGAGTAACTGGGACATAATAAAAATTAAATAGCTTTGCATTTCTAAAAATATATCAACCCACACAATGAGATAAAATATTTCTAAATCATGTATCTGAAGAATTTACTTGTAGAGTATGCAAAAACTCTTATGTGTCAATAATAAACAAATAATCCAAATAATAATAAACAACTATTCTCAACTGACATTTCATCAAAGAAGATATGCAAATGTCTAGACATCACCTGCAAAAATACTCAAAATCATTAGTCCTTAAGCAAAACAAATCAAAACAACAATTTTACATTCGCTGGGATAATTATTTTAAAAAGAGAGATACTAACAAATGTTGTGGAGGATATAAAGAAAATATATATCCTGCTAATGAGTGTGACATTTCTTTTTGGGTTGTGCACCTGCTTTAAAATTGTTATAATGTTTGCACAACTTTGTGACTATTCTAAACATAACAGAGTGGTATAATTTAAGTGGATGAATTGTATGTCATGTAAATTATATCTAAATAAAGTTATTTTACATGTAAAAATATATAACTATCATTTTTAAATGCATAGACTCCAGAGTGAATGGGTAAGTTCAACTCCTGGCTCTTCTTATTCTTTGCTGCGTAATCTTTGGCTTTGTCACAGCTTTACCTCATTAACTCACGTGGAAATATTGTACATCATGAAATTGGGAATATTAAATAAAATTAACCTAGGTAACTTAGAATAACAATTAGAAGACATCCCACAAGGAGCTAGATAATGAATATTTTAGGTTTAACAGGTGATATTGTCTCTTTTGTTACCACTCAACTCTTCTGTTGCAGAGCAAAACAGACACAGGAAATAAGTAAATAAAGCAGCATGAATTTGTTTCAGTGACATTTATTTATGAAAATAAGCACCGGGCTGGATTTAGTCTGAAAGCATTAGCTTGCTTCTAACTGAGAATATAATTTAGCATTTGGTCAGTATTTAAGATATGTTTAGTTGTTTTTTGGTATGTGCTGGGGGATTCAAATACAATCCTGCTGTCATGAGGATCTGAATTTTACCCATTCATACTCAAATAATAAAGGCCTCCTTTACTTTGCTGATATACTGGTTACTGATTCAAGCTGAAATACACACCCAGCTCCTGAAGTGGATATGTGAATGGAAATATTTGGTAACAGGAATGAGCCCTGAATTGAATTATTGGAGCTAATGCCAAAAGCCTGAACAAGAAAACGCACTGCTTTGGTGCTGAATCTCGTTAGTGATTGAGCCACTGCTCCTTAAATCTCCCTAATCTATTGGTGAATATCAGAGTCTGAAGAAAAACTAAAATGATAGGTTATTGTCAAATGGGGCCGGATCTGTGGATAAGCAAGATATGTGTGAGAAAGCTCAGAAACTGGTAAGTTCCACGTATTAATGGATGACATAATATTTTTATCTACTTTTATTATTTAGAACAGAAATCCTGAAATCTTTAACGCAGAATTCTAGTGCCTTTTGAATATTGCTTCTAACCACATTTCTTTTTGATATCTAAACTTTTTTCTAATAAAAGAAAATTTGCACATCACCTGTGATTTGTAAACTTTACACTCTTCCCTAGCCATAAATTATTAACGTACATTATATTTATTGTAAACCTGGAGTCTTTGCAGATCCATCATTCTCTAAGAGTTGTGTGGGGAAATGCCAGGCATAAAACATCAGAGAGATACACTGGACTCATTGTTCCAGCTGCCTTCCACTATGGCTCTGCCATAATCCCTGTCTCTCAATCGTGTTACCCAAAATAATCACTGGCATATTTTTTCTCGGCAATAGTGTTACTTTGTCTTGCAACTTCTAGTACATACATTTGCAGATGGTGGGTTTCCCTTACACGTATTTGTTGAAAAAAATCATAGATGTGCCCTGGACAGGGTGAAAGAAAGATCTGATTAAAATTTCTAATCTGTTTTCAAAAAGCACACTTTAGGTAAAGAGAAAAGCAAACAAAAACAAAACCAAAAACAATTTTCTTTAATCTCAATTGCTTCCTCTGTAACATAATATTGCTGTATTATGTTATTATGCATTGTATGTGTATGTATATATTATATTATAATAATGTTAAGTCCTTTTATCATTTCAAGATTTAATACTTTGTAATGTAATAAAACGTAGTGAGAAATAATACCAGCTCAATACATTTTAACAACATGCATATTACCTGTTATTTATGCATTCACATACATTCGATGGTTTACTTCAGACCATATATTCCTATACATCTACAAGAGTAGGCTATTTGCATATTATAGTCTCTTTTTCCTCTAAATGAAAAAATGCAGACCAGAGGAGTGATTCAAGTCGGCAGTGATAAAATGCTGCTTTCAAAGGCCAGGCTTGGGATCATAAGGTTTTAGTTCCAGTAGGTTTTGATGTCTCTCAAGATTGTCCAGAGTTTGGTTCCATAAACTTGGTCTCAGGATGCCTACAAAGTATGTTGACCTGCTAACTAATATCAGCTGTATTGTGATAAGGAAGGCTGACCCACTCTGAGATGTGCATTGTTACTTTGCCAAAATCATGAAGCCTGAATACATCAGCAAATAAACATGGGACAGGAATAAGAGCAGGGTGCAAAATCTGGGATGTATTTTAAGAAAGTAGTCAAAAGTTATCATACATGTGCATGTATAGAGAAGCTACATTATTCACATTTCTGAGATTATAAGAGTACTGTTTCCTCTCAAAAAATAACACAGAACCGTCCGGAGGAATTAACCAATATTCTCTTTTACAGTCTACATTGTGGGACATTATTTTCTCTTAGCTTTTAATTATGAGTTGCTACTTTTGCTTCACAGTGTATAAAATAAGAGACCCAGTACTGGCTATTCTAGAGACATGTTCTTGCCTTATTGACTCTTCCCTAACAGATTCTGTAAATGACACTTAGGCCAGAGGTACTGGGGTAGTCTGGACCACGAGGTACTTACGTAGCATCTTTATTCAAATAAGAGATAAAAATTCAGAGCAAAGCAAGCATTCCTTTGCTCAGGAGGAGAGAGTTCCATGATGGGTTCATGGCTTGGCAGGCAGGCTGTACGCTGAATTTTATCCCTCATTCACCTCTTTCCAGGTGCTCATTTGGTTGGCAAGCTTGTGCCAATTATATATCATGGCACTGGATGTAGGTGTTGATATGGTTTGGCTCTGTGTCCCCATACAAATATCTCAAATTTTAATCCTCATAATCCCCACATGTTCAGGGAGGGACCTGGTGGGAGCTCAGTGGATCATGGGAGTGCATTCCTTCATGCTGTTCTCAATAACGGATGTATTCTCACAAGAACTCTTGGTTTTATAAGTGTTTTATAGTTCCTCATTAGCATGCTTTCTCTCACCTGCTGCCACTAAGACATGCCTGCTTTCCATTTCTGCTTCCCAGTTCCAAAACTGTAAGTTTCCTGAGGCCTCCCCAGCCATGCAGAACTATTAGTCAAGTAAACCTCTTTTCGTTACAAATGACCCAGTCTCAGGCAGTTCTGTGTAGCAGTGTGACAACGGACTAATTCAGAAAATTGGTACTGGTAGAGTGGGGTACTGTTATAAAGATAACCTGAAAATGTGGAAGTATTTTGGAACTGAGTAACAGGCAGAGGGTGGAAACACTTTGGAGGGCTCAGAAGAAGATAAGAAAATGCGGGAAACTTAAGAACTTCCTGGAGACTTGTTGAATGGATTTTACTAAAATGCTGATAGTGATATGAACAATGAGGTCCAGGCTGAGGTGGTCTAAGCTGGGGATAAGAAACTTACCAGGAACTGGAGTAAAGATCACTCTTGTTATGCTTTAGCAAAGAGACTGGTGGCATTTTGCCCCTGCCCTAGAGATCTGTGGTACATTGAACTTGAGAAAGATGATTTAAGGTATCTGGCAGAAGATATTTCTAAGTGGCAAAGCATTCAAGAAGTGACAGAGTATAAAAGTTTGGAAAATTTGCAACTTAACCGTGTGGTAAAAAACAAAACAAAACTATTTTGGGGAAGATATTCAAGCGTGCTACAAAAATTAGCATAGGTAATGAGGAGTCCAATGTTAATTGTCAAGAAAATAGGGAAAATGCCTCTTGGGTATGTCAAAGATCTTCATGTAGCCCCTCCCTTTACAGGCCCAGAGAACTGAGAGTAAAAAATGGTTTTGTGGTCTGGGCCCAGGGCCTCACTGCTGTGTGCTGCCTGAGGACTTGGTGTCCTGCATCCTAGTTGCTCTAGCCATGGCTAAAAGGTGCCAAATTACAGCTCAAGTCATTGCTTCTAAGGGTGCAATCCACAAGCCTTGGATGCTGCCCAGTGGCATTTGGCCTTCAGGTGTACAGAAGTCACCAGAGGGTGTATGGGAATGCCTGGATTTCCAGGCAGAAATCTTCTGCAGGAGTGGAGACCTCATGGAGAACCTCTGCTGGAGCAGTGTGTAAGGAGAATATGGGGCTGGAGGCCCCATACAGAGTCCCCACTGGGGCACAATATAGTGGAGCTGTGAAAAGAGGGCCACCATCCTCTAGACCCCAGAATGTTAGATCCACCAACAGCTTGTACTGTGTGCAGACACACAATGCCAGCCCATGAGAGCAGAAGCAGGGGCTGAACCCTACAAAGCCACAGGGGCTGAGCTGCCCAAGGTTTTAGGAAGTGACATCTTGCATCAGCATAACCTGGATGTGAGATATGGAGTCAAAGGACATTACTTTGGAACTTTAAGATTTAACGACTTTCCCTCTGGATTTTGGACTTTAATGGGGTCTGTAGCCCCTTTGGTTTTGCTAATTTATCCCATTTAGAATGAGAGAATTTGTCCAATGCTTGTACCCCTATTGTATCTTGGAAGTAAGTAACTTGCTTTTGATTTTACAGGTTCCTAAGTGGATCTTTGTGCTTGCCTCATATAACACTTTTGACTTGAATTTTTGGGTTAATGCTGGAATGAGTTAAGATTTTGGGGGACTGTTGGGAACATGTGGTTGGTTTTGAAATATAAAAGGGACATGGTATTTGGGAGGGGCTGAGGTGGAATGATAGGGTTTGGCTCTGTATTCCCAACCACATCTCATCTGGATTTGTAATCCCCATAATTCCCATGTGTCAAGGAAGGGACTGGGTAGGAGGTAACTGGATCATGGGGTGGTTTCCTCCATGCCACTCTTGTGATAGTGAGTGAATTATCATGAGATCTGATGTTTTTACTAGTGTTTGACAGTGTCTCCTTCACACATGCTCTCTTGCCTGCCACCATGTAAGACATCTCTGCTTCCCTTTCTGCCATGACTGTAAGTGTATGGAGGCTTCCACAGCCATGTGTAACTGTGAATCTATTAAACCTCTTTTCTTTATAAATTACTCAGTCACTAGCAGTTCTTTATTATAGTTGTAAATAGACTGATACAGTTCTTCAATCTAGCTTCAGCTGAACTTGCACCAAAAAAATCTCTTAACTCCAAAAGGAAGAAGGATGTAAGAACCCATGCCATCACATGGTAGCATAACTGTGCTTTAATTATTATCCTCTGCTAATGCTATTTACCTGCAATTCAACTGCATGTGCTTATTCATAGCATTGTTCCTCTTCTCAGAGGCCGTCATCTCTCCGCCCATACTCCAGGGACACACATAAACACTCACATCAGTGCACATCCACAAACTTACAAATAATCACACATTCATATACATTCACAATCTCATTTCTTCACACAAACATACACAAAAATACACTCATACACAAATAAACTCACACACACACACCCATGTATATCCTATCTTGTTCTGCTTCACTAGTCCGGTATGCTGTTTTTAATGTCAAATATTTTCTCTACCTCAAATGGTTGAATTTCACTGCATTCCTAGTAAAGCTTGAATTTGGTTGCTTTGTTCTTTGTTTACTACAATTCAATTTGAAAACATGAACAAAGGTGCAAAAACTCACACCAGAACTTAAAATTCTCTAAACCTATTTCTCCCAAATCCATCTGTTATGGGCAGAACTGTGTGTCTCCCAAAATTCATATGTTGAAATACTAACCCACAGTAATTCAGATTGTGATTGTATTTAGAGAAAGGACTTTAAAGAGCAACCAAAGTAAAACGAGGTTGTGTGGGTGGATCCTAATACAAGATGACTGGTGTCCTGACAAGAAGAAGAGATTAAGATACCCACTGAGGAAGACAATGTGAGGGCACAGAGAGAAGATGTCCATCTATAAGCCAAGAAGAGAGGCCTCAGAAGAAATCAAACATGCCTTGATTTGAAAATTCTAGGCTCCAGAAATGTGAGAAAATAACATTCTGCTGGCGAAGCCACTCAGTCTGTGGTATGTTATTATGATAACCCTAGCAATTAACATAATATCCAAGACCTCAATAATGGTACTTTCTCTCACCAAATCTCATGCAAATGAAAAGGAAGTGATTTTCATTTAATTCAGCACCATGATCATTTACATTTATCATCTCACTTGGTCTTTAAGTGTTGAAACAAGACAACATTATTTAATTCTGAGTTTGCAAGTCAGAAACTAAGGCTTCAGAAGGTTACACTACTTGTCCGGGATCCCATAGCTCATAATTTGTAAATATACAAGCTCAGCAAATAAAGTTTTAACTTCAAAACTCATGTTCTTTTCTCAACATTAATCTTTCATAATAAAGATATAACAGAGCTACATAATATTAAGTAAAAATTTCAACCAAGTTAGTCTGTTTTATAAACATAGCTGTTTTTATCTTTTTTACATAACAAAATAGGCAGAGTTAAACAATTCATAGCAATGACTGTAATTAATATTCATCTACATCTACCACATTCTTGACCCAACATTAAGAATAGATGAAAGTAATAAACTGATTGCATATTCATTTCATATAATTGTAGTGAATGCAAATCTCCATCAATTTTTCTTATTTCTACACCCTCTTTCCCTTTCTTCCCAATTTTTTTTTCTGACTGTTGTAAAGCACTACGCTCCTGTCTGACTTGTCTCTCAGCAATCTTTATCTATGAGGCCATAAACACACAGCAATAAGGAAAAGATAAAATATATTCTTCTGGCTGGGTGCGGTGCCTCACGCCTGTAATCCCAGCACTTTGGGAGGCCAAGGTGGGTGGATCACGAGGTCAAGAAATCAAGACCATTCTGGTCAACATGGTGAAACCCCGTCTCTACTAAAAATACAAAAAAATTGGCTGGGCATGGTGGCGCGTGCCTGTAATCTCAGCTACTCAGGAGGCTGAGGCAGGAGAAGTGCCTGAACCCAGGAGGCGGAGGTTGCGGTGAGCCGAGATCGCGCCATTGCACTCCAGCCTGGGTAACAAGAGCGAATCTCCGTCTCAAAAAAAAAAAAAAAGAGTATATTCTTCTATCTTTCTCTACTCTCTATTTCAGTAATCGAAATAAATGTAAAACTATATTGTGAATGGGGAAAAATAAAGGCTTCTAAAGAATAACGTGCAAAAAAAAAGAGTTTGGGTATTTGGTATTAGAGGTAGTGATCTACTGGAATATTTAAAGAAAAAAATGCTGCTAAGTAAGGAACATTCTTCCTAAATCCTGAATCAATGAGTTTTTGGACATGTGTGGTGACTGAGACCTTCTTGAAACACTTCCCTTTAGAGAGGTAAGACATTTTCAGGACGATTTTATCAATTGAATGTAAACCTAACTCTCTAAAAAATGTCTCTTTTCTTTGGAAGTCACAGAGAAGAAGTACTAGTCCTCTTTCATACACAATCACATATATAATGACAGTGAAACATCCAAAAGCCTGATGATCTGTATTTAGAAACTGACATATTAGAATTCCATCTACCTCTATTAAATCCCTAGTCAGTGAAGAGAAGACCTATAGGTTTTTCTTCTCTTTCCCTATATATTGGATGCATTTATTTCCTAACATTTTCCCCAAAAAACCTTACGCTGAAACTATACTGAACAGCAAGATCACATTTCTCTGTGCACTCTCTGCCCTCTTCAGCTTTTGTGCCATAAATATTATGGTTTCCTTAATCTGTAGTGCCCTTCACAGCATCCCTGAATATCAAAAGTCTATTCATTTTTAAAAGCTCACTTAAAATGTCATCTAATAGGCAATAAAACATAAAAGCATGGGCTTTAGAGTGAGGCAGGGTTTAAGTTTGCCACTTACTAGACATGACATATTGAGCAAATTGTTTACCTTCTCCAAGCCTCTAATCCTGTATTAGCCAGAGTTATTCTGAGAAATAGAACAAATAGGAGATTATATATGTGATTTATTATGAGGAATTGGCTTATGCAATTACAGAAGCTGAAAAGTCTCAAGATCTGCTGTCTTTAGGTTGTAGACCCTGGAAAGCCAGTAGTGCAATTCAGTCTGAGTTCAAAGACCTGAAAATTAGGAATGCCAATATTGTAAATCCCAAGAAAAGTGCAAAAGAAGATGAAATGAGATAATCCAGTTCAAACTATTTGGCAGAAAAGAGGGGCAAATTTCTTCAATTCCTACCTTCTTTATTTTCAGGCTCTGAACAAATTGTACAATGCCCACGTGTAATGGGAAGGGCCATCTACTTTAGATAATCCACTGAGTGAAGTACTAATATCATTCAGAAACACCCTCACTGACAAACCCAGAAATAGTGACTAACTAGATACCTGTGTGTCCCTTATTTCAGTCTAGATGACACATACATGAACTATCAAAAATCCCCTGTCACAGGTTTAGGTGCTCTTTCTTTCTTTATACAAACTCTCCCCTTAGGTGATCTCACACTGGCCCATGTTTTTAAATGAACTAATAAACTGACGAATCAAATTGGTATCCGTAAGACGAAGATCTTGAGTTTCAAATGTGTGTGGTCAACTGTCCATTCAGCTACTTCTGTTTTACATCCAAAAAATATGTCCTGCCTCATCAAAAAAGAAAAGAAATAGCTATAAAAAAACAAAACTGCTAATGTCCAGAGTTTTTATTATCAGTTAGTGAAATTCTGTTTAATCAAGTGTTTAAGAGAAAATCTATAATTTATTCCTTTCTCCATTTTCCCATATCCAATGTAACATCAGCCCTGTTTCTAGAAGCTACCATGTCTCATCTCTTTCTCTGACATCACGACCCTAATATAAGTTGACATCACCTCTCTCCCTGACCACCTCAGTAGCATCTTAACTGATTTCCCTCTTTCTACTCTTGCTCTATCTTGTCCATTTTCTAATAATAATAGCCAAAGTAACATTTTAAAAGGAATTAAATAACCACCTTGCTTCAAATCTTTCATTACCTCCCCATTGTGGTTGGAAGAATATCTAAGTTCCTTGTCATCATCTGCAGTGTTCTGCATGGTCTGGCCTCTATCTACACCTCTCTGAATGTATCCTTTAGCCGCTGCATTTTTTGGCTTCCTTCAGTCATGGCTGCCTCCTTTGTTTCTTCTCTTCCTTTCCCAGATCTTTGCACTTGCTTCTGCCTGTGAAGTTCTCCAGAATCTTCCCATAGTTGGCTTATCTTCATCTTTCGACATTTAGTGCAATTCAGTTATCTGTCCTTCATGCATTTAATTTTTCATGTTTTTTTTAAACGACTAGAATAATAGTAGATTGAGAATAAAGGTCTTAACTGTTCTATTTACAGGCACATCCCCAGAATCAAGTATATTGCCTGTCACACAAGAAGTTCTAATAAATATTTGTGCTTGAATGAATGAATTAATATATTTCAGTTTAGTCTACGCTAATAAGAAAAATGATAGTCCTTTCCTTAAAATGCTGTGTAAGTTAATTAGAGAATATGGTATGTTCAATTGTTGTTGGGTTTATATTGCTTTTTATTTCACCCCTCAGTTTTTGACATAGTTTTGGGACAATGTATGAACTCAACATAATTTGGATAATTTTTAAAAATTAGAAATAAATTGTGCTTTGTTTCTACAATTATACTGTGTATATGAACATGAAATTTGAAGTCCAAGTCTCTGTAGAATTTCTAGTATATTTAAACAGTTACAAATATTAGCCATATTTCTAAATGGCATCATTTTTGTTGGTTTTAATTTCAAAACCTGAAGCTTAAAATAAGCAGAAAAGGAACTCAATTAAGCGTAGCCTCCAGTGCAAATATTTAATTTCTTTCTCATCACTGTGCCATTAATAAGGCAATCACCCAGAAATAGGGGATTGATCATCAACACATGGATTAATAATTGTGAAATGATGAAGAAAAGATACTGAGGGAATATCAGAGTTTATGAATCTGCATTCATATCCACTGGTTATAGCTCATTTAAAAAATATCCTTCCCTCTGCTAGGATCAACAATTCTTAGAAAGAGACTAGATAAGTAGTGCATTGGTCTCTTATGTGTAAAAATAATTAATGGCTCATAAAATTAAGGGCCCTGAATAAATGAATAAATACAACTGAAAAGCACTAGGTAATTTAGTACATGACATTAATTACTCATTCTTTCTAATTATTCACAGAATTCAAAGTTTAATTTAGTGGTAGTAATCCTTAGTATACACATAGCATTCTTTGAACTTTTTTTTCTCCAATATACTAATTATCTCAAGGGGATAATCTCAATTATACCATGAGGTAGTCAGACAGAGAGTACTGAAATAGAAAGAATATGAGTCTTACCTAAAGAGAGAAGAATACACATTTACCATGTGTGGATTGCTCTGTATTATTATTACTTTTGTTTAATCCTCTTTACAAAGCTTCTAGGTAAGTCAGATTTGACCCCACTGTATACATGTGAGACTCAGAGATTTTCAATGAAGCATTTAGACTTGCACAGTTATGAGACAAGGCTGAAATAAATTTCCATGGAATGTGCAATGTGAATCAGAGACCACATGGTGGTTTAGGTGTTTTCTGTGAATTGTCTCATAACATCTTCCCCAGGTCCCTGCATCTTGTAAAGGTCTACACTGCAAAAAAAAAAGGTTTAGTATGAGTTAAAATAATAAAAGCATAAATTATTTTACAGATAAGGAAGAGAAAGGCACAGAGCGGCTGGGCTGCCTGCCTGACATTACCCAGCTGGCAACACAGGCAAGTAGTTGTCAGATTGAGATCCCTTTGGCTCTAATCCCAATGTTCCTGGCACTAGCTTGAGTTGAAGGGGTCATAGTAAGAACAAACATTTTAGATAAGAAAGCCTGAGTTTTATTTCCTCTCCATGACTTGCCAGCTGTCTGATTTCATGCCAATTCCCTAATCTCTCTGAGTTAGTTTCCTTACATCTGGAAATGGACAAAATAAACAGCCTTTCTCTTAAGGGTCACTGGGAGGTTTAAACGGAACAATGTGTATAAAGCCCTTACAAAGCCCTGGTACCTGTCTCGTCACTGTGTTCAGTATAGGTAGGTAAGTAAATATTACACCCACAACACAAAGACTCTGCTTCTTGGTTGACCTCTCCAAGGTGACAGAGTAACAGCGTGACCTCAGTAAAACACTGTCCAGTTTCAAGTCTAGTGCTTCTTCTCCAACCATGAAATAGCCTTATTTATTAGTTGGTATCATTCGGTTCTAGTCTTCTGCTCTGGCAGAACACTGCTCTTGTGTGACAGGGAACATTGCAAAAAGAAATAGAAGTAGTTCCCAAAAAGTCTTTAGTGAGAGCAGCAGGATAGCCTTAGAGCCCCTGGAAATACCCCAAGAGACAGCAAGCTAAAGAACTAAGTTAGCCCACCTGAGAAGCAGGAAGCAGGCCTACAATCAAAACAATCAAACGTGGCAGCTTCTGCGGCAGTTTGTCACTATATGAGAAAGAGGAGTGGTTGTGGCAATTTTTTCCTAGGAGCTTGGTGCTATTTTGAACTTTTGCTTCAGCTAGTCTGTGGGAAGGGAGAATGAAAGGAAGTATCTGTGCTTGCCTGCCCTTCTCATTGTCTTCAGAGTCTCTTCTCTTTGAGGTGAGTCTTCCAGGCGCCAGTATAAAAATAAAGATGATGGAGCTGGCAGCATTTCTCTGACTGAGCAACAAAGAGACACGCCAGCAATCTGCAGAGGAAGGAAGAGTGAGGAGATGAGCTCAGGACTGGGCTGTTTTCTGGCCCTTTCCTTCCCATCAACTTCAGCCACCATCCTGGGCCAAATCATTTGGACCTGGCAGGTGGGCTTCAACCCAGTCTCCACCTGGCCTCCTAGCTGCATCTTGCAGTCTATATATTACAGATACTTATCTTTACAAAGTACAGACCAGATGAGAAAACTACCTTGACCCTCCTTAATTAAAACTCTTCTATGGAGCTTCGTGAATTACAGAAAAAAGACCAATGAATTATCAACAGGAACCAGGATGACTGACCAATGCTTCTCACTTCATACATTCTGCGTTCTCTACAGTGCTGTCATTTGAAAATCCCAACTCTCTCCCCACACACGGCCTTTGTGTAAGTCGTTTTCATTTTCTCAAAGGCTCGCTGCCCTTGCTATTGTTGTTGACACCTCTTCATGCTCCCCTTCTCAAAGATTAACAGGTTGCTGCTTTGGGAAACCCTCCTATTGGACAGGTCCACCGGGCCAGGAAAGGCCCTATTATGGGTTTCACAGATACTGTGCCTTCCCCGCAAGAGCACTCAGCCTTGTTAGTCAGAGTCTAAGCAACAAAAGGAAAAAGAAACAAACAGCCCCAAGTGCTTCAGGTTTCAAAGGAGGAAATATAATGAAAGAATATCATTGGCTGCACAGATGATGGAGGAGCTGAGAAACCAATGGTATAAAGTGAGACAAATCAGACATTGTCACCAAGGAGCTACTAGGAACACACAGAATAGAGAAAATGCAACCATTGTCCGAGGCAGACAAGGAAGTAAATGAGTAAATGCCGTGTTTCTCCTGGCCTTTGCACTCACACTCCTCCCTTCCACCAGCCAAACTCAGACAGGAGCCTGCCAGAGCAGGCTCCCTCTGACATACTGCAGGCCCGATTCACATCTTTTTTATCATCTATCATCCTACCTTTTTCTCATTAAAGAGGGAAATGGGAATTTATCACATTTTTGTACAGGAAAATTTAATAACTATTGCCAATTTTCCCCACTTGCTATATTGCACAAGTATTTGAGAAAGAGTGAAGGGCAGGTATTGGATCTGAGGGGGCACAGTCCTAGGAACAATGGTAGTTATAATACATGCTTAGTTCAGTATTTATTTTTCTTAAGATCAGTGTCTTCAGCTTCATGGAGCTTACCATGGACTGTATCTCTTTGTGTGCACCACAGCGTTCCCACTTTCAGAAAGTGATTTTTAAATGAACAATTTTAAATGCATCGGGCCATTCATTTGTTAGGCAGTTTGTATTGAGCAAGTTCTACATGCTAGACCCAGGAAGCAAAGCACACCACATCCCTGCCTCATGGGCTTCATAGGCCAGAAGATGGTGAAAGACACAGAAAAAGAAATAGATGAAATAAATTAGTAGGCCAGATGGTAAAAAGTGACATAGAGAAAAATAAGAAAGAAAAGGGGGCAAAGGGCATACTAGATACAGAGTGGGTGTTGGAGTCTCTGTATGGAAAGGGAATTCCAGGGTAGATCTCTTGGAAGGCTGGGCAAAGTGTCTAGAACAGAGCAAATAAGGGAGACATCAGATCTAAGTTCAGAGGAATGGTATAGGGGAGGAGGTGGAGGGAGATTGCTGTGGGTCTTGAAGCTACTGTAAAGAGAATACGAGGTTTTGGATGCATTCAGAATGCAAATAACTGAATAAATGCTAGTTTGTGCTTGTCCCCACAGGGCTCCCAAAGGTTTTAGAAATGTTCAGCCAACATAAGGCCACCTCATCCACTAACTCTTGGTTTTGTTGATGCTTCCCCAGGGTATATGTTGAGTTCCAAGGACATTTAAGAGTATCTGCTGAGATAGCTAATGAGAAATCGTGTCCCCTCATAATCCAGAGACAGAAAAATGAGAAAAGAGATGAAAAGGGAGAGGAAACTAACAACTTGTGTTATGTGCAAGGCAGTTTTCTATCCACTGATTTTTAAATGTTGCTACATAACTGCGAATGGTATATTATGAGATTGGAATATTGAGGTTCGGAACAATTTATGTGACCTGCCTGATGATACTCAGAATTGCTGGTTAATTACCACAACCTGCCACACATTGTGTTTACCATTCTCCTAGATCTCACTGAATCTTGACAGAGTCTCTTCTAATAGGATGGATGAGGCCAACATGGAGAAATAGCAAAGACAGAATTTTAGAAAAATGAAAAAGAAAGATTAGAAAGGAAAACTTGGATAATTATATTAACAGTATTTCAAGAAAATGCTTTCATTCACCTAAAATTTAAACTATTTCTGTCATCCACAATACTTAGAACATCTGTATGTACCAATAAATAGTGACTGTGAAGGTTTCTGAAATCATAAGTGCAGCACATATTTACGTGGCAAACAGTGAACCTGAAGATTCTTAGAAGTTACTTTGCTTATTACATATATGAGAAAATGCAGGTCAAGAAAAGTTATGTAGCTTGTTTATATTCACACAGCTAGTAAAGGAATAGCAAAGTTCTGATCTAGTCTGCATGACTCCAGAGGTATTCTTGAACCCTGACCAAATTAGATGCAGGAGATCAAAGGAGGTGGGTAAGATTGGATAAGACAGTGTTCTTGAAGAGCAGGGCCTGGACAGTGTATTTTTGTGAATAAGTTGCTTCTGGGAGATTCACAGCCTCGTCCTTATCATGTCATTCTACGTTCTTCTCAGTGAAAAAAGTGGAAATTCGTCACATTTTTACTGGAATATTTATCCAACAATTTTTGCCAGTTTCCCCACTTGCGATATTGTGCAAATTTTCCAGAGGAAATGAAAATGTATTTATTATTTTTCACAGGTTTTTTTGCTTTGATTTCAGGCACTAATGCTCCTGAGATACAGCATCTTTAGCGCGAGCTTTAATCCTCTCAGGTATTAAAAAAAATAGTAACATCTGCAGAATTATTGTATCATCAACAATAAAATATTTAAGAGAGTTTATTGGATACCAGGCATTGCTATAAGCACTTTACACTCTTTAATTTATGTGATTTAAAAAGCAGCTCTTTGCAACTGAGGCAAATTACTGTTAAATTCTTTAGAGTCAAATAGATGCAAAGTCTGGGTTGGTATTCAAAACTAGAAATTTGGCTCTGATGTTCTTGCTCCTTGCTTCTTGGCAATTCTGCAGCTTTGTAAGATAGAGACAGCACAAGTAAAGCGTCTCAACATGGAGCTGTTTCATGAGAGGTAAACACTGCATGAACAATGTCTCTCTCAGTGGGGGAAGTTCCCCGATTTTGCCGAATGACTTTGTGAAAATCTTCCATTCTAAGTCGGGTTCACCATTTGATCTTGGACATTGTAAATCACTTGCCCTTCTTGAATATTGTTATTTTAAATTAAAGTTAATTGTTTTTTTCCTGCAAAATAGAGCTAATAACACTGACAGTGGCGATATGTAAATTGTTGAGAATAAAATATTTTTAAGCCAAAATACATTGAGGAAACGTTATTAGTTGTATGACCAAGGTCAGTTACTTCTAGTCCTCAACATTGCGATGCCTAGTTACTCTTCCTGACGCTAACCCCTTCTCACTTTGTTCCTTCATGAACAAGACTTTCAAATGACTGATTTTACAAGTTAAAACCCAGATACCTGTAAAATAAATAGTGACTCATTTTGCAAGATAAAGCCCAGATCAAACCATACCAGCTTCTTCTCCAAAGGCCTCCAGAGCCTTCTGTGTTCTGTAGAGTCACTCTAACATCTCAGCCTTCATTTAAGCTCTTTAATGATCTGATTCCAATCGACTTTAAAGCTTTCTGTTTGTCCCTTTGGCTCACCAACTAACATATTCCTGATATATTATTTAGATATTTCCTCTTCCTTGCCTTTGATAATACGTTTTCCTCCAACTACGCTGGCTTTTCTTTTTGTCCATATCTAGTGTAGAAAAGCCACTGAAAGCGAGTTTTCAGTTTGCGTAGATTCAAATTCCTGTTCTGCTGCTCACTATGTGAACTTGTACGTGTCAGAAGGTCTTTGGCCCTCAGTCCCTGGCTTTTAAAATGAATAGTGACTCGCTGAGTGATTTGTTGTTGTTGTTGTTCTGTTTCACTTTCAGTTAGCATCTAGTCTGCTGCCCAGGCTGGAGTGTAGTGGCATGATCAGTCACCATTCATTACAGTCTCAAATTCTCGGGCTCAAGCAATCCTTCAGCATCAGCTTCCCAGGTAGCTGGGACCACAGGTGTGCACCCCCATGCCAGGCTAATTTTTTTTTATATAAAGTTGCATTTTTGTCATGTTTCCCAGGCTGGTCTCAAACTCCTGAGCTCAAATAACCCACCAACTGGGATTAGATGTCAGACCTACTGCACCTAACTCACTGAGTTTTTATAAGATTAAATAATATTATTCTAGAATAGACTTAGAATATTGTTTCACACATAGAAGATACTAAATATTTATTCAGGACAACAATAGCAGTGATACTACTTATGCAAGATCCAATTCAGCAGATTCTTTCTCAATGAGCCAGTTCACATTAACCCTTCTAGCCTGATTGCACCCTCTCATGGAATCCCTAACATTTTTTCTATGACTCTATATTGGCAATGAGGAACCCTTACTATTTTTGCAGATATATTCATAGTCAGTTCATGAGTCGATCAGAAAACAACACTCATTTAGGGAGCACCTATAACTAATTTGTACTTTGAACAATGAGGATACAGCAGAGAATAAGAGGCATAGAATTCCTCTCTACAACTAAAAATCTTTATTATGAGAAGGCCTCAACACAAAAAGAAATGTAAGTGGCTTCTAAATAATGAGGAGTTATTTATATGAAAATCTGTGAAAAAAAGCATACAATATAGAGGGACAGTAAGTATAAATGTCCTGAGTCAAGAACCAGCTTGGATGGTTTGGTATCAATCAGGTCTAGTTTAGCAGAATACTGTGGGGATTAGTAGGAGTTGGCCTAAGAAAGATTGACAGGGGGCGGATCATGCATGGCCTTTCTGGTCATGGAAAGATTTTGGATTTCACTTCAATGGGAAACCATTAAAAGATTTATGTGGAGAACAATCATGATTAGGTTTATAATGCAGTAAAATCATTCTGGCTTCTAAGTGTGTAATGGCTTAGAGAATCTGGGAGAGGATGAGTAGGTTACTGCAGTACTTTAGGTGAAGAACAACTATGGCTCTCACTGTGGTGATGCTGCTAGATTTGACACATTCATGGTTTTCCATTTTTTCAATCAGGTTATAATGCAATATTTGATGTTTTTGAGTCTGCCCTCAAGACAACATACATTCAACTTTGAACATAGAAGGTAGGAATATTTTCTTATAAATGAAGCAAAGCATACTGTGGAAGCTAAAACTGGAAACAGGTGAAAACGAGCAAGACATCTGCTCTTTCTTAAGATCAAAATATTCAAGAGACAGAAGGAAAAACAAACTAGTCAGTAACTCTTAAGGGATTCTATTTTTAATCGTTGCAAAAAATGTACGCACATCAAACATAAAATATGCTTGTCAGCAAATCTATCACATTTTCAACTTTTTCACAGAGCAGCTGATGTATACAGCAGTTGGTCTTGTGCCATGAAGATGCTTAAATGACTGACGTTTGGCAAAGGCCATGAAAATAATCACATGAACCCTGCTGTCTTCCAAAGATCAAGTCTGCTTTATGCCAGCTTGGAGAGAAAACTAAACATAGAGCTAGAAATTTGATATTCTCTAGGAAGTCTAAATTTAGGTGGAAAATATCCTGGGGTGAAGATACAAAAATCCATATTTCAACTCATTATATTTCCCCCTAAAAGATTTTTTTTTTATTTCTTGTTGCGTGGTAATTAAAAGTACAGTTTTGGGGTCAAAGGCCTAAATGCCTCTTTGCTATCTATGTGGCCTTGGCCAACTTAATTGGCTTCTCTAAGTCTCAGGTCCATAATATGAAAAACTAACAAAATATCAATTGTAAGAATAGTAACTTACATTTGTTTAGTACATATTCTGTTCCAGATGTCATCCTAATACTCTACATGTATTAACTGTTCCTTTATAGGAACAGTGACATTGTGAGGGCTATACTCTAATGTATTTTACTGGTTTCCCCAATGAGAAAATCTAGGTACTGAGGCAAGAGGGGGTTTATGTCACTTGCTCAAGGCATTATACCCAGTAGGTGGCAGAGCCAAGACTTACATCCATATTTTATAATTTGAAATCCTGAGAATTTCTCTGCTGTGCTATATCCCTAACTTCTGCCTTTAGCCACTGTGTTTCACTGCTATGGAAAGACACATACCACAAAATTCTTATAAGCATTCAATGACTTGTAAAATAATCAGAACTATTCCAACAGAATCAGCATTTAATAGTGATTAGGTTTTACAACCTAAAGAGCAAGAGTGAATAACATCTATGCAACCACATACAGTAAAATCTTGTATTTTAACTAATACTTATTGAGTACCTACTACTTATTGTATTGTATTGAATACCTAAAACCCATTGTTTTGGGTGCTCTGATATGTCGTTGGACAAAATGTATAAAGATGGTCAACATTCTAACTAGAGAGAAAGAGTCACGTAACAAAAAAATAATTATAACACATAAGTAAATTATGTTGTAAATTAGAATGCTGTAAGGGACATGGGAAAAACAAACAGACAAAAAGTCAGAATGGATGAACGGATATTGAATGCCAGGTTGGGTGGTGAGGGTTGCTTGACATTGTTAATAAGGTAGCTGACGTTGGGTTCGTTGGGTGGGTGCAATTTGAGCAAAATCCAAGGGAGTTAAACAATGAAGTATGTAAATATCTAGCGAAAAAGTAGTCTGGGCAGACAGATCAACCAGGAGCAAGGTCCTAAGCAGGAGTGTTGGAAATAAAATAAAATCAAGGTAACTGAAGCAGAGTTAGCAAGGAGACCTAGCTGTTGAAGTTGGTGAGGAAACAGGGAAACAGTCATGTAGTTTAAATACTTTGGCTATTATGTTTACTAGAATGGGAAGCCATTGCAAGAATAAGCTAAGAGCAGCATATCTGACCTGATGGTTATACTCTGGCTGCTGCCCTGAGCATGGAAAACAGGGAACTAGAGTGCAAGCAGGGAAGTCTATTAGTGTAGTGCTCACCTCAATCCACTGAGTTGATGGCAGCTCAGACCAGAGGGTCAGCAGGTGAGCAATGGCAGAAGTCTGGATGTGTTTTGAATATATTCTGAGTTCCAGAAGGAATCCCTCCAAAATTGAATATAGAATGTGAGAGAAAGAGACATCAATGGTGACAATAAAGGGTTTGTTCTGAGCATCTAGAAGGAAGAAGTTGTTATCACCTGAGATGGGAAAGATCATGGGTAGAGCAGATTTGGGAGAATTCTTATCTTTTATTTCAACACTGTATCACATCTGTCCTAATATACAATAATAATAACAAAACTACCAGTAAAACCAAAATAATAAAGGCAGCTAACATCCATTAAATGTATATTAGGCTCATTTTGTTTTTAATATTAGTCATCAGTCAACTAGACCAGATTTATGGATGCCCAGATGGCTGGTGAAGGATTGTTACTGGGTGTGTCTTTTAGGGTATCTTCAAAGGAAATTGACAAGTGACTCAGTGGGTTGAAAGAGGACAACTCTCCCTCAGTGTGAGTGGGCATCATCCAATCTATTATAGGTGTAGCTATTAATAGAACAATCCAGGCGAAAGAAAGAGGGCATTAAGGTTGCTTGAGTTCCTTTTTGTGTGATGCTCTCTCTCTCTTTCATCCAGGGCAGTAAGATTTTTTTATCTTCCTGACCTTGGACAACACCTTTCAGGTTTTTTGGACTCTGGGATTTTCACCAGAAAGCTTCCAGGGGCTCTCAGGCTCTCAACCTCAGAGTGGAAGCTGTTCTGTTACCATTCCTGGTTTGAGGCTTTTGGAGTTGGACTGACCCATGCTACTAACTTCCTGGGGACCCACACTACAGGCTTCTCTCATTCTCCACCTTGCTATGGCTTCTCATGGAACGTTGTAATAATGTGAGCCAATTGTTCCTAATAAATTCCCTTTCTCATGCATGAACACATGCACACACACACACATGAATGTTTACATATAAGGTTGGCAGAATAACATATACACATGCACAGTCTGTGTGTGTGTGTTTGTGTGTGTGTGTCCTCTGGAGAACCATGACTAATTGAGACTTCATTCAATGCCGATAACAAATCACAGAGCTGTATTATCCTCATGTTTACAGATAAGGAAACTAAGGCTAGTTTTTACATATTTTACAGCAGAGCCAAAATATAATGCAAAAGACATTTCTATTCCAAAGTCTGAATCTTGAACAACTATGATCAATAAATATGCATATATAATCCTCTTACATATTTCTAAATTCCTTCTGCTGTTTCTTAGGTTCAAGTGGCTTCATAATTCTTTAACACATCTTGTATCATAGCATCTTATCTGATATCTCTTCCTCTAATTTTGCCAATCTGCACATTACCAGAGCTCTTTATAAAACTTTCCAAACTAATTATATCATTCTTTTGCTTAAATCCTTCAACACTTCCACATCATCTACAGACAAGAATAAAACCAACTTACCAATTTATACAGATCCTGTGGCTGACACAGTTGGGTACTCATATAACAACCAGTCCTTCCCAACCTTGCTAACTCTATCCCTATTTTGACAATGTGCCCAGGCCCAGGAAACTAGGCTCATCATGGCATCTGCATTAATATCTATCTGTGACTAGTCTAGGGGTGAGCATATATAATCTTGGTCTCACTATTGAAATAAGAGCAGTATTTCCAGATAAAATACGTAGTGCTCAGTTAAATCTTAATTTCAGATAATTCGATTTTTGTTAGTGTAGGTATGATCTGATTATTATACTAAACAGTATTATTGCTTATCTGAAATTCAAATTTAACTGAGCATCTTGCATTTTTATTTGCTAAATGGGTATCCCTAAACAAAATGAAAAATCTACTGGGAGCTTCTGGAAATCTTTTTTCTCCTTTACCAAAAAAAAAAAAAAAAAAAAAGAAGAAGAGCTTAATGTGAGTCAGGAGCATTTTGCTCTCATTCTCTTCCTTCATATCTGGGACATTGTTTTGAGGTACTCTAAGAACATTTGTTGCTATGGCAGCCATTTCACCAATGAGGGAAACATCAAGAGAATGCCAGAGATTCAAACCCAGTATCCTAATACTTCTGAGCTACTGAAGCAGATCCAGGACAATTAACTTTCAGACATAAATTAGTAGCCTGTATTCTTTAAGGGCCTTAGGATAGCTATTATCTGCCACTGACTGGCATCTTAGATGTTGCAGACAGTTTACGATCTGGTCTTTACTTACACCTTAGTTATACTTTTACCATCACCAACTTTGGGATGTATCTCTCAGTCTTTTCAAATGATTTGTAATCCCTGAACAATGTTCCCCTCTCCTAAAACATATCTTGGTCCCCTGATAATCTGCCTTTAAAATTAGTCATCTAAAATTATAATCAAAGGATAATATTTCATTACCCTTTTTGAAATATTTCTTAATGTTTTAATGAATTAATATGTTTTGTATTATACCACTAGTTCCATTCATATTCAACGAACAGGTACAATGTGTTAGCTGTGAGGCGAACAGGTACCATGTGTTAGGCATAGCATGAAGTAAATAATATGAATAGTGCTCTTGCCCTTAGTAATTTTGCAATCTAATGGAGTGTAAAGACCTCAAAGAAATAATTATGCTAGAATTTAAGTTCAACTATGAAACATTAAAATAGAAAATATAAGAGAATAAATTAGAGTTAATTTTAAAGGGATTGAGGGTCAAATAAGTTTTTTTCTGAAGAAGGAATGTGCATATTAATATATTAGAGTCATTGGGAGTCAGCCGATGGTAGAGTTGAAGAAAGAGAATTTCAGAGACAGGACATATCCCGTATGGAGGACTTGAAGGAGGAGAAGAAGATAGTTGTTTTCAATGAGATAGTAAAGGCCAGTGTGTTAGGAGCCTGAAAATGGAGAGATGAAGTTGGGTTTGCAGAATAGCAGCCCTCAAAAGATGCCTATGCCCTAATTTCCAGCACCTGTGGCTATGCCAACTTTTTGGCAAAGAAACACTGTGCATGTGATTAAGTGAAGGACCTTAGAATGAGAAGGTTATCCTGTACTATTCAGGTCGGCTCTATGGAATCATAGAGTCTTTATATGAGGCAGGAGAGGCAGAGCCAAAGAAGATGTGACACTGAAAGCAGAGATGGGAAAGACATGATTACTGACTAAAGGCCATACAGCAAGATACGGGGCCTCTAGAAACCTAAAAAGGCATCATAATGAATTCTCCTCTGGAGCCTCCAGAAAGAACACAGCCCTTCCAACCTTGATTTTAGCTTTGAGACCCATTTCAGATGCCTGGGTCCTAGAGCTGAAAGTTAATAAATTATGTTAAGGCACTGGATTTCTGGTTATTTTTATAACAGTGATAGAAAACTAATGAACATGGTTATGAGCTAAGGATACAGTGTGGGAAGAGTAATAAGGACATGGACCTATTCATACACCCCAAAGAATCATTTAAAAGATTTAAAGCAGGGATGACCATAATCAGAGGTCTTGTTAAAAAGGCCACTCTGGAGACTGGATACAGTGGCTCACACCTGTGATTCCGGTGATTTGGGAGACAAAGGCAGGGGAATTGCTTGAGGCCAGTAGTTCAAGACCAGTCTGGGCAACACAGCAAGACTCCTTCTCTACAAATAATTTAAAAGTTAACTGGGAATGGTGGCTCATGCATGTCATCTCAGTTACTGAGTTACTCAAAAGGCGAGAGAATCACTTGAGCCTGGGAGGTGGAAGCTGCTGTACCACCGTACACCAGCCTGGATGAGAGAGTGAGACCTTGTCCCCCTCCCCCATATTCAAAAATTGATATAAAATATAATAGAAGAGCATAAGAGTGGATGGATGAGTGGATCTTGGGAAACTTCTTACAAACACGTCAAGGTGGCCCATGCCAGAAGTGATGGTAACTTGGACCAAGGAGTGGCAGTGGTGATATGGAGAGGTGATTACAGTTGAGAGCTGTTATAGGGTTGTAATGAACTGAATTTGAAAACTGAATATGAGGAGTAATGGAGAAGGAAGTGATATGTGTGGCTTTTAGTGTTCTGGCTTAAGCAAATAGGTGAATGAAAAAAGAAAAGAAAAAAGATAAAAATATGGAAACAGTTTGGAGAACTAATAAAATGTGGCTGGAAGTGCTAATTTGGAAACAGAAAGACATTCAGAGCAAGGTCTGGATGAGAGGCTTAGTGGAGATGGTGAGATGAACTCTCTTAATTTTGACACAACTGCCAGATAGTCTAGGAAAAAGTGTTCAACAGGTACTTAGATAAATGGGTCTGTATGTTAGAAGATGCATCAAGTCTGAAGATATACATTTGAAATATCTTGGAAAACTGATAGCATTTGAAACCACAGAAGTAAGTGGCAATGGGGGGAAGTAATATAAGGGGGAAATGGAGTGAGAAGAAAAAAATACCAAAATTGAGGACACCAAAATTTATTTATTTTCTTTTATTTGTTTGTTTTTGAGATGACGTCTGACTCTGTCACCCAGACTGGTGTGTAATGGTGTATCTCGGCTCACTGCAACCTCCGCCTCCCAGGTCCAAACCATTTTTGTGCCTCAGCCTCCCGAGTAACTGGGACTACAGGCTCCCACCACCACACCTGGATAATTTTTGTTTTTTCAGTAAAGACAAGGTTTTACCATGTTGCCTAGGCTGGTCTTGAACTTCTGACCTCAAGTGATCCATCTACCTCAGCCTTACAAAGTGCTGATATTACAGGCATGAGCCACTGTGCATGGCCTTGAGGATACCAAAATTTAAACTCATGTAGAACTTGGGTAGGTGCATTGTAGCCCAGAGGCGACATCCAGACTGCTGCCTCATTTAGAAATAAAGATTTACTGGACAACAGCAACATTCATTTGTTTGCATATTATCTACAGCTGCTTTCACCCTACAATGGAAGAATTGAGTAGTGCCCATAGAAATCTTATGGTCCACAAAGCTTAAAATATTTACTATCTGAATATTTAACAAAAATTTGTTGACTACTCTTATAGATGAGGAATAAACAAAGAAAATTTAAGAATACTCAGATAATGAACTAAACCTCTACTATTTTATTGGTCTTTATTATAGATTTACTTGTTTCTCATTTCATTATTCTAAAAATGCTTTTTAGATGTGAATACTATTTGTCACTTTATTCTAATTATTTTATTACATGTCTCTCCTCAATTGATCATGAGCTTCTTAGGGCAGAGCTGACACTTTGTTTCCATGTACATCCACTGCAAGGGTCCCCTGCCAGTCCCTGACCTGTTAGGATCTGGGCTGCACATCAGGAAGTGAGCCACAGTGGAGCAAGTGAAGCCTCATCTGTACTTAACAGCCACTCTCCATTGCTCCTATTACCACTTGAGCTCCACCTACTGTTAGATCAGCCAATGGAAACACTAGAGTCTCATAGGAGCACAAACCCTACTGTGAACTGTGCCTGTGAGGAATCTGGGTTGCACGCTTCCTAAGAGAATCTAATACTTGACGATTTGTCACTGACTCCCATCACCCCTAGATGGGACTGTCTGGTTGCAGGAAAACAAGTTCAGGGCCCCCACTGATTCTATATTATGGTGAGTTGTATAATTATTTCATTATATATTACGATGTAGTAATAATAGAAATAAAGTGCAAAATAGATGTGATGTAATGTGCTTGAATCATTCTCAAACCATCCCCTGCCCTCAGTCCATGGAAACACTGTCTTCCATGAAATAGGTCCCTGGTGCCAAAACATCAGGGGACCTTTAATCCACAAGACCTAACAGCACCCACTGCACATGGTAAGTGCTTTGCTTTTTGAGTGAATTGACAGAGTAAAGTCAATCATTCCTTACATCATTTACTCAAGGGTTTTTAGAAAGCCTAGAAAAGCATGCCTTGACTAATGACAGGATAAAATTTAATAGAACTCGTATCCTGTTCTCATAAAATAAAGTTTTCAGCCAACTAGCAGTTTTTTCTTTTTTATTTTAAATAGTAAAAACGATTATGCAGACATTTCCATTGTAATGTGTGTTTGCTTTTCTCTTGAAAGTCTGCCTTCTGGCAAGGAGAATTCAAGCTTTTGGAAAACTTCAAACCCTGAATGGAGGATTTGGATATTTTTCACAGGAAAACAACTTTTGGAGAAAATAAAGATTTTTTAAGGTGAAAAATCATGCAGAAGTAGAATAATATTTTGAATGCTATATTTACACTTAATATTTTTATCAGAAATGTGTAAATCTATAACTCAGTATATAACCATGTGTGAATTAGGATTCAGCAGAAGTGACTTGTCCTGCTTAACATTTGAAATGACACATAGATGTATGTTTTATATAGGTGTCTCTAGTTGAAATCAATATGTAACAGATATTTTTGGAAATTATTTACTTTCTATATTTTTCTCCCCATAAAAAAAGAAACCCATTAATCTTAGAATTTGCTTAGTGAACTTTCTACTGCCTTAGGTGTGAGGTTAGACATGTTAAACTTGGAATTGCATGCAACTTTTTATAAGCATGGCTGTTGTAAATAGAATGATCCAGTCATACTATATATTTCTGGATATAAGTAAAACACACTCACCTAACAATATATATTTCCTTATTGGAAATTATTTCTCCAGGATTGACTCTATGTTAGTTACCTCAGGACCCCCTCACTAAGTAGTAAGTCTGGATTAAGCCACCTGTCCCTTAGCCTCTTACTGCTCTTCCTAGAGTCCCATTCCATCCTGTGCTTCTGCTTCTCATTGCATTTCTGCCAAACTACATGATCTGTTTGTAACTCTGTTGGTATTGATTATTTACATTTCCATGCAACTGTCCCATAACATCCTCAAGCCCTCATTGCCATGCCTCAGTAGATGTTTATTTATTTTTTTTTCACAATTTTAGACAGGGTGCATCTAATCTATGCTGGCTCATTCAGGTGCTTATGGTCAGCTGAAGGTAGATTAGTGGTGTTAGCAGTAGCTCTACTGTCCCTGTCAGGCAATCCCACGCATGTTATCATGTCTCTGGCAGAAAAATGAGAAAGAACAAGTCCAATCAGACAATCACTTTTAAGACTTTACTTGCAGACATTTTTAAAGACTCTTAGGCCAAAACTAATCACATGGCTGGATCCAGATTCAAAGATAGGGTGGTTTCCACCTCTGACAATGGGAGGGAAATGCAGAATCACTTGAAAAAGGGCAAAAATGCAGAAAGGGGTGAATAATTAGAGCTATTAGAGCTATTAATACAATGCTTCAGCTACAAGATTCCACTAATGGTGAGGTCTTCAATGGCAGAGAATGTATTTAAGCACAGGCTTTGAAGCCAAACTACCTGGCTTCAAATTTCAACTCTCTTATTTAAGTGCTATGCAGCTATGAATGTATGCCTTAACCCCTTTGCACCCTCATTTATAACCTGAAGATTATATTATACACACTAGTAAATCTCTGGGAATCTCTGTGAGGCTGAAATAAGTTATTATATGTAAATTGCTCAGAATAGTACATGGCACAGAGCAAATGCTTAATAAATTTAGTTAGTATTAGGTATATTTTGGCTCAGTGTTGAAGTTCAGGAATCGGACTTGAAATTGAATTATGGTTGACATATTGGGATAGTTGGAGTGTGTATCAGGATAAAGCTCATACTAAAAATTGTAATTTTACTAATTTCAATAGCAAACCATAAAAAAAGATTAAATCATGCTCATAGAAACATCCTGTACAGGTGCTTCTGATTCGGGGACTCTTTCCTCCATGCATTTAACTTTGTGCCTCGTCTAAATAAATGTTCAGTGAATTCTGATTTAGAAAACTGAATTTAGAAATACTACAGAAGGTAATTTTCTCATCTAACATCTACATAGTCTTGCAGACAATGGGTATTGTGGATGTTATTACTTCATAAACCTGGTGCTGGGAGAACTTCCAGCAGATAGCCCTAAATTATCAGCCTTCCATAAAGACTGTCTTGAAAAGGACTTGAAAAGGACTACGTGCTCAAGGCTACAGCCTTTCTGAGGTGGCTGGTATCCAATGACTGATTGAAAGAGGGGTGTAAAGACCTGGCTTTCTTACTCCAACACAGGACAGCTCTGAAGGGTGGTCCCATCTGCAGAACTCCCCACAGAGCTAGGTAAGGTGTCCCTTGAGACTGAATCTTTCCTTGACCTCTCTGTCCTCAATACTGCATCTTTCCTCTGTGGAAGATAAAGATCTTCCCACAGATGCTGACTCCAAGAGGACTCCCTAATAACTTTTCCTCATGCAGATCTCTATCTGAGTCAGCTTCCTGAAGAATCCCATCTGTAACAGGTTGTAAGAAAATGAATGGAACCATTTTAAGTGAGAGTTTGTGAGTCTACACATGCCTTGGGTAAAAGTTTAAGGCAAAAGCATGTCTTTTTTTTTCTATTCTGCAATACTGACACATTATAGAAAAAAAATCTTGCGATAGCTTTCAGATATTACACATTTTTTGGTTGGGTTTGATCTTGGTTCCTTTTTCCTTTATAGAAAATCATGGGGAACACCCTCCCAGTTTCTCTATACACTCTAAATTCACAATAGCTGGTGACATGGATTTTTCCATTTCAGAAACCACACTATATTTTATGGAGCCTTGTACACAGTGGATGTGTGATGAATAAGTTGGTGACTGACTACATTAGTGAAGTAATGAACAAGTGAAAGGGTCTAGCTCATTAAGCTTTTTGTTTTTTTATTTTTTACTCTGAATGAATTTTTCAAGGTATAAAAGTATGCAAAGTCACTGAAATCAAAATACTAAAATGATGACAGTCTGGAGGCTCTCCTGCACAAAAGAAATCTTTAGAAATTGGAAAGTAGCAAAATTTTAGAAAAGGGATTTAAAAAAGGAGAATTGGCAGCAATGTTGGACTTTTGAAAGAAAGATCACGTAATATACAAGCACTTAAGCAAGCAATTATGCCAAGTCGCAAAAGGCTGTTTCAATGTGCTACTTGAAAGTGCTATTTCTTGTTGACCTTTGCGTTAGAAGATGTGGCTGCCTGAAGCCGTGCATTTAAAGATGATGAATTCTAAGTGGAAAAGCCAGTGAAATGGTGGGTAGTTCCTACAGGATTTGTCTTTGGACTTCATTGCTGGGTGCTGTTACCTTAGTTTGAATTGAGAGAGAGTTGCTGGTATTGTGTGGCTTCCAAAAACCCTGACAAGCATCAGCCATGTTCATTCTCCATCAGGAATCAATATATAGTTTGAAACTAAAAATTCTACCAATGATTTACATTAGTGAGAGTCCTTAGATGCCGTATCACTTGCAGAATGAAACTAAAACATTTTAGTATGGTGTAAGATATATTTGACCCATTTCTAGTTTATTGCCTTCTACCTCAACTCTTCCACTTTAGGTTCCGGTGATATGAAATCTTTTACATTTTCTATTTGTTTCTACTTGGCCAAAATTGATTCCTAGTTCACCTAATTTTCCTTTGGGTAGTTGAGCCACTCGTGCCCCATTTTATGTGCTATCTTGGAGACTGTCAATTGCAATACCTTGCCTGTCTCACCCCCAAAGATAAGTGTGTGACATGAGTAGGCAACATGGTTTGTTTTGAGGTGGGCAGATGAAGGCCAGTGGAGGTTTTTTTTTTCTTTAAAACGGGTGCAGAATTGTTGAGAAACAGAAAATCTTTCTTCTTCCTAGCTTGTCAACCATTGGGATGTAAGCATAGAATTATAAACCATAATTTCCACCAGGTGAAATGATTCTGCCTTAGAGCAAAGTTGAAATACAAAGAGAAGAGCTAAAGAAAAGTGGGGATGGGGAGAATAAGAACCAAGGAAGAGAAGGGAGGTAGGGATGGAAGTAGGGGGGAGAGTTGGGAAGTCCCTCAAACCATGGCATAAGCCCCTGGACTTCCACATGCCCAAAGTGAGATTCTCCTCCAGACATGCTTTAAAATAATTCAATACATCATGCTGTGACCTTAATCTGGTTCTGTTGTTTTTGCCACTATGACCTGAATAAATCCTAATATTTTATCTAATATTATCTCAAAAAGTTGCATAACTGACTTGCTCTGCTTGCAATGTTTTCTAGTCTTTGCCTATTTGGTTAATGTCTATTCATTATTTAAAACCCAAGTTATAATTCTTTTGGTATACACCTGGTAATGGGATTACTGGGTCAAATGGTATTTCTAGTTGTAGATCCTTGAGAAATCACCACACAGTCTTCCACATTAGTTGAACTAATTTATGCTCCCATCAGCAGTGTAAAAGCATTCCTATTTCTCCACATCCTCTCCAGCATCTGTTGTTTCCTGACATTCTAATGGTCACCATTCTAACTGGCATGAGATGGTATCTCATTGTAGTCTTGACTTGCATTTCTCTAATGACCAGTGATAATGAGCTTTTATTCATGTTTCTTGCCCACATAAATATCTTCGTTTGAGAAATTTCTGTTCATTTTCTTCTCCCAACATTTGATGTTGTTTTTTTCTTGTAAATTTGTTTAAGTTCTTTGTAGATTCTGGATATTAGCCCTTTGTCAGATGAATAGACTGCAAAAATTTTCTCCCATTCTGTAGGTTGCCTGTATAAATCATTCTAATATAAAGACACATGTACATGTATGTTTATTGCAGAACTATTCACAACAGCAAAGTCTTGGAAGCAGCCCAAATGCCCATCAGTGATAGACTAGATAAAGAAAATGTGGCAAAGAGGGAGTGGCCAAGATGGCCAAATAAGAACTCTGGAATGCAGTTCCCAGCAAAAGCAAGGCAGAAGGCAAGTGATCTCCACATTCCCAACTGAGGTACCAGATGCATCTCAATGGGACTGGTTGGACAGTGGGTGTAGCCCAAGGAGGGTGAGCCAAAGCAGGGTAAGGCACTGCCTCACCCAAGAAGTGCAATGAACTGGAGGACCCCCCTGCTACCCAATGGAGGCCATCAGGGGCTTTTCCAGTCACTCCAGCACTGTGGTTCAGATACAGTGCTTCTCCCACAGTCTTTACAGCCCACAGACGATGAGATTCCTGCCCACCGGCCAACAAGTGCCATGAGTTTGCAGCATGGCTGTTTCAGCCAATGCCAGTTTTCCAGCACAAAACCCCACACAAATCTGGGTGGCCATTTTAACTGGTGCCTGGAATGCCTGGGAGACAGAACCACCCATTCACCTGAAAAAGAGGGGACTGAAAGCAGGGAGCCATGTGATCTGGCTTGGCGGATTCCACCCCTACAAAGACCAGCAATCTGAAACACACTGGCTTGAGAGTTTCACAGCCAATGCAGCAGTTTGAGCTTGACCTAGGATGGTTGAGCTCTGTCGGGGGAAGGATATTCATCATTACCGAGGCAGTCTGCCATTACCAAGGCAGTTCTAACTTTACTTGTGTAAACAAAACTGCAAGGAAGTTTATAAAGCAGCTGCAGAGCCCACAGCAGCTCAGCAATACCTTTGCAGGCAGACTGTGACTAGACTCCCTCCTTTCTGGGCAAGGCATCTCTGGAAAAAGGTAGCAGCATGTCAGGGTCTTACAAATAAAGCTCCATCTTCCCAGGACAGAGCACTTGGGAAAAGAGGCGGTTGTGAGTTTCACTGCAGCAGACTTAAACATCCCAGCCTAGAGGGTCTGAACAGAATAATGGAGCTTCCAGCACAGCACTTGAGCTTTGATACGGGGCAGACTACCTCCTCAAACAGCTCCCTGACCCCTGTGTCTCCAAAGGGGCACCTCATAAAGGAGAGGTCTGACTGACACCTGGTGGGTACCCTTCTGGGAAGAAGATACTGGAAGATACAGGCAGCAATCCTTACTGCTCTGTGTCCCCCACAGGTGATCCTCAGACAAGCAGGGTATGGGGTGGACCTCAGGCAGTCCTGCAGCAGAGGGGCCTGACTGTTCGAAGGAAAACTAAAAAAAACAGAAAGAAATATCTTCAACACCAACAGAAAGGATGTCCACTCAGAGACCCCATCCAAAAGTCACTAACTTCAAAGACCAAAGATAGATAAATCCACAAAGATGGGAAGAAACCAGCACAAAAAGGATAAAATCACCAAAAACCAGAATGTTTCTCCTCTTCTAAGTGATCACAACTCATCACCACAAAGGAACAAAACTGGGAAGAGAACGAGTTTGACAAATTGACAGAAGCAGGCTTCAGAAGGTGGGTAATAACTAACTTCTCTGAGCTAAAGGAATATGTTCTAATAAAATGCAAAGAAACTAAGAACCATGAAAAAAGGTTAGACAAAATGAGAACTAGAATAACCAGTTTAGAGAAGAACATAAACAACTTGATGGAGCTGAAAAACACAGCACGAGAACTTTGCAAAGCATACGCAACTTTAAATTGCCAAATTGATCAAGCAGAAGAAAGGATATCAGAGATTGAAGATCAACTCAATAAAATAAAATCATAAGGCAAGATTAGAGAAAAAAGTAAAAAGAAATGAACAAAGCCTCCAAGAAATATGGGATTATGTGAAAAGACCCAATCTACCTTTGATAGGTATACCTGAATGTGACAGGGAGAATGAATCCAAGCCTGAAAACACTCTTCAGGATATTATCTAGGAGAACTTCCCCACCCTAGCAAGGAAGGCCAACATTCAAATCCAGGAAATACAGAGAACACCACAAAGATATTCCTCAAGAAGAGCAACTCCAAGGCACATAATCATCAGATTCACCAGGGTTGAAATGAAAGAAAAAATGCTAAGGGCAGCCAGAGAGAAAGGTTGGGTTACCCACAAAGGGGAGTCCGTCAGACTCATAGCAGATCTTCTGGCAGAAACCCTACAAGCTAGACAGTGGGGGCCAACATTTAACATCCTTAAAAAAAAAAAACAAAACTTTCAACCAAGAATTTCATATCCAGCCAAACTAAGCTTCATAAGTGAAGGAGAAGTAAAATCTTTTACAGACAAGCAATTGCTGAGAGATTTCATCACCACCAGGCCTGCCTTGCAAGAGCTACTGAAGGAAGCAGTAAATATGGAAAGGAACAACCAGTACCAACCACAGGAAAAACATACCAAATGGTAAAGACCATCGACACAATGAAGAAACTGTGTTGAATAATAACCAAATAACCAGCTAGTATCAAAATGACAGGATCAAACTTACACATAAAAATATTAATATTAAGTGTAAGTGGGCTAAATGGCCCAATCAAAAGACACAGACTGAAAAGTTGGAAAAAAACATCAAGATCCATCAGTGTGCTATACTTGAGAAACCCAGCTCACGTGCAAGGACACACATAAACTCAAAGTAAAGGGATGGAGGAAGAGTTACCAAGCAAATGGAGAGAGAGAGAGAGAAAAAAAAAGCAGGGTTTACAGTCCTACTCTCTGACGACATAGATTCTAAGCCAACAAAGATTGAAAGAAACAAAGAAGGGCATTACAAAATGGTAAAAGGATCAATGCAACAAGAAGAGCTAACTATCCTAAATATACACGCACCCCGTACAGGAGCACACAGATACATAAAGCAAGTTCTAAATGACCTACAAGGAGACTTAGACTCCAGAACAATAATAGTGGGAGTCTTTAACACTCCACTGTCAATATTAGACAGGTCAAAGAGATAGAAATGTATCAAAAGTAGCCAGGAATTAAATTCAAATATGGACCAAGTGGACCTAATAGACATCTACAGAACTCTGCACCCCAAATCCATAGAATTTACATTCTTCTCAGCAACACATCACAGTTGCTATAAAATTGACCACATAATTGGAAGTAAATCATTCCTTAGCAAAGGCAAAAGAAGAGAAATCATAACAACCATTCTCTCAGACCAGTATGAAACCAAATTAGAACTCAGGATTAAGAAACTCTCTCAAAACCACACAACTACATGGAAACTGAACAACTTGCTCCTGAATGACTACTGGATAAATAATGAAATGAAAGCAGAAATAAAGATGTTCTTCAAAACTAATGAGAATGAAGACACAATATACCAGAATCTCTAGGACACATTTAAAGCAGTGTTTAGAAGGAAATTTATAGAACTAAATGCCCATATGAGAAGTGAGGAAAGATCTAAAATTGACTCCTTATTGTCAAAATTAAAAGAGTTGGAGGAGCAAGATCAAACAAGCTCAAAAGGTAGCAGAAGACAAGAAATAACTAAGATTAGAGCAGAACTGAAGGAGACAGAGACACAAAAAACCCTTCAAAAAATCAATAAATCCAGGAGCCGGTTTTTTGAAAAGATCAACAAACTAGATAGACTGCCAGCCAGACTAATATAAAGGAAAAGACAGGGTTTGCAATCCTAGTCTATAAATAGATGCAACAAAAAATGATAAAGGAAATATCACCACCGGTTCCACAGAAATACAAACTACCATCAGAGATTACTACAAACAGGTCTATGCACATCAACCTATAAATCTAAAGAAATGGATAAATTTCTGGACACTTACACCCTCCTAAGACTAAACCAGGAAGAAGTTGAATCCCTGAATAGATCAATAACAATGTCTAAAGTAGAGGCAGCAATTAATAGCCTACCAACCAGAAAACAGTCCAGATCCAGATGAGTTCACAGATGAATTCTATCAGACGCACAAAGAGGAGATGGCACCATTTCTTCTGAAATTATTCTAAACAATACAATAAAAGAGAATCCTCCCTAACTTATTTTATGTGACCAACATCATTCTGATACCAAAACCTGGCAGAGATACAACTAAAAAAAAAATTCAGGCCAATATTTATGATGAACATTGATGCAAAAATCTTCAATACAATACTGGCAAACCAAATGCAACAACACATCAAAAAGCTTATCCATCACCATCAGGTAGGCTTCATCACAGGGATGCAAGTCTGGTTCAACATACACAAATCTATGAATGTAATCCACCACAGAAACAGAACCAAAGACAAAAGCCACATGATTTTCTCAATAGATGCAGGGAAGGCCTTTGATAAAATTCAACAGCCATTTGTGCTTAAAATTCTTAATAGACTAGGTATTGATGGAATCTATCTAAAAATTAAAAAGCTACTTATGACAGGCTGACAGCCAATATCATACTAAATGGGCAAAAACTGTAAGCATTCCCTTTGAAAACTGGCACTAGACAAAGGTGCCCTCTCTCACCATTCCTATTCAATGTAGTATTGAAAGTTCTATCCAGAGCAATCAGGTAAGAAAAAGAAAAAAATGATATTTAATTGGAAAAAGAGGAAGTGAAATTTTCTCTATTGTAGATGACATGATTGTATATTTAGAAGACCCATTGTTTTAGCCCAAAATCTCCTTAAGATGATAAGCATCTTCAGCAAAGTCTCATGATACAAAATCAATGTCAAAAAACACAAGCATTTCTATACACCAATATCAAAGAGAGAGTCAAATCATGAGCAAACTCCCATTCACAACTGCTTCAAAGAGAATGAAATACCTAGCAATACAATTAACAAAGGATATGACGGACCTCCTCAATGAGAACTACAAACCACTGCTCAAGGAAATAAAAGAGGACACAAACAAACAGAAAAACATTCCATGCTCATGGTTAGGAAGAATCAGTATTGTGAAAATGGCCTACTTCTTGGAGTAATTTATAGATTCAATGCTATCCCCATCAAACTACCATTGACCTTCTTCACAGAACTGGAAAAAAAACCACCTTAAACTCAATGTGGAGCCAAAAAAGAGTCTGCATATCCAAGACAATCCTAAGCAAAAAAACAAAGCTGGAGGCATCATGCTACCTGACTTCAAACAATACTGCAAGTCTATAGTAATCAAAACAGCATGATACTGGTACCAAAACAGAGATATAGACCAATGGGACAGAATAGAGGTCTCAGAAGTTATGCCACACACCTCCAACTATCTGATCTTTGACAAACCTGACAAAAACAAGAAATGGGGAAACAATTCCCTGTTTAATAAATGGTGTTTGGAAAACTGGCTGGCAGTGTGCAGAAAGCTAAAACTAGATTTCTTCCTTACACCTTATGGAAAAATTAACCCCAAATGGATTAAATATTTAAACATAAGACCTATCACCATAAAAACCCTAGAAGAAAACCTAAGCAATACCATTGAGGACATAGGCATAGGCAAGGACTTCATGACTAAAACAGCAAAAGCAATGGCAGCAAAAGCCAAAATAGGCAAATGAGATCTAATTAAACCTAAGGGCTTCTGTGCAACAAAATAAACAATCATTAGAGTGAATCAGCAACCAACAGAATGGCAAAACTTTTTGCAAGCTACTCATCTGACAAAGGGCTAATATCTAGAATCTACAAAGAACTAAAACAAATATACAAGAAAAGAAAACATCAAAAAGTCAGGGAAAGTTATGAATAGATACTTTTCAAAAGAAGACATTTATGTGGCCAATAAACATGAAAAATGCTTATCATCACTGGTCATTAGAGAAATGCAAATCAAAACCACATTGAGATACCATCTCATGCCAGTTAGAGTGGTGATCATTAAAAAATCTGGAGACAACATATGCTGGAGAGGATGTGGAGAAATATGAACACTTTTATACTGTTAGTGGTAGTTTAAATTAGTTCAACCACTGTGGACAATAGTGTGGGGATTTCTCAAGAATCTAGAAATAGAAATACCCTTTGGCCCAGCAATCCCATTACTGGGTATATACCCAAAGGATTATAAATCAATGTATTATAAAGACACATGTACATCTATGTTCATTGTGGCACTGTTTACAATAACAAAGACACAAAACCAACCCAAATGCCCATGAAAGATAGAATGGATAAAGAAAATGTGGCACATATACACCATAGAATACTACACAGTCTCAAAAATGGATGAGCTCATGTCCTTTTCAGTGACATGGATGAATCTGGAAACCATCATTTTCAGCAAACAGACACAAGAACAGAAAACTGAACACTCATAAGTGAGTATTGAACAATGAGAACACATGGACACAGGGAAGGAAACATCACACACTGGGGTCTGTTGGGGGTGGGGGTCTATGGGAGGGATAGCATTAGAAGAAATATCTCTTATAGATGACGGGTTGTTGGGTGCAGCAAACCACCATGGCATGTGTATACCTATGTAACAAACCTGAAGTTTCTGCACATGTATTACAGAACTTAAAGTATAGTAATAATAATAATAATAATAAAACCCAAGTTAAATGTCAATATATCTAAGAAAGGCTTTTTTTTCCCTTAATGACCTCCAGTTAAGCCAGGTGTGCATCATTTCTTCCTTAGAGCTATTTGTATCTTATGATTACTTTTTTACTGGCCACATTAGTTGGTGATGTATTTCCAGATATGTCAGCTTATTCTATTTCATTAGTAGAGCTTTTCAAGTAATGAAAAGCTTTTTTCCATTCTATCATTTTTTATTTTTACAGTGCAGTTGAAATAAAGTATTCACTAAAGCATCACTGATTTGAAATTTGGATTCTATTATATTGTGCATTTATTTATATTTTATTAGTTATCTAACATGGTCAAAAGCACATGCTAAACATTATATGTATATCATGAAAATAATTTTTTGGTTATGAATATATTATCCACTTAATACTGAGAGCCAGAGGGTTAAGGTCACACAGATAGATGGTGGCAGAATCAGGACTTAAACTCAAAATGTCTGATGCCAGATCATTGCTCTTAATAACTAAGCCACTGTGCATTTTGTATGAGCAAGAGCTCTCAAGATTAATTGAAGGCAACTAGCACACAGGTAAACTACCTCAGTAACAGCAGGTGACAAGTGCTTTGCTAGCCCAGGAAAGGGAGCCACTCTGTCAGGGTTTGTGGGGGTATACTTATTTTCTATTGTTTCATAATAGATTATCACAAATGTAGCAGCTTAAATTCACACCATTTATTTTCTTAGAGTTCTATGGGTCAGAGGTCTAGGCAGATCCCAACTGTGTTCTCTGCTCAGGGGCAGGCACTCAAGGTTTCAGATGGGCTACATTCTATCTGCAGGTTTTGGGGAAGAGCTTGTGTACCAACTCATTCTGTTGTTGGAAGAATAGAGTTCCTTGCAGCTGCAGGACAGAGATCCAAGTCTTCTTGCTAACTTTTGGTTGAAAGCCTCCAACAGTTACTAGAGGCCACCCATCTTTTCCTACCACACAGACCCCACATCATCAAAGACAGCAATGGAGGATCTCCCTTTTGTTCAATTCTTCTCACATTTTAAATATCTTTCCAGGAAGATTCCAGTATATCTTTGACAGGCTCGCGTGATTAGGTTAAGTTCACCTAGGAGAACTGACTTCTCTTGAGGAAGAATCTGTGACCTTAATAACATCTGCAAAATTCCTTTGCAGCAGCACTTGTGTTAGTACTTGATTGAATAACTGGAAGAAAGTGAATATACACCAAAACCAGGAATCTTGGGGACCATCTTACAATTCTGCCTCTGTGGGGCAATATATTCATTTTATGAGAAATGAATTTCTATTTACCTATTGAAATCTTTCTCCCCTTGCTTCTCTCCTGTGCCTCATCATCCCCCGCTGACAGGAGCTACAATTTCTCTTAATGCTGGATGGAGGGATTCAGATGTTGCAAATGTAGACCTTTCCTGCCATCAGAGTCTGCCATCGGACAATACCAGAATTCAGTATTACCCTCTGAGTGGTAGATAAGAGTACATAAAGAATTTTACAACAGATTTTGATGCTCTGAAATACAGTTCACAGGTATAATAAGTGAAGGAAATACGGGTAGCCTTGGGAAGAAAGGCTGAGTGGAGACATTAGGAGATATTTTCACAAAATAGTGGAAATACAAGAAAACCAATCACAGAAGCATTTGTTTCCTCGCATTTGCATTCTGTTGGTGCATGGTCTTTTTCCCACAAGAAGGGACGCCCTTCCTAAACATAAGAAAGTAAACTAGAAAGTGCAAAACTCTGTTACATCATCTTTGTTGCCATTCATCCAAGTATAGCTCTAAAACTGAGATTTTTCTCTTCACAAAGATTAGCTCTAATGTGTGTCTATTTTCCTGTTCACAAGGAGGAAGTATTTCTTCATTCTATCATTAAACAATAATTCCATGGATATTTCCCAGTATATTTATTTCATGTTGTAGTTACAATATTAATAGGTAGCTCAAATAAAATGGAGCTTATAAATGGTAATTAATAATCACTTTGAACTATTACTTCAGTTTCAGAAGCAAACTAAATTTGGAGCGTCTCCATTATTTTCATTTATTCCTTTAGTCATTTTCACATTTATATAGCTATTTAGAGTTAAGCGATCTTGCTTTTTCCACACAGTCACCATGACTTTTCTGACTCCTATTAAACATGAATGGTAGGTGACTTCAAAAATATACTGAAAAGAACTTCACTTAGACTAGAGTTGCTTGTTCAAAAAATGTAGATCATACACAGCCACATGGAAGAAAATACTCACTCAGAAATTTCCAGGAAGAAATTAAAACCAATGAAAAGTTGCTGCTTTCCAACTTGGTGAGAATTATAATTTAATGCGTATACCTCAATCTGATTCTTGGCATCACATGCTAATTTGTATATATATACACAAATATATATCCATGTCTCTAAATTGAGTAGCCATACACACACAGACACACACACACACACACACACACACACACACACACACACATATATATATATGGCCACTCAGTGCACATATTCAGATGAATATATTGCCCCACAGATATATATATATATATAATATTTGTTATGTATACATATTATATATATATATATATATATATATATATATATATATCTGTGGGGTAATATATTCATTTTATATAGAGAGAGAAATTCAATGTTTTATATATACGTATATCCATTCAATCAATTTAGAGACATGGATAAATGAAAAGTATGCCCATTTAATGTGTAAAAGATCAAAGCAATAGATTCTAAGCAGCAATATTACAATTCTACCTTAAACTACTTACAGTTTCATGAATGAGCTACATCCACATTTTTGTTTGTTTGTTTGTTTTTAATATGCAAGGTGGAGAAGTAGAAATATCTTCTCTGGGCAGAGTCAGGTAACACCCAAGAGACCTGTTTTATGAGTTGGTATCTACCATGTTTGCAGAAAGAATAACTGCTTAACTGTTTAACCTGAGTGTCTAATGTTATATTCCCCTGTAAGTGCAGACTAAGACAAAGTTTCAAGTGTAAGTTTTTGATATGGAAGTTGAAGTAGCCCCAGGTAGGTAAATGGAGATATATGAAATAAAAGGAACATCAATTCAAGAGGAACATGATACAATCATAAATAATGAACATTATAAACAAACAAAAAGAACATAAGTCAGATAAGTATCAAGTTATGAATATACATGTGGAACAGCAGGAAAAAATAAAAACACCTAATTAGTGAACAGGAATGCAGTGAAACAGAATTATTTTTGCTCACTGAATTTCTATTCATGACATACATGATTGTAAAAGTACAAAAGAAAAGTATGAAAGAAATAAATGGAAGAAAAAGCAACATTTCAGGATGCACTGTCAGAGTCGCTTTGCCACTGACAACTGTAATGGTTAATACTGAATGTCAACGTGGTTGGATTGAAGGATTCAAAGTATTGTTCCTGGGTGTGTCCATGAGGGTGTTGCCAAAAGATGCCAACATTTAAGTCAGTGGACTGGCAGAGACAGACCCACCCTCAATCTGGGTGGGCACCTTCTAATCAGCTGGATAAAAGCAGGGAGAGGAACCTGGAAGGACTAAACTGGCTGAGTCTTCCAGCCTTCATACTTCTGTCATGCTGGATGCTTCCTGCACTTGAACATCAAACTACAAGTTCTTCAGCTTTTGGACTATTGGACAGAGACCAACCAATGGTCTGCCAGGGACTCCTGGACCTTCGACTACAGCCTGAAGGCTAAACCACTGGCTTCCCTACTTTTGAGATTTTGGGACTTTAACTGACTTCCTTGCTCCTCAGCTTGCAGATGGCCTATTGCGGGACTTCATCTTGTGATCATGTGAGTCAGTAATTTAGCCAGTAGAGTTTAGAGTTCTCTGAGTTGTGTCAATCATATGTGGGAATGTAATCACTACTAAAATCAAGATATGGAACAGTTCAGTCACACAGACACTCTCTCTCTCTCTCTCTCTCTCTCTCTCTCTCTCTCTCTCAATGCTTATTCCTCCCTTCTTGCTAAATCCTCCCAATGTAGAGCTGCTGTCAATGATTGATCTGGTCTCATCATTTGTCACTTAATCATATAACATCCTCTAAAGTTCAACCATATTCTAAAAATAAGCATGGTTTATCTTTGTTCTACTGCAATTATCAACACTTTGAAAAGAAGGCTCTTTTATGACATAGTAATTTTTTCCAATTTAATCAGATGGAATTACAGTGGTAATAATTATAAAGAAGATGGTGCTGTGTTGCTTTATAAAAATAAAAAGTGGCTCTTCAAGAATATATTCAACAACTATTTACTGGACACATAATTTATATTATTCTTTGGATTTGGGAAGGCTGTTCAATCTGCCTATAGATTGTGAGCTCTTTCCTAAGTACATCTGGCTTTAGCTGTTAGATTTGAGATATGTTTGCACCAATCAGTTTTCCGGAAAAAAAAAAGTCTTTTAGAAATCCCAGTGCTCACATATCAGACCTTTGGCTTGATTTAATGTATTCAAGAATACAAAATTATCATCTGCTGTGTAAATATGCTAAGAATCCATGAGATTTTGTGACTCATAATTTGAGTTGATTAATCTCATGAGCTCTGAGAAAACAGACTGACTTTCCACCGAGAATACAAATTCATGAGGTAAGAATATAAATTAAAAAGACAAACAGTCAAAGGAGCCATGTTTACTTACAAAACCCAGTAGAAAGATAAAATAAACTGTCATTAAATGCACATTCATTATGTGTCAAAACTGTGGCTTACAACATGAAAAACAATCATTTATTTACCAAATAATCCTGTATATTAAGTGCTATTTTTACATTTGAATCAACTTATCTAAGAGAAATTTGCCTACAATATGATGGACTCCATTGAAATTTGGATCATTATAGGCATGTGAGCCAATTCCTTCAAATCTATGTGTGTAGCTGTTTATTCACTCTTTTGTTTCTGCTTCTCTAAAGAATAATGATTATTACAGGTTTTTATATTGAGAAGTAAGGTACTGCTATAACAAATACCTAAAATTATGAAAGAGGCTTTGGAACCTGTTAATGGGTAGAAGGTGAAAGAGTTTTATGATGTATGCTAGAAAAAAATCTTGATTGTCTTGAAGAAATTATGAAAAGGAATATGAATATTAAAGGTGATTCCAGTGAAATCTCAGATGCAAATGAAGCAATTATATCCAAACCTAGATAAAAAGTGATTCTTGTTATAAAGTGACACACAACTTGGCCCAATCATATTCTAGTGTTTTGTGGACAGTAGACATGACTGTTTTTCCATTTGCATTGCTATAAAGGAATACCTAAGGCTGAGTAATTTGGAAAGAAAAGAGGTTTATTTTGGGTTATGGTTCTGCAGGCTGTACAGGAAACATGGCACTGGCATATGTTCCTGGTGAGGTCTCAAAAAGCTTCCAATCACAGTGGAAGGCAAGGGGAAGCAAGCATGTCACATGGTGAGAGAGGGAGCAAGGGTGGGGGAAGTGCGAGGCTCTTTTAAACAACCAGATCTTGTATGAACTAACAGAGAGAACTCACTTACTACCATGGGCAGGGTACCATGGTAATAAGGCTGATTGGGCCTCATGACTCAAAGAACCTCCATCAGACATCAGGTCTGACATTACAACATTAGGAATTACAGTTCAACATGAGATTTGGAACCACATCCAAACCACATCAGTGACAAACTTTGATATTTAGATGAGGAGATTTCTAAGCAAAATGCTGAGGGCATGACTTGGTTTCTCTTCACAGCTTATAGTAATGCAAGAGGAGTGAGATAAATTGAAAGTCAATAATTAAGAAGGAAGGAACCAAAACTTGGATATTTGGAAAATTCTCTCATCCATATTTTTTAAAATAACAAGTATGTTTGGGAGATAATACCAAGGGTGTGGCTGGACAATTACTCCATGAAACAATGACAGGTGTCACTCATAGATCCAATCAGCAATTTCAGAAGTCAAGGCCATAAATAAAATTAGTTATACCAGAAGAAACACTGCTGGCCTGGAGTAATGGGAAAGATACAAAATAAAGTAAAAATATAGGATTTCTGGGATTCTAGAGGATAAGAAAATAGAGATAGATACTCAGCTGCAAAAAAAACTTATTATTTAAGAAAATGAAATATAATATTTCTTTTTTTTTTTTTGAAAAATCTTCATACTCTTTTCCAAAATGGCTGTATTAATTTACATTTCCACCAATAGTGTCCACGGTTTTCTTTACTCCACATCCTCTCCAACACTTGCTATCACTCCACTTTTTCATAATAGTCATTCTAACAGGTGTGATGTAATATCTTTCTATGGTTTTAATTTATAATTCCCTGATATTTATAAATGTTAAGCATTGTTTTAAATATCATATCCATTTATAGCTCTTTTTTATTTATTAATTTTTTTAATTAAGAGACAAAATTGTATATGTTAATAATATACAACATGATATTTTGAAGTATATATACACTGTAGAATCCTGGTTACCAGAAGCTAGGGTGGTTTGGGAGTGGAGTTTGGGTTTGGGAGGTGTTGGTCATATATCTTCTTTCGAAAAGTGTCTTTCAGATTCTCTGCCAACTTAAATTGAGTTTTTCTTTTTTTTATGGCTATTAAGTTTTTTTACTTTCTCATATATCTTGGATATTAGTCTCATATCAAGGGATGGTCTGCCAAGTTGTGGGTTGTGTCTTCATTCTGCTGTTTTCTTTCAGTGCAGAAGCTTTTAAACTTGCTGCAATCCTATTTGTTTATTTTTGCTTTTGTGGCTTGTGCTTTTAGAATCCTGTCCAAGAAATAGCACATAATTCTGTAAAGTCTTATTTATATGTGGAATCTAAAAATTGTCAATCTCAGAAACAGAGATTACTAGAGATCAAAGGGGGGAAATGGAGATGTTGATCAATGGGTACAAAGTTTCAGTTAGACTACAACAATTTGTTTTGTGATCTACTGCACTACATGGTGGCCACAGTTAATAACAATGGATTGCATATTTCAAAATCGCTTAAAGTGGATTTTTAAAGTTCTCACTACAAAAAGTAATAAACTGGTGAGGTAATACATATATTAACTGGATTTTTCAAATCTTTCTATAGTGTATACATAGACCAAAACATCACACTATGCACTGTAAAATACACAATTGCTTGCTAATTAATTTTTTTTTTTTGAGATGGAGTTTCACTCTTGTTACCCAGGCTGGAGTGCAATGGCGCCATCTCAGCTCACCACAACCTCTGCCTCCTGGGTTCAGGCAATTCTCCTGCCTCAGCCTCCTGAGTAGCTTGGATTACAGGCACGCACCACCATGCCCAGCTAATTTTTTGTACCTTTAGTAGAGACGGGGTTTCACCATTTTGACCAGGATGGTCTCGATCTCATGACCTCATGATCTACGTGCCTTGGCCTCCCAAAGTGCTGGGATTACAGGCTTGAGCCACCGTGCCCGGCCGCTAATTAGTTTTTTTTTAATGATCACAAAGGTGAAGCTGTCTTCTCCTGAGCCAGACGTTGTGCCCACCTCAGTTTCTGCAGGCCAGGCTGCTGACACCTAGGACCTTGGGATAGAGCTTCTACTCAGGGTTATGGGGACAGGACTGCCACAGAGGGTGAAGGGGGCAATATTGCCACACCTATGAACATGGAAGGTGAAGCTGCCTTCCTGATAGACCCAGAAAACAGAGCTATTAAGCCAAACAGGATTACTGTCAAGCATTAAAATCTAATGGATCTCCCCTGATAGGTTTTGTACTGTCTTAGAACTCGTGATCCCCTTGTATGATTTTTCCCTTTTGAAATGGAAATGTTTTCCCTGTGCCAGTCTCACTATTGCATTTTGGAAACAGACTAGATTGTGTTTATAGGTTTATAGCAGGAAAGAAATATTAATAGTATCTCATCCACACGTTAGATAATATTTAAAGAGATTTGGACTTAAGATTATTGCAATGGGTTAAGACTCTTGGACTGTTGGGATGAAGTTGAGTGCGTTATGCTTGTGAGAGGAACAGAAATATAGAGGTCTAGAAGGTGAAATGTATTGGCATAAACTGTGTTTCCCACAAAGTAAAATGTTGAAGTCTCAACCACCAGTATCTCAGAATGTAGCCTGTAATTGAAGTAAGTTCTTTCAGGTGATGATTATTAAGGTGGTACACTAATCCAAAAGGCCTGATGTCCTTATAAGAAAAGGGAGCGATATTAGAGATGCATGTATACAGAGTAAAGGCCATGTGAAGACAGAGCAGGATAGATGGCAGCTTTTTGCAAGTTCAAGAGAATGACCTCAAGAGAAACCAAATTTGCCAAAACCTTAATTCTGGGTTTCCAGCCTTCAGAATTGTGACAAAATTATTTTCTGTTGTTTAAGACCCTATTGTGTGATATTTTGTTATGACAAAACTAATACAATGCTGCTACTGTAATTTTCAATAAATTTAACTAAGGGAAATGTGTGTAAAATATAAGGTGTCCATTAGAAGTACATGAGTCTGTGAGTGTTCACAAATATATAAACCCATGAAACCTCCAGTACAATCAGATAGAAAACCTATCTGTCACCCAAAGGTGGTTTATTTTTGCATATTAACAGTCAATTCCCTCCCCAAGCCTGGCCCCACACAACCATTGACCTGTTTCTGTGACTAGAGATTGTTTTTATCTGTTCTAAAATTTAGTATAAATGGAATGATACACATTCTTTAGTGACTGGCTTATTTCACCCAGCAAGTAGTTGTGTAGATTTCCTGATGTGTCTTATTATGCCAACTGTTTGCTCTTTGTTTTTTGCCTCCTGTCCATCTGTCACATTCAACTATTGAAGATTTGTTTTATCTTCAGTTGGAGGCTCATACAGTTTGGCTCTGTGTCCTCACCCAAATCTCATGTCAAATTGTAATCCCAATTGTTGAAAGAGAGGCCTGGTGGGAGGTGATTATATCATGGAGGCAGTTTCTAATGATTTAGCACCATCCTCCTACTTCTGCCTCCTGATAGAGTTCTTCTGAGATCAGATTCTTGTAAAGTGTATGGCACCTTTCCTTTCTCTCTCTTTCCTGCCAGGCATGTGAAGATATGCTTCCTTCCTCTTTGCCTTCTGCCATGATTGTAAGTTTCCTGAGGCCTCCCCGGAAGCAGAATCCCATACATCCTGTAGAACTGTGAACCAATTAAAGCTGTTTCTTCATAAATTACCTAGTCTCAGGTATGTCTTTATAGCAGTGTGAGAAAGGACTAAAATAGACTAATTGCCCTTTATTCATAAAGGGCTATCAGCATTCATGTATGTGTTTTGTGTGGGTCTCTATGTTCATTTTTCTTAGAAAGTGTATAAGTCCAATGTTTAGTTTTTATGGCAAATCCATGTTTAGTTTTATAAGGCACTGTTACACTGTTTTCCAAAGTGGTTGTACCATTTTACATTTTCATCAGTAAAATATGTTGGGTGTTAAAAATGTTTGACATCCCAACCAAACACATTGTATTCTCAGACTTTTACATTTTAGCCATTCTGGCAGGTTTTCATGTAATCTCATTGTGATTTAAGTTTCTATTTTCTTAATGAATAATGATGTTAAATATTGTGCTATGTGTTTACTGGCTTCTCATATTCTTCTTTAGTGAAATGACTATTCAAGTCTTTTGCCCATTTTTTTCTTACTGAGTTGCATAAGTTCTTTATTTATCCTGAATGTAAGTTCTTTTTCAGATAAATTTAATAAGGTATTCTCCAGTTGTGTGAATTGATTTTTCATTTTCAAAATTAGGATTTGTAAAAGAAGTTTTGAATTTTGTTAAAGACTAATTTATATATTTTGTTGTTGTTTTTACATTTGTAACATCTTTATTAAAATAAAATTGTCATACAATAAAGTGAACATATGTAAACAATTTGATACATTGTGGTACATGTATTACACCTGTAGAACCACTACTGCATGTAGATAATGGACAAATCCATCACAGCCAAAAGTTTTCTTGTGCATATTGTAATATCTCTCTACATCCCCTTCCCCACTGCTAATCCTCTTCCCCAGGCAATGAGTAATCTGCTTCTGTCAGTTTAGATTAGTTTTCATTTTATAGAATATTACATAAGCAAAATCCCAAAATATGTACTCTTTTGATGTGGCTTTTTTCATTTGAGAAATAAAAATGAAATCTTAAAACTTTCAATCAAATGAATGAATCCTAATCTCCATCTTGGTCCAGGGAAACTCAGAGAAACTTTAAAAACTGAGTTCCCATTCTGGTCGACATGGTGAAACCCCGTCTCTACTAAAAATACAAAAAATTAGCTGGGCATGGTGGCATGTGCCTGTAATCCCAGCTACTCAGGAGGCTGAGGCAGGAGAATTGTCTGAACCCAGGAGCCAGAGGTTGCGGTAAGCCGAGATCATGCCATTGCACTCCAGCCTGGGTAAAAAGAGCGAAACTCCGTCTCAAAAAAAAAAAAAAAAAAAAAAAGCAAAACAAACAAACAAAAAAAAAAACTGAGTTCCTGGTCATGATAGAATGGGAGGTTGGATATACCTCAGTACAATTCCTCTTTATTAACCTTTAACCAGAGTGCTTTCCTAAGGAGTAAGCAGAAATCAGCTCTAAAAAACGAAAAATGTGAAGCACATTCCTTTGTGTCCTTTAGCCAATCATCTGAAGCCAAAAGCAAATTTGACAGTTCATCAGGTTAACAGTACATCGCTTCCTAAAAACTGACCATGATCACCAGACTAGTTTGGGGAGGATGCACAGAGAGGATTTTTGTGTCCTCTGGTTCACCTTTTGATATCAGAAAGTTGAAAACTCCACTCTCATATCATGCTCACGCTGCCATTTTTAAATTATTTGACCCATGAAGAGGCCCAAAGCTCAACTGCACATGGGCACATTTCTCCTTTCATAATTATGACTCTGCTTATAGATTATTAAATATGTATATTCAGCCACCCTATTCAGCATCAATTCCAGTCTTATTCTTCCCTCACTTTAAGTGTTTGTTTCCAGATTCTGTCAGATCCTGTGCTTCCTAGCCTATCAGAATGGTACTTTGCAGGATATAATCCTTTAGGAGAAACAAAGTTCCTTGCAAAATTTTTAACCTTTTGATTCTTCAGTCCACATAATTAAAAATATATATAATTATTTTGAGACTCATCTATACTGTCATGCATATACATAATTTATTCTTTTTATTGAAGAGTAGTATTCCAGTATAGTGAAATACAATTTGTTTACTCACTAACATGTTGATAAACTGCATTGCTTCTAGTTTTTGATTATTGAAAATAAAAATAAAAATCCACTGCAACTATTTATGCACAAACCTTTGTTTAAAAAAAACACTTTCATTTTTCAAATACCTAAGATTGAATTATCTATGTCCTATGGCAGCTTTTAGTTAAATGGCCACCGTTTTTGAAGGTAGTTATGCCACTTTATATTCTTACTAGCAATATATACATATATATACAATTAATATATATATATATATACAATTATATTATTGTAGCTTTAATTTGGGTTTCCTTTATTGCTAATTATATTATCTGTTTATTTTCCTATTTTCTGTTATGCATATATTGTTTTGAGAACTGTCTATTCAGACATTTGTCAATTTGTTTATTAGTTTCTTTGATTTCTTAGTGACCGTGACCTTTGAGATTCATGTATATATCCTCAACTCAAATTGTTTCACAAATATATGATTTTCTAGTCATTTATGTTAGTCTGTGACTTGTCTTTTTATTCTTTTAACAGTGTCTTTAGAAAAGTAAAATCCTTACTTTTGATGAAGTCCAATTTATCAATTTTTTAATATTAATATGTTTTGATGTTTCATCTAAAAACCATGCCTAACCCAAGGTCGTCTGTATTACTGCTTTACCTTTTTCTATACATTTATAGCTTTAGGTTTTTTATTTCTGTCTGTAATGCAGTTTGCATTCATTTTTGTAAATGTGAGAAGTAAAAACCTAATTTTCTTTTTTTTCCATAGGGGTATTCAAATTTTCTAGTACCAACTATTAAAAATACTAAGTTTCTCCATTGAACTGACTTTGTCATTTTGTCAAAAATTAAATGATTATAAATTTGTAGCTCTTATTCTGATTTTTCTATTTGTTTTGCCAGTTTATTTATAAAAATAGCACACTGTCTTGCTTAATATAGTTTTATAATACTCTTGAAACTAGATAGCATAAACTCTCAAACAATGTCTTTTTTTATCTCAGAGTTGTTTTAGTTATTCTGCTTTCTTGAATTTTTATATGAATTTTGGAATTAGCCTTTTAATGTCTACAACACGCTCTATAGAAATTTTGATAAAGGTTGCCTTGAAACTATACATTAATTTATCAAACATTGACACTTTGCAATACTGAATTGTCTGAGCCATGAACTCAGTAATCTTTTTATTTAATTTTTTTAAATTTCACTCACTAATGTTTCAGATTATACTTTGTCAAATTTATCTATGAATATTTAATTTTTCATACTATGATAAGTGACATTGTTCTAATTTCAATTTCCCATTGATTGTTACTAGTGTATAGAAATACAGGTGGATTTATATATTTATTTTGTATTCTACAACTTTGATAATTCACCTAATAGTTTAGTAGTTTTTAAAAATAAATTGCATAAAATTTCCTTCATAATCATGCCATCTATGAAACAAATAGAAAAATACTCAAAGACAGTTGTACTTTTTTCCAACTTAGACACAAATTATGTCACTGGTATTATTATTTGACTTGTTACAATGACTAGCATTTTTAGTGGTGCACCCGGAGTGAAGTCGGTGTCACTTCTGCGCGGGCCCCCAAGATCAGCCCCCTGGGTCCGTCTCCAAAAAACGTTGATGATGACATTGCCAGGGCAATGGGTGACTGAAAGGGCCTGAGGATTACGGTGAAACTGACCATTCAGAACAGACAGGCCCAGATTGAGGTGGTGCCTTCTGCCTCTGCCCCGATCATCAAAGCCCTCAAGGAACCACCAAGAGACAGAAAGAAACAGAAAAACATTAAACACAGGAGGAACATCACTTTTGATGAGATTGTCAACATTGCTCGACAGATGTGGCACTGATCTTTAGCCAGAGAACTCTCTGGAACCATAAAGGTATCCTGGGGACTGCCCAGTCTGTGGGCTGTAATGTTGTTGCCACCACCCTCATGACATGGTAGATGACATCAACAGTGGTGCTGTGGAGTGCCCAGGTAGTTAAGAAGCACAAAGGAAAATATTTCAATAAGGGATCATTTAACAACTGGTAAAAAAAAATGACTAGCATTTTTAGTGCTAGTCATTGTAAAAGAAATGAGTGGTACATTTTTACCTTGTTCATCATCTTTGGGGGAAAGAATTTAGTCTTTCATCATTAAGAATAATGTTAGCTGCATGTTTTTCAGAGGTCTTCAAACAATTTCAGAAAGTTTTCCTCTATTCTTAGATTACTTAGTATTATATTTATGAATAGATGTTGAACTTATTATAAAATTGTTCTATGAAATTAGCATGTAATTATTTTCTTTTTATTTTATTAAAGTGTTGCACTACACTGATTTGTTTTTGAATGTTATAATCTTATATTCCTGGCATAATATCCATTTAGCTATGGTGCATTATCCTTTTTATATATTTCTAGATAATATTATTTTGCTGAGGATTTTTGCATGTAAGTTTATTAAGAATATTGGATAGTAATATGACTTTTTCTTGTAATATTTTTGTTAGTTGTGGTATTAGAATAATGTTGATCTCATTAAATGCATTGACAAGTGTTACCTATATTTCTATTTTTTTAAAAAAGTGAACTATTGGTATTCCTAACTTAAACCTTTGAGATAATTCAGTGACAGGGCCATTTAGCTCTGGATGTTTTATTGTAAAACGGTTTTCAATTTGGGGTTCAATTTTTATTTTAGACGTAGAATTACAATTTTTCAATCCTCTGTTTGGAGTTTTTGTGTTGATGCCTCCAAAAGTCTTGCAGATTTTAAGTTACTTTGCTGACATTTTTGACATGTATATAAGGGTTTTATTCACTTATTATGCTCTAAGACCCTATAGTGGCACCCCCCTTTTAATTCCTTGGAAATAACCACAGAATGAATCTCTGGACTAACTGGGTCCACTGGGAGTAAGACTTGAGATGAAACTTGACCTATTACCTGAAGACCATGAACTCCAATTTCCCTAATTTTTATTGGTAGGATGTAAAGGTGTTTTGGATCTCCAGGCAAGGACATCTTAAAGCCAGTTTCTTGTGCTTCCAAGAACTCTGTGTATTTTCTTTTCCAAATGCATGGTCACTCTACCAAATGGCCATAAATTTCTTTTGAGGAGATTTGGAGGATGATATAAAGTGTTTACTTCTGACAATGGTGTAAGGTCATTTCCTAAAGGTGACTTTTTCTCCCCGTCATTTAAGGATTTTTTGTTTTGTTAATTGATTGATGTCTATCTGAGTGAGATGCTGCAACTTTCTATCATGGAAGTTGATGCAGGTTTTTCTGTAGCATAGATCGTGACACAATCTAGTAAGCAAACCAGATTGCTTTGAAGAGGATGCTTCCATGACTCAAATGTTTACTGAGTTCTCATCAAATAGGATTTGCTGTTTATGTCTGCCCTCTGGAGTGAGGGTAAGCTTGTTAAAGGGAAGCCTTGCTGCTGCTGGCTACTGGCCACTGGTAAAAACAAGTGCTCTCTCTGTGGAAGTCCAACTGGATAAGTATGCTGGAAGCAGGAAGAGAAATGCTTTTGTATTCCAGTGATGCTCTAGCAATTTCTCCTGACTAAGCTGGATATCAGGCCATCTGGTAAAGTACAAATGTCTTAAATATTTTCCCTAATATAGAATACACAAAGAAGAGTGAACTAGAAACTTAGAGTCCATGAGTTTGTTATTACTCAATTGTTGTATGTTTTACTTGTTGATACATTCTGCAACTTCAATATGCATCACTGCTGTTTCTTATTTAAATGGTCAATTATATTTAAAAATATTTTAAATGGAAAATATTTTATTTACCTACATATTTAGCATTTTTTATGCTTTTCATCTCTTTGTGTAAATTAAAGTTTTAATTGGAAGTAAGCACCCTCTCTTTTTGATTGAGTTCCTTAAACTTTTCTCATAGTACAGGCCTGTGAGCAACAAATTCTGTCAGATTTGCTGTCTAGAAAGTTTTCTTTTACCTTCGTTTTTACTTCATGTTTTTGGTGAAGTTAGTATTTGAAGTACAAAACATTTTTTTTTCAGCATTAATATGTTACCTATTATATTCTGGCTTACACTGATTGCTGGAGTATTAGAGTTCTCCAGAGAAACAACCGTGTGTGTGTGTGTGTGTGTGTGTGTGTGTGTGTGTGTGTGCATCTGTCTGTCTGTGTGTCTGTGTATGTGTGTGTGCAATTAAGGAGTTTGGAAAGTCCAAATCCGCAGTGCTGGGTGGGCCCATAGAGTGGAGACTCAATCTCTGCCAATGGTGCAGATGAAATCTGAAGGTAGGCTGCTGAGAATTCCCCCTTGCTTGGAAAGACCTGTCTTTTTTTTCTAGTCAAGTTTTCAACTGATGTTACGAGCCCCATCCATATTATGAGGGCAATCTGCTTAACACAAGGTTCACTGATTTAAATGTCAACCTCATCCAAAACATTCTCCAAATAGACAAATAAAATTAACTGTTGCAGATCGATACCATGTCTTTTCACTTTTAATGTTCTTAGTATTTTCTTCGTGTCACTAGTATTCAGTCTATTTAATTATGATATGCCTCAATGTAGTGTTCTGTATGTTTATTTTGGTTAAAGTTCATTAATGATCCGATCAACTTATTGGATTTATGGTTTACAGATTTCATTACATTTGAAAGAAAAGACTGGTGCTTTTCTTCAAGCAATTTTTTTTCTCTGCTACCGGGCCATTTTGATCACAGATGCATTAGATCACTTAATGCTATCCCTCATGTCCCCAAGTCTATTCATGATCAGTTTTTATTTCTCAAATTGCTTCAGTTTTTAAAAGACGGTCATTGATTGGTTGTTCCTTTCTGGGTGTAATGCTTCTTTCAGAAGTTCTTGTATAGCCAGTACTACAAGTACTACAACCAGTAGTAGCCTTTCTAAAAATGTACTAAAAACTAAAGAACATCAACATAAAAAAAGAATTTACATCAACGAATGGATAAAATAGCCAGTTAATATCAAATGGCAGTAACCCTAACTTTAAATCGACTAAATCCCCCAATTAAGAGATATAGCCAAAACCTAACA
>CM052650.1:9812822-9911733 GCA_028533165.1 Leontopithecus rosalia
AAAGGATCAATGCAACAATAAGAGCTAACGATCCTAACACCCAGATACATAAGACCCATAAGGAGATTTAGACTCAACGAGACAGAAAATTAATAAGGATATCCAGGACTTGAATTCAGATCCAGAACAAGTAAACTTAATAAATATGTATAGTGCTCTCCACTTTAAATACACAAAATACACATTCTCCCCTTTCAATACACAAAATATTGATCAGCCATTATTAATAACCATTCTTAGAATTAAGCAATATTCCTGTTCTCTCTCCCTCTTTTTCTTCTTCTTTCTTCCTCTCCTTCTCTCCTTTTTTTTCTTTAAAAAAAAAAAAAAGATGAGTTCCAGCCTGACTTACACTGCTGGATTCTCAAAAGGCTAAGAGATGATAGTAGGGCTGCGGCTAACCCATGCTGCACCTGTGGGTGCAGTAGAAACAGCCTCCCCTTTCTCAAGACAATCTATAGCCATCTGCCAGAGATTTGTCGTGATGAAAAAAAAGACGGTCATTGATGTTTTCTTTGTAGAATCTGATCTTCAGTTATACTCACCCAGTAATTTTTTTATTCTGAACATTAAATTTCTATCTCTGTAATTTCCATTTGGTTCACTTTTATATCTTCTGTTTTCTTCCTGAATTAATATAGATATGGTCTTTAATCTATACCCATAGCACATTGATAAGGTCTGTTGTGAAGTCCTCTCCATTAACATCTTATCCTTCATTTTTGACTCCGCTTTTCTTGATTGATTATAGGTCCCACTGTTTACTTGTTTATTTGCATGCTTAATAATTTCTGACTGGATGTGAAACACACTGTGAATTATACGTTTTCCAATGTCTGAAATTCATCTTCTTTAAAAGGATACAGAACATTGTTTTGGGTGACATTGACATTTTATTGATATGTCTTAAACTTTGGGCTCTTGTGGCAGCTCTAAGTAGCTTCTACCACAGGGTTTGTTTAGCCCTACCACTAAAGTGCTATTACGTAAAGAATTCCTAGAGCTAGAAGATACCAGTGTTTCTGTGAATCAGAGTGGAGAGGTCTCATTGAACCCCTGAGGCAGTCAGTAGAGACCTAATAGCACTCTGATATTTCTTTGCCTCGCCTTTTCAAATCACATTCTCTATGTTGCAGCAACATGCTCAAAAGGATAGCTATGCAGTTTTTTGGAGGGTGTATGTGTGTGTGTGCGAGTGTGTATATGTCTTGCTCTCTCTTTTATTTTACTTATCCCTGAAAATTCTGCTTCAGCCTCTCAAAAAATTTTTTTTATCTTCTCAACTGACCCCTCTGCTCCCTGTACTACATTCTGGAAAATACCTCTAGGACAAGACCCAGGGTGATTCACCTTAATGCTTCTATTCTTTCAGAGCTAACGATCCAACACTCTTTATTCAATACTGTGTGAAAATAATTGCTTTATATATTTGTTCAATTTTCTAGCTACATACAGAAGGAAATTACATCCAGTATCAGTTATTCTAAATGATTAGAAATGTGTGTTCTTTAGGTTGATTTATATTATTTTAAATTTATACTTGAATTAATAAGTGTTCAGAGGATATTCTTTCTTTTTGATTGTCAATCCTTTGATTTCACGTTTTAGAAAGTAAATCCCTAGATACTACAACAATCGACATTTGGAGAATCTACCGGTACTACAACAATCAGCATTTGGAGAATCTACCCTGCATCAAGCAAAATGCTAAGCATGAAACATGTTATATTTCATGTCATCTTTTGACAACGCCTTGGAAGTTTTATCATCCCATTTTTTACATGAAGTAATTAAAAACTAGGCAATATTTTGGACTAAATGTTAGTATCACTACCCCTAAATTGATATTTTGAAATCTTATTCCCAAAGTGTGATGGTGTTCCAAGAAAGGGGTCCCAATCTAGACCCCAAGAGATGGTTCTTGGATCTTGCACAAGAAAGAATTCAGGGAGACTCCATGGTATAAAGTGAAAGCAAGTTTATTAAGAAAGCAAAGGAATAAAATAATGGCTACTCCATAGACAGAACAGCCCCGAGGGATGCTGGTTCCCAATTTTTATGGTTATTTCTTGATGATATGCTAAACAAGGGGTGTATTATTCATGCCTTCCCTTTTAGACCATATTAGGTAACTTCCCAATGTTGCCATGGCATTTGTAAATTGTCATGGTGCTGGCAGGAGTGTCACAGCAAGGAAGGTCACTCTCATTGCCATTTTGTTTTGGTGGGTTTTGGCCAGCTCCTTTACTGCAAAGTCTCTTATCAGCAAGGTCTTTATGACCTGTATTTTGTGCTCACCTCCTATCTCATCCTGTGAATTAGAATGTCTTAACCATCTGGGAATACAGCCCAGTAGGTTTTAGCCTCATTTTACCCAGCTCCTATTTAAGATGGAGTTGCTCTGTTTCACATGCCTCTGACAAATAGAAAGAAATGGCCAACCCCAATTAACCATCATGACTTGAGCCAGTTCCTCTGGTTAAAATGTAAAACTGCTCTGGTCAAAAAGTAAGCCCCTTCAGATGGTTGGGGGGCCTTAAAATTTTATTTTGGGTTACAGGATTATTTATGAAGGGGCATTAAGTGTAAACTAAGGCTACCCTGGAAAACAAGGATGCCTGGTCATTGTATTTATAGTGGATGTTTTTTTCTGAAGTTTGGGGCATTGCTGACACCTTTCTGACATTGCATTGTAAACCAAAAAGTATCTGAGACAGGTCTCAAACCATTTAGAAGTGTATTTTGCCAAGGTTAAGGAATTTGCCAGGGAGACAGATCCGTGCTCTTCTCCAAAGAGAAATTTGAGGGCTTCAATATTTAAAGGGGAAAAACAGGCTATATTGAAAAGAGGATATGGTCACATTACTGAATTCACACATTGCAAGAGAGAAGGAGCAGGTAGGAGAATAGTCAGTTGTGTGTTCATCTGGTGCTCAGTAATCGACATTTTATATAAGATAAGGTGAACATAAAATAGCTACCTATGGGGATATTTAACCTTTTATCACTAACTGTCTGCTTAGAAACAAAAGGAAAGGAAGCTCCTTGAATGACTCAGGTTTCAGGTTAATTTTTTCTTTTGGCATAGTAAATTGGGGTCCCAAGTTTTTATTTTCATTTCACAGCATTAACCCTGTGTTAGGTAGCACCATCTCCATGCAAACAGCATGACACCCTATATGAAAACTAACCTTACAGTGACCCCCAAATGGGCACAAAATGTGTATGAGGGGAAGCTGCACTATAAGTTAAGGCTTCCCCCAAAAAATGTTTCATCTGAGACTTGATGGCTGACCAATAGTGAATAGCTTACTGGATGTGGCCCTTTTCAAGTAATGCACTAATTTATTCATTTCTGCAAGACAAATCATGTAAAAAAGAGATGAGACCAGACATGGTGGCTCACACCTGTAATCCCAGCACTTTGGGAGGCCAAGTTGGGTGGATCACCTGAGGTCAGGAGTTCGAGACCAGCCAGGTCAAACATGGTAAAACCCTGTCTCTACTAAAAATACAAAAAAATTAGCTGGACATGGTGGCAGGCACTTTCAATCCCAGCTACTCAGAAGGCTGAGGCAGGAGAATTGCCTGAACCCAGGAGGCAGAGGTTGTGGTGAGCCGAGATCGCGCCATTGCACTCCAGCTGGGGAACAACAGCAAAACTCCATCTCAAAAAAAAAAAAAAAAGATGAGAAATGAGGCTTAGGGGTTAAACATGAGCCAGGTTAGTCCTGATACTTAACTCTGGGAGAAAAGGGTAACCATTGAATCATTTCTAAGCATATAGCTAACAGTGAAACCACCTTTGCAAAAATTGTATCAGTAAAAATAATTATAATAGTGATCTATCCCACTCCAATCCCCATCTTACTTTTACCTTAATTATTCCTGGGATTTTGGACCAGAATAACTACAGACCTTTAGGCTCTACTTTAACGGGTAATAGCCCTTCCCTAATTCAACCACCTTCGTAGAGTTAATGAAAATCTATCAGGCTGGGATAGAAGAGAAATCTGAATCCTACTAAGGTGTAAACGTAGATTGTCAGCCATTCCTGCACCTAACACCACTATAGTAGATTAGCCTTCTCACATATCTTTCCAGGGTTTTTTTGCAAGTCTGACACCCATAGCTTCACCTGTACGTGCCACACCCGCTCCTGTGGCCCCGCCCAGAAGTGATTCAGCACACAGGACAGCTCCAAACACTTATGATTCATCTTTGCCCCAATCAATCCATAGCAAGCCTAGCAACCGCTACCCCTTCCTCCAAATTGCATTTGAAAAACCCCTAAGCTACAAGCTTTGAATGAGATTGATTTGAGTACTAACTCCATCTCCCAATTGGCATGGCCTTGCCTTGTGTCTATTAAACTCTTCCTTTACTGCAATGACATGGTCTTTATGCAGTAGGCAGAAAGAACCCCTCTGGCAGTTACAATGTAATCTAATTACTAAGTATTTTCTTGGATATAATAGAGAAAACAAAGTTTGCTACACAGGTGTTGCAGATGATAAGTTATCACAAGTATATGGCGATAGATAATATAAACTTGAAGTAATATGATTGATAGTAGGAAACAAAAAACATAAAAAGACATAAACTTGCTTTTACTTCGCAGTACAGACTCTCTTTGTATCAGACCCAAGAACCCTCTCTTGAGGTCTAGATCCAGACCCCTTTCCTGTAATATATTTTTCCCAGGTGTTTAGATAAACTCAACCAATTGTCAACCAGAAAAATTTAAAATCTACCTAAAGGTCTTCCCTGCCCCCCACCGCCACTACCTTGGCACATGTTCTCAGTATCTTCTGAGGGCTATGTGATTGGCCTCACATATGAATGACCATATTTGGCTCAGAATAAATCTCTTCAAACATTTTACAGAGATTGACTCTTTTTACTGGCATTCTATAAAATATTTTAGTTTCAAAAAGTATGTCACTTTTCCTAAAAGGGCATTTTAGCTAAAATTAAATTAGCCCTACTTTTGGTCATTATTGTGAGGTCTTTATGATACAGGTTGCTACAGACCTTGAACTATTCAAGAACCTTCTTTAACGTACATGTTGCATTGGAAACTTAGAATATATAAGAGGAGAATGAGTGTAGTGGCTCACACCTTTAATCCCAGCACTTTGGGAGGCTGAGGCCGGGTGGATCACCTGAGGTTAGGAGTTTGAGACCAGCCAGGACAACGTGGTGAAATCTCATCTCTACTAAAGATACAAAATTAGCCAGTCCTGGTGGTGGGTGCCTGTAATCTCAGCTACTCAAGAGGCTGAGGCAGGAGAATCACTTGAACCTGGGAGGCAGAGGTTGCAATGAGCTGAGATCGTGCCATTGCACCCAGCCTTGAGTCAAGAGCACAACTCTGTCTCAGAAAAAAAAAAAAGAAAAAATCAGGAAGAAGATATGGGAGAATGACATCTTTTGCTCAAGAACACTCCACTCATGAAGGCCTCATTTTAAATTATTAGTACCAGACTTTGGTAAGTAGTTCCAGGTTGACTGCCCTTGATCCTAAACCTCACTTAAAGGAAGGTGTAGATCCTGTAAGAACTGATTCAAATCTGAAATCTTAACAGAATTATAGGGTAAACCTCAAGGTAATCCTGTGGTGTTTTAAGTATGTATTTAAATAAGGCCAATGTCCTGAGACTCAATAAATTTATAAAATTAGAACTGAAAGCAAAGGTGAAGAACACTAATGGGAAGCCATACTGAATAAAATAGATTTTCTAGGCCTGTGTTAGATGTTTATCTAATGGGAGAAGAATCTCCTGAATGGGATTATCTAACCCAAGGTGTTAAACAATATTAATTTGAACACTGGGTACATTTGACAGACTCAGAACTTACTAACTTAGGAATACATAAAAACAAAAATACCCAGGGCAGTAAGCAAAAGGGAAGTAAAAGCAAAGCAGGGGTTCTGATCAGACAAGGAGTGCTAGACTTATGTGTGTTAGAGAAGGAAAAAGACCAAATTCTATAACCAAAGCCAGGCCCTCTATAAAGGGTAGAACAGCAGAGGGAGACAGAATTTGAGAAGTGCAGCCACTAGTAAATAAAAGATTCAAAGAGGTAGCAGGAAGAGACACTTCTTGAGGCTTGGAACATCCAAAAAGGAAAGGCAGACAGGGCCTTGAAGAACATGTAGAAGAGGCATTCTTCTTTGCTAGGCCCCTAAAGACATAGACTTCAGGAACATAATAAACACCCTTCATACTGAAATCTGAATACGATTCTCCAGCTGAAAAACACCTGGAATAAGAGAATTTCATAGACCTGTCCTATCCCACAGCCAGAGTTTCTGACAGCTGCTCCACTGGCATAAGACCACTCCTCAAACATGAGAGAGGTTGCACCATTAGCAAGAGTTGTGAAATGAAGAAATGAGATTTTAGAAACTTAGGGCATAGAAGGAAGTGGAAACTGATAAGCTTTAATAACTGTGACAGGAAACAAACACGTGTGATCTGAGCTTCGGATCCAGGGACCTGGGCTCCCACAATCACAGTTTTCTAAACTTAGCAAGAAGGTTTTTAAAGCTACTAAGACAGAGGTCAGTACATCTTTTCTGTGAAGGGCTGGGTGGTAAATATTTTAGGCTTAGCATAGCATATAGTCTCTATATAAAGCCAAGAAGGTGGCCATATATAATATGTAAATGAATGGATATACTTGTGTTCTAATAAAATTTATTTACAAAAAAGTGGTAATTTTTTAGAGTCATAGTTTTCTGACACCTGCTCCAGGATAAACAGTATTCCTAGGGTGCTTCCTCCCCTTAGATATGGTAAATGCATTCTGTCGAAATCACCTTCTTATTGGAATATTGCCAATGAGTGAATTAAGGGCTAAACTTTATAAGTTTTCTAAACCTGAAATAGATTGACTGACTTGTTAGAAGAGTAAAAAGTAAACAAATATCTTCTTCTACTATCTTTCCCACAAATATCACTGATTTTTAGGTATTTAGCAGCACTGAAAACTGAGATCTTAAAAGTAATTTTGTTTTCGGATCTGGAGACAATATTATTTTCTAAATTTTGCTGTCAGATTTCAGTGCTCTAATAATTTCAAATGTACTATAATCTAATTTGACTGTAAGGTAATATTTGCCATTGAATTAATATCAGTTCTTGTACTATGAAGGAATTATGGCCATGTCAAGAAGAGGGAGCTCAGACATCAGGAACTCCACCCTCTGGCTAAATTAAGCAAAGCAAGAGCATGAACAAGACTTCAATTGTTTTGTATTTTTAGCTGAAAATGTGAAAATACTTAATTCATAGATTTAATTCTTTAGTTTTAGAAATCTTTGAGCTTTCACTTGCAAGATTTAATCTTTGAAATTTCATGTGTTCATAAAGACTTCTTAATGAGCATGAATTTATATATTTAAATTTGGAGCATCTCTATATTGGAATTGTTGAACTATCAAAATATTGTTATTTGATTTTCTTTAACAAAATCTGCAAGCTGGTATTAAAGAGTGGCTAGACATATACTGAGATGAACAACAGAATAAGAATAAAATATTTGCCTTTGGATATAAAACTTGTTCTGGACACTACACTGATTAAATCCTCAGTGGATTTAAGCCCATCACCCACTATGATTTCAGGTGGACAATGGGCAGTGGCCATGTCTGCCTCTCTGTCCCCTTTCTCCATTCTGCTACTGGTGTTTCCTCTGCCTACCAAATAAACTGCATGCTCTCAGAGTCTAATTTAGAGGTAACACAAAGTAAAAAAATAAACATTGGTTGAAAGAACAGATCAATGACCATGTAAACATTCCATATATAAATATATATGGAATATATATATACACATATATATGGAATATATATGGAATATATATATATATACACATATATATGGAATATATATGGAATATATATATATATTTGGTGGAGGGGGCAGCTGTGTTAAGGTCAGGAGGGAATTCAGGGAGAATGGGGCTATCTCTATATGGTCTTTCTCTCCATCCCTTCACACCTTCACTATTTTTGTCATTGACTAGTCATCAGATTATCTTGGATTTATTTCTACAGTTTTCCTCTTAGAAGTCTCACTGCTTATTAAATCTCTATTTATTCTGTTTCTAGAAGAATCTTTCAGAATATGAGATCAGAGCATCAACTTTAATAGGAACTGCACAATCATTTATTTACCAGTACTTACTGAGTATCTCCTAACTGCCGGTCTCTGTTCAAATGCTTAGGATGCACCTGAGAACAAGGCCAAACCAGGACGTCCCCATTGAGGCAAAGCACCTGCATCTTGGGTCAGAAATCAGAACTATTGCCTAAGGATATGCAATGTGAGAAAGAGAAATGATAGTCGTTCAAGCCACATCACACATTCCCTTTGCAACTCTGTTATCTATCTTGAAGCAAATCCCTTATGCAAGCCAAAATAAGAAAGTCATCATTAACGCTAACTTTATTTTTTTTAAGAAAATGTATTATTATATATGTTTAAGGTATACAAGATGATATAGGATATATATATAGTAAATATATATATATACTATATATATATCCTATATCATCTTGTATTTTACTATATATATATATATATATGTATATTTACTTGTATACTTGTATATTTTGTATATTTTGTACATCTTGTATATTTACTATATATATATATGTATATATATATATATGTATATATGTATATATATATATATATGTATATATATATATATATATACATATATATATATAGTAAAAAGTTACTAGAGTGAAGCAAATTAAAATACACGTGTCCACATAATTATCTGTTTCTTTGCTTTTGTGGCAGAAGCAGTTACAACACACTCATTTAGCATGAATCACAAATATAGGATAATTTTATTGCTTATAATTCCCTTGTTGTATGTTAGATCTCTAGATTTGTTCATGCTACATATTTGTATGCTCTCATCTACATCTCCCTATTTCCTCTCCACACTCCAAACCACACACATGGTAACAACTTTGTTTTCTATCTCTGCATATTTGAGTTATTAAAGATTCTATATATAAGGGAGACCATATAGTATGATTTTTCTCTTTGTCTGGTTTATTTCACTGAACATAGTGTTCTCCAGGCTACATTGTGGCAAATGGCAAGATCTCATTTTTTTTAGATCTCATTTAGGGCTAAATAATATTCCATAGTTTTACACACACACACACACACACACACACACACACACACTTATACTTCATAGTCATACATATATATGCATATACCCACATGCATTTATATAGACATATATGTATATTTTATACATATCTATATATAAAATATAAAACAGAAAAATTTCAAAACTTACATTCCTATCTTGATATGTGAGAATCCTCAATAAAATATTAATAAACCAAATCCAACAACACATTGAAATGTGTATACATTATCACTAAGTGTGAGTGATCCCTAGTACATAAGGCTGGTTTAATATATGCATATCAATTGATGTGATACATCACATTAACAGAACAAAAGACAAAAAACCACATATGTCTCAATGATACAGTAAAACCATTTGACAAATTTCAACATCTTTTATTGATTAAAACTCAACAGTTCAAGAATAGATAGTCTATATATGTATATAAAATCTATCTCTCTAATTATCTTAGTTGTTTCCATATCTTGTCTATTGTGAATAATGCTGCAATATACACAGAAGTACAGATATTTTCATTTCTTTTGAAATAAAGGTGATTTTATTTCTTTTGAATATATGCCCGTAAGAGGGATTTATGGGTCTCCTGGTAGTTCTATTTTTAATTTATTCAGAAACCTTAACACTGTTTCCCATAAAGCTGTATCAATAAACATTCTTTTTAACGCACAAGAGTTTTATTTTCAACACCTTGAGAAACATTTATTATCTTGGACTTTTTGAAAATAGGCATCCTAACACGTGTGAGGTGGTATTGAAATGGGAAAAGTTCCCTGTCCTCCTCTCAGGGCATGCGATGGGAGTGTGGCTCACTTCTTCAGTGTCCCACTGCTCAAACCTCCAAGGGGAGCATGCAGACGGGCAGGCTGTGGGGCTCCGACCCCACGGCAGTGTCTACGGGTAAACGTGTACAGCTGAAGCTCCAGGGGGTATGCGCTACTGGGTACTCTTTCAGTGCAGCCGTCAGTAGGCGGCTTGTGTTGGTCAGTTCAGTTAGACCTCTGCCTTTCAGCAAGGACTTTCTGTATCCCAGGGTTTCTTGCTTTGGTTTGCTGAAAGAATCGGACCACACGTGGGCTCGGATAATGAGCGCAGGGTTTAATTGAGTGGAGGAAGCTCTCAGCAGATGGAGGAGCCAGAAGGGATATGGAGTGGGAAGGTAGTTTTTGCCTGCAGTTAGGACTCAGCGTCTGCCCCAACCATACTCTGCATCTACCGCTGGTGGATGGCCTGCCAGCCTGTCCACATCTGCCGGTACCTTTCAGTGTGCCCTTAAGCCAGTGTGTTCCTCTCGACATCCAATTGCTTGTGTCTTCTTCTGCCGGTGTGTTCCCCTCAACATTCAGTCACTTGTGTGCATGCCCGCTGGGGTCTCAGGGGTTTTGTAGGCACAGGATGGGGGTGTGGCAGGCCAGGGTGGTATTGGGATATGCAACATTTCAGCAGGAAAACAGAAATGCCTGTCCTAATCTAGGTTCCTGGGCATAGGCCCTGGGGGTGGAGCCCTAGTCAGGGACCCAGCCTTCTTCTCCCAGCACTTTCTTGCCCTGTTCCTGTTTGAGTATCTCATAGAGAATTTGATCTGCAATTCGCTGATAATTAATTATGTTGAGCACCTTTGTATCTACCTGTTGGCCATTTCGATGTATACATTTTAAATATATCTGTCCAGGTCTTTTTCTGTTTAACGAAATTATTTGTTTTTCTACTATTGAGTTGTATGAGTTATTTACAAGTGTTGAATATTAATCTTTATCAGATACATAGATACATATTTTCCAAGTCGTTTTTCACAATTCAATCTGCCATTTCATTTTATTTTATTTATTTTCTGTGCAGAAACTTTTTAGTTTGATGTTTTCCTATTTTTTAATTTTTGCTTTTGTGGTCTGAACTTTCAGTGTGATATGCAAGAAGCCATTGCCAAGGCCAATGTCTAAGAGATTTAGCTCTATGTCGTCTTCTAAGAGTTTTATAGTTTCTGTTCTTACATGTAGGACTTTTATCTGTTTTGAGTTTATTTGCGTGCATCGTGTAATATAAGGGTCTAATTTTATTCTTGTGCATATATTTTGCTCTCTAAGAATTGTTTTGGCTATTCAGGGATTTTATGTTTTCAGGAACATTTTACGAGTTTTTTCTATTCTTGTAATGAATGACATTTGAATTTTTATAGGTGTGACATTGAATTTGTGTGTTGCTTTGGGAAATATGCATGCGTTAACACTATTAATTCTTCAGGGCATGAACATGAGGTATCTTTCCATTTATTTGTGTCTTCTCCAATTTTTTTCAACAATGTTTTATAATTCCCAGCATACAGGTTTTTCTCCTTTGTGGTTACATTTATTCTCAAGTATTTTCACTTCGAAGAGTTTAGCAGTGAAGACATCTGGGCCTTGGTTTGCCTTTACTGGGAGATTTTTGATTAGTTCTTAAAACTCTTCATTTGTTATTGGTCTGCTCAGGCTTTCTATTTCTCCTCACTCAATCTGGATAGGTTGTGCTATTTTAGAAACGTATTCATTTTCTCTAAGTTGTTTAGTTTTTGATCTGTAATTGCTTATCATAGTCCCTTATGGTCCTTTTTATTTCTGAGGCGTCTATTATAATTTCTTCATATTCATTTTTAATTTACTTTATTTTAGCCTTTTCTTTGGTTTCTTAGACTAGTCCCTGGTTTGTAGATTTTATTGTTTTATAAAAATAAAGACAAATCATTTTTGTTGATTTTTTCTGAGTGTTTCTATTTTCCATTTGATTTACTTCTATTCTGATTTTTATGATTTTCTTCATTCTGCTTTTTTCAGGTTTTGATTTTCCTTTCTCTAGTTCCTTCAGACAATTTGGATTTTTCTTCTGGAATATGAACATTTGTTACAGAAACTTTCCTTTTAAAACTGCTTTTGTTATATATGTTTTGGTATATTGTACTTTTCTTGTTGTTTGTATCAAAACTTAAAGAAGAATTCTTTTGATTATGTTTTTGACCCATTTTTTTTTGTCCGGAACATGTTACTTAATTTCCATATGTTTGTAATTTTTTAAAATGTCTTCCTGTTGTTAATTTCTAGTTTCATACCATTGTCATCTGAAATGATATTGTGTTTGACTTCAATCTTCCTAAATTTGGTAAGACTTGTTTTTTGACCTAACGTATCATTTATCCTAGAGAATGTTTTATATGCACCAGAGAAAAAAACTGTATACCGTTGTTATTGGATGGAAAGTTCTGTTTATGTCTGTTAGGTCCATTTGGGCAAAAATGTAATTAAAGTTCTGCATTCCTAAAACTAATTTTGTGTCTGATCCATCTATTCATTGCTGAAAGTAAAGTAGTAAAATGTCTTACTATTATTGTATTGCTATCTGTATGTTCTTTCATCTCCATTAATGTTTACATTACATATTTAGGTGCTCCAATGTTGGGAAAATATGTATTTACAATTTTTATGCTATCTTACTGAATTGACATTGTTATTAAATAATGCTTTTATTTTTTTGGTGTCTTGTGACAGTTTTAACTTGATGCCTATTTTACGAGATAGCCCAACCTTTCTGTCTTTTGGTTACCATTTCCTTGGAAGATCTTCTTTCATTCCTTCAGCTTATGTGTCCTTAAATTTTAAGTGGGTCTACTGAAAGTAGGATTTTCTATGTTTGTTTTAATTTCTTTGACCACTCTATGTCTTTTCATTGGCTACTTTAATCCATTTACTTTTAAGGCTATTACTGAAAGGTAAGGACTTACTACAGATATTTTATTGTTGTTTTCTGGTTGTTTTATAGAAATTTTGTTGCTTTTATGCTTCTTTGAAATCTTTGTAATTTGATAATTATCTGTAGAGCTAAGCTTTTATTTCTTTCTATTTATCATTTATGTAACTGCTGTAGGCTTTTTGTATTGTGGTTACCATGAAGATTACATAAAACATATTAGAGTTACAATCAGCTATTTTAAGCTATCATTTTAACTGCTCTTACCTATAAAAAAGTCTAGACATTCTCTCTCAAACCCACAATTTGTGTTTTTAATGGCACAATTTGTATCTTTTTATGGTGTATTCCTTAATTATTTACTATATGTATAGTTATTTTTGACTGTTTTGATTCTTAACCTTCATACATGCATATGTATATACATACTAACATATTAGTGTGTATTTATAGTATATATATATACTACTATACACACATTTTATATATATATATATATATATATATATAATTTACATACCACCATATACAGTATTATCTATGTATTGACCTCTAACAGTGATATTCAGTATTTTCTATACATTCATGATAGTAATTTCTGTCCCTTCATTTTACTTGAAGAACTACCTTAATCACTTTTTATAGGGAAAGTCTAATGGTAAAATTTCTTCATATTTGCTTTTCTTGGAAAGACCTTATTTCTCCTTTGTTCTAATAATAGCTCTGCTGGGCAAAGTTTTCATAGCTTCCAGTTTTTTTTCTTTCTTCTAGAACATAAAATACATCATTCTGTTGTCTCCTGGCTTCACAAGGTTTCTGCTGTGAAATCTTCAGATAGTCTAAGAAATAGATGAACTTGATGCTTTTGTCTTATTTCTTTTAAAATTCTCTTTTGGCATTTGACTTTGACACGTTGATTATAATGTCCCTTGGAGAGAACCTCCTTCAACTTTGTATGTTTGAGTACCTTTGACCTTAATGAATTTGGATGTCCATGCTTAGGAAGATTTTAGTAATTATTTCATTAAATAAGCATTCTATTTCTTCATCTACTCTCATTCTGAAGCTCTTATAAGGTGAGTAATTATTCCCTTATAGTGCTCCATATGTCTTATACGCTGTCTTAAGAATTTTCTTTTCTTTTTTTTTATCCTACTGACTTAGTCATTTCAAAATACCTATCTTCAGGTTTACAGATTATATTCTATTTCATCTAGTATGGTATTGAAGCTCTCTGTTGTATATTTTATTCAATGAGTTATCCAGTTTCAATATTTATCTCTGGTTATTTATTTATTTATTTATTTTTGAGACAAAGGCTTGCTGTGTCACCCAGGCTGGAGTGCTGTGGCATGATCTCAGCTCACTGCAATCTTTGCTTCCTGAGTTCAAGTGATTCTCCTGCCTCACTCAGCTTCCCTAGTAGCTGGGATTACCAGCGTGTGTCACCACACCCAACTAATTTTTGTATTTTTGGTAGAGATGGGGTTTCATCATGTTTGCCAGGCTGGTCTCAAACTCCTGACCTTGTGATCTGCCCACCCTGGCCTCCCAAAGTGATGGGATTAAATATGTGAGCCACAATGCCCGGCCCTGGGTTATTTTTTAATAATATGTGTATTAAATTTCTCATTCAGAGCATGAATTGTTTTTCTGATGCCATTAAATTATCTATTTCTAATATCTTATAACTCAAATGTTTCCTTAAGATCATTATTTTGAATTACTTTTCAGGAAATGCCTTAATTTCTATTTCTTCATAGTCAGTTACTTGAGAATTATTGTGGTTCTTTGGTGTTGTTATGTTTTCTTCCTCTTAGACATTTCTTGAGTTCCTGCATATATGTCTGCATTTCTGGTGGATCAATCACTTCTTCTAAATTTTATAGTGTTTTTTACAGACTTTCACCTGCCAGTGGGCCTGAAAATGCTGGTTACACAGGGTATGGTGGCTCTGGTTTCATGTGGGCATAGTTATAAAATCTCTATGCAGATTCTTCCATTGAGAGTAATGTCAATAATGACTCTAAGAGCCTCAGTGCTCTAGGGTTCAGGAGTTTTGGGCAATGATAATGACTACATAGGTTATTAAGGCAAGGGGATTAGAAATACTTTTTCTTGTCTTCTTCATAAATGGAACTCATAGTTAAAGGGATCTTTCTTGGTTTTGGGGTTGGCATGGCAAGCAGCTACAGAGGTTCAGGTGTTCAGGGATCTGGGCTCAGGTGTTCAGAGAAACTATGGTGCCAGTTTCCTGGTCTCAAGGTCTTGTGAAACTACTGTAACTCCAGGAACTTGAGGCATAGTTTCACTAATTAAGCCCAGGGTGAATGCTGTTTTCCAGTAAGCCAAGATTTGTGGCTTTGAGGCATACTCTAGCAGCTTGGGCCCAGGGAATTATGATGTAGCTGTGGTTCTGTCCCTTGCAGGAAGGTTTCATCACTGACATTGGTTTTGAAGAAGAATGGGTGCTTTAGAGACTGGGGCCTCAGAGAGCAATGCACAGCTGCAATTTGAGACCAATAACAAACAAGACCACTTAGGCTCCAGGAAATGAGGAAAGACAAAGTTGTAAATGTGAACCCTGAAATGCTAGGATACAGTAGTATCCTTTGCTTTATGAGGCAAGATAAAACAGCAGGAAGGACCCAGAAATGTCAAGATATGGCTTGGGCCCAAGGGAAGGGGAGAAAAACAGTGATGACTCTACTTCCCAGAGAAGCAAGGCATGTATACGGCTTGACCTCAGGAGGGTAGTCTAGTTCTTCAGAGGCATGGCATTGTGGCTGGCCTGGAGGGTAGAGTGCCATGGCTCAGCCAAGGCTCCAATTCTCTGAGATGTAAGACACCTCTGCTTGGCCCTAGAAAGTGTGGCTACATAGGTAAATGAAGCCTGTAGATCCCTGGGGGCTGGGGCACATTGTCAGCAGTGGTACCAGCAGCAATGACTGCTCTATTGTTTAAGAAACCTGAGGTCCCTGGGAAGCAGAATGTCACCTCAACTTGGCCCTAAAGAGATGGTTCACCTGAGACTGGAGAAAAAGATGGAGTACCTCTGTAGTATCTTGGCTCTAGGGAATAAGGCATAGAAGAGTAGAAGCTTGGTTCAGAGATGGCATAATACCAGGTTTCCATCTTGCATTGGTGAAAGATCTTAGAAATAGAAATGGTGATGATTGCTCTCTCCTGGAGCAGAACACACTCTAGCAGTGACTCTAGTCAAAAGATACTGTGGTACAGGAGAAGTACAGGCCATGGGGAGAGGATGGGGTGCAGGGTTGACTTCTCTAGGGGTAGCTTTGTCTGTGAGCTCTGGAGAGCTCCGTTTGCTTGGCTCAGAAGCTGTGAGGACTGCAGCAGACTCCAGAGATGAAGTCTGTAATTGTCCACGGTGGCTATGAGGGCTGCTGGTATCTTCTTTCTTATCCTTTAGGGAAAAGGAGGGAGTACTTTCTGGTTTTGGCTGATCCAGAATTAGGGGATGGAGTGACAGAGGCAAGGTGTGCTCTCCTCTATGAAGTCGTCTTAGGGTTCTGCGCTTTACGGGACTTTTGCTGCTTCTTTGCTGTTCAAAAGTCCTTACTGTTAGTTACTTTGATTAAAATGCAGTTGCTTATTCATTGCTTTAGGTGTGTGTATGTGTAGGGAAAGAGTGCTAGGAGCCTCTAGTTGGCTATCTTCCTGAAAGCTAATGTGATTCTCATATTACTTTATAAGGCATTCATGTGACTTGATTAATTGGATGTACCATACAGAGAAGATCTTCCTAAAACACTTAAAAAAAATCTCAGAGTACTGCTCATGAGGCCTCCTTATGGCCTACCTTTCCTCAGGCCTTCCTTCGTCTTCCCCTGAATCACACATTCTTTGATTAATATCAGTCCTTTGGGAATACTTCTCAAGGTAATATCTTTTCTCTCCCGTATTCCCCCCAGGTTTGTATAGGTTACTTAATAGTGCAATTAGTTATTGTTTCATCTCAGATGAGAGGTTCCTTTATTTATTCTTTCCTTGGAATATTTTTCTTGGTTGAAGGAGACAATATGAATCATTTTTTCTGCCCCAAAAGAGAAGAAAGTGGACTTTGATAAAGGTCAAAAGGAGATAGCTGAAGAGAGGGAAATTCATTTATTATCTCCCTTGGCACTTTTAGCTGCTTTTTGAAAAATAAGAATGTCAGAATAAAGAATTTTAAAATAAAACGTGTTCACACTTAAAACATGAGTCATATTAGCAAAACGTTACTTTATAAAATTCCTCAGGTATTTTCTGTATTAAGCACAAGTGATAGCTTGAAAGTATGTCTTGATAAGATCTTGTAAGAGCCAATTGCTGAGTTTTTCAATGTAAGCTAAATTTCACTCAAAAGAAGATATTTTGCTGATTACGTATTCTTATATAATTCTGTTTACATTTTTCTTAACCCTGTTTATTATAGATGGAAAAAGCATGCAACTCTATATATGGGTGAGAATTTTTGGTATCTCTATCCTGTGAAAAAAGGAAACATTGGTGAAACCCCATCTCTACTAAAAATACAAAAAATTAGCTGGGCATGGTGGTGTGTGCCTGTAATCCCGGCTACTCAGGAGGCTGAAGTAGGAGAATTGCCTGAACCCAGGAGGCAGAGGTTGCAGTGAGCCGAGATCACACCATTGCACTAATTAAAGAGAATTAAAGAGGTAAGTCATATACATAGCAGGAAAATCCACAAGCAATAATGGGCTGGAATTAATAGCACGATAAGAGTTCAACTAAAAACTTGCAAGATAATAGATGTATTGAATTCAATATGTTTTGTGATGAAGAGCATTAATCTACTGGTTAACCCTATCAGTCAGATTTTTCTATAAAACAGATAGCCACAAAATATCAGTGGCATTCATCAGAAGTATTTACTCTCACTCATTTGCCAGTCCACTGGAAATTGGTTAATTAAAGCTCAACTAGCTGGGCTTGCCACAAAGATGCAGCTTGGTCAGCAGTGTCCACATCCTCCATAGATTATGATTAGTGAAAGCGTGTTCTTTTGGTAACTAAAATCAGGAGCTGCAGGAAGTAAACTCAACCACTCAACAGCATTTATGCTTCTCTTTGGCTTACCTCTGTTAATGTCCATTGGCCAGAGCAAATCCAACTAGCTAAACCCAAGATCAAGGGGCCAGGAAGTATATTTCATGCTCATGAGGGTGAGGAGAGGGAGAGAAAGTAGATGTAGTTAGGTAATTTTGAACATGAACTGATCTGTGACACCCATCTACTCCAATAAATGTTCACTGACTATTCTAATTCTTCCTTTTGGAAAAGTTCAACATTTCAACCAGTTTTCCCAGTTTCATCTGTATGACTTTTATATATGTATGCAATTGTGCATAACATACTCCATTGTCATATACTTGTTTATATTTCAGTCTCTCAGTAGAAAGGACCTCAGGAATGCTTTACTCTACCCTGTGTGTACAGGACTCAATATATTTAACAAAATTTTAGTAGATAAATCGGCTATAAGATGTGTGCAACTACTATGTCATACTCTTGTTTCATATTTGCAGAAATAAATGATATTTTAATGATTTTATAAATCTCATTATTTCATAGGCTTAATGAGAAATTTAGCTAAATAAAATTTTTAGAACACTGTAAACATCCGATAAACATTAGCTGCTTTTATTACTGTTAGTATTCTTATTAGATTTAAATTTGAGAAGCTAAATCTAATCCTTTTATCACTATTTTTATTTATAGCAATTACTTATCACTACTATTGTTATGCATATTACAGTAAAAATTATCTTTACCAACTGGCTCCAAAAATTAGGTAGAAGAATTTAAATACAGAAGTTAAATGCTAGCTTCTTTCTTTCCTTCTTTCTTTTTTTTTTTTTTCTCTTTTGAAGCAGAGTTTTGCTCTTGTTTCCCAGGCTGGAGTGCAATGGCATCATCTTGGCTCACTAGAACTTCCACCTCCCTGATGTTCAAGCAATTCTCCTGCCTCAGTCTCCTGAGTAGCTGAGATTATTGGCCCTCACCACCATGCCCAGCTAATTTTTGTTGTTTTAGTAGAGACGGGATTTTACCACATTCAGCAGGCTGGACTTGAACTCCTGACCTCAGGTGATTCCCCATGTTGGCCTCACAAAGTGCTGGGTTTACAGGCCTGAGCCATTGTACCAGTTTCTTAATGTGTGTACCACTTCTCATACAAACTTGAATTTCTATGTAAAATCCAAGTTTTATGAGAATAATTTATTTCTGTATAGAGTAAGAAATTGCATTTGATCATACGCACATTATGAGTTAAATGTTTTGAATATAATCATAAATATGCTACAGAACTAGAAAGGTTCTGCAGACCACAGGGTGATACGGAGTTTCCAGTATTGTTCCTAAGGGAAGATGATCAAAGAAGCTGGAGATTATTTATAACTAGCCTCTGTGGCATGCTAAAGAGAGACGCTAAACCACATATAGAGAAGTTGATGGGGTTTACTGATGGAATTGGCTCTGAAATGACCTTCTCACATGCAAAACTAAGCCAGTGTTAGTGTGTGCATCAGTGAGAGAGTTAGAAAATGAGGGACAGCGGTGGGTAGGGAGGTTGGGGAGGGATAAGATGGGGAGAAATGCCAGATATAGGTGACAGGGGGATGGAGGCAGCAAACCACATTGCCATGTATGTACCTATGCAATAATCCTGCATGTTATGCACATGTACCCCAGAACCTAAAGTGCAATTATATATATGCATATACATATATAATTATAATCAGGAATGTCACACTGATTTAAAGAAAAAACCCTTAATAACTAAGCAAAACTCCTGGAAACAAAACATGTGATAGCTGAAATTTAAAAAAAAATAGTAGTAACGATGGTTAATTATACAATGTTTAGGAAAGAATTAGTGAACAGGAAATCAAAGTAATCAAAATTAATCAGAAGGAAAGTGATTTTTAAAACCGGCATAACTTTGATGAATTAAAAAATAGTATTAAACAGTGTCATACATATGGAATTAGGGTTTCATAAAGAAATAAAAGAGAAAATAGTGCAAGCAAATATATTTAAAAATATATTGAGAGAAATATTTCCAATGTTATTAAAACTACTAACCTATGGATCAGTGACTGTCAAGTAGGATAAATACAGATGATATGATTTGACTCTGTGTACCCCCCACAAATCTCACCTTGAATTGTAGTAATCCCTACATATCAAAGGCGGGGCCAGTTATAGGTAACCGAATCATGGAGGCTGTTTCCTCTATGTTGTTCTTGTGATAGTGAGTAACTCTCAAGCAATCTGATGGTTTTATAAGTGGGAGTTCCCCTGCACAAGCTCTCTTATCTGCCCCCACATAAGACATGCGTTTGCTTTTCCTTCGCATTCAACCATGATTGTGAGGCCTCCCCAGCCATGTGGAACTGTGGGTCCATTAAACCTTTTTCCTTTACAAATTACGTAGTCTTAGGTATGTCTTTATTAGCAGGGTGAGAACAAACTAATACAATAGAGAAATAAATATGTTAATGCATTTAATAGTCAGACTTCTGAAAAGCAAAATAAAGAAAAAAATGTAAAAGCGCCTAGAGGAAAAGACATTTTGTATCATGAGCAAGTATGCAAATGTTGACTAATTTTTCATTATGTAGAGTCTTGAAAATGGACTAGCATCTTTAAAGTGCTAAAAGTAAATCCTATATTAGATTCCAGTGTCTGCTATAACAAATTCAACTACACATAATGGATGAAAACAGCACAAATTTATTATTGTACACTCGTAGGTGCCAAAGTCTGAAATCAGTTTCACTGGACGGATGTCAAAGTGCTGGTAGAGCTGGTTCCTTATGGAGACTTTTGCAGGTACATCCCTTTCTTGCCTTTTTCAGGTTTTGCCTATATTGCTTAGCTTGTAGCCCTTTCCTACGTCTTCAAGGTTACCATCTTGTCTATGCTTCCCTCAATATATTCTTTTTCCCCCTCTCCAATTCCTCTTGTGTCCCTTACATAAAAATTGCCACAAATACATTAATATAATTTAGAAAAATCTCTCATCTCAAAATTATTATTATTTCTTTTTTAAAAAATATTTTTATTATTCTTTAGGTTCTGGGGTACATGTACAGATTACGCAGGATTGTTGCACAGGTACATACATGACAATGTGGTTTGTTGTCTCCATTCCCCCATCACCTATATCTAGCATTTCTCCCCATGTTATCCCTCCCCAAACTCCCTACCCACTACTGACCCTCCCCCTAGTCCCCCACAACAGATCTCAGTGTGTGATGCTCCCCTCCCTGTGTCCATGTGTTCTCATTGTTCAACACCCACCTATGAGTGAGAACATGCAGTGTTTGATTTTCTGTTCCTGTGTCAGTTTGCTGAGAATGATGGTTTCCAGGTTCATCCATGTCCCCACAAAGGATTAACTTAATCATGTATGCAAAATCTCATTTGATATACAAGATAACATTAACAAATATCTCCATGCTCCACGATCCATCTGCACTGTGCAAGGGCCAGACTTACAAATTATGTGGCTATATGTCAGGGTCCACAACTTCTAAATCCATTAGTACTTAAAGGGAGGCATTAGCTTCAGCCATCTCAGCTGACATGCAATATGTTTTTGATCCAGTGTTTGGATTGTGAGGGTGTCTTGACTGTTTGGGCTGCTTTTACAAATTGTCATAGAACAGTTTGCTTATAAAGACCAGTATAGTATTACTCACAATTCTGGAGGATAAAACATCTAAAATAAAGTTGCTGAGAGACTCAATGCCGGTTGAGGAGCTGTACATCATAGACAATGACTTTTAGTTACATCCTCACATGGTGGAAGGGACAACTTTTTATCTCCTTTAAACTTCTATTATAAGGACACCAATCCAAGCCATAAGAACTCTGCCCTCATCGCATAATAACCTCCCAAACCTTTCCCTCCTAATACCATCACCTTGGGGGTTAGGATTTCAACTTACAAATGTTGGGGGATGGCAAACATTTAACCACAGAAGAGGGAAAGGATCTGATTTTGAAAATTTGTTTTGGCCTTCTCCAAGAGAGCTCTCAGACTACCAACCAAGGGACAAATGTAAGGGTTGTAGCAACTCTTAAGTACATCAATTCCAAGTATATACTTCGGGAGTGGAGAAATGATTACTGATGTGGTTCGTAGACCAAGTAATCTATTGTTCACCCTAACCTTGGGTCAGGACTCAGTCTGTGGTCTGGCCACGATGTGTGTCTCTCAAATAGAAGGGCCAGGATGATGCTTCAGATTTTTAGTTATCAATGTCAGCTCAGACTACCACCACATTCTCTAACAGTGCGTGAAATGTGTTGTTCTCCTTTGCCTTGTGTGAAGCTACCAGATAAATGGTCACAGTTCCCTTTAGGGAAATGACTGGGAAAACTGGTACTTTATCTACTTGCCATGCTGTGGCAGGATCCTTTATTCAGGGGACCCACTCTCCTCTTTAGTAAATATGCTACAGGTCTTTAAACTGGCTCAAGTACAGAAATTTGCCAAAGGATTATATATATATATATATATATATATATATATATATATATATATTTTAATTCAGGTGACTGTCCTCACCCTCTGGACATGCCTTTGTAATTATTTTCTAATGTTACAAGTTGAGTATTTTTTGTCAGCTACTCATCTATTTTACCCTTAGAAAGAAACTCTGTGTTTTGTTAAACATCCCCATAAGTCTGTGTGGGTTAGGCCTTTTGTCTTCCACATCAACCGTACCTCTCATTATGATAATTTTAACTATCTAAGTTCTGGAAGTTAAGTGTCACCATATAGCCTTTATTATTTGGGGGCCCCAATAACCCCATTTTTGTCAGTGAGCCAAGTTTTCCAATGACCTTTTCTACTGTCAGTTGTGGCTAACCTAGTAGCCAGGAAGGGTAGTGGGGTAGATTCTATGGGGGATACAGAAATGTTAGAACTAAAAAGTCTCTTCCTGGTATTTTTGTAATGAGGATGTTGTAGATATTAATAGAATAGAGTTTGACCTTTAAAAATTTTAAAGGACACCCATTCAACGGCCCCATTATTATTGATTCAAAGTCTTAAACTTAGCATACCAGAACTGCATAGATTTAGTGTTTTACTTTCTCCAGAGCTCATTTACCCTCACTGTGAAATTTTGGGTGCCTGGCACCAGTTTGACACTACCTAGCACCAAGATGTGTCTGTACTCTACTGACCACCAGTGCTAAGTCAACATGACCAGATTGGTGATAAACAATTTTTATCTAACCCTTATCTTCACATTTAATTTCTCCAACATTTCATGGTAAAAATAATCATTAGTTATTTTTCTTTTAAGACACAGACAAAAACAAGGATCTAAGATGGCTGATCGCTAATAGCTTGGGATTGTAGCTCCCAGTGAAAGTGCAGAGAATGAGAGGATGCCACACTTTCAGACGAATTTTCGTCACTCATGGACTATTCCCAGTGGAGGAGCCCCATGGGTCACCAGCGCGACTCTTGTGGCCAGCACAGCAGTTTTGCTGGCACCTCGGAGCGGTAACTCTTTGTGCAGAGTAAATGGGACTGGTTCCCCTTCTGACCGATGTTTGGATCTCCAGAAAGGCAGAGCCGCTTACTACAGACTCAAGAAGAAAGCCAGACTGGAGATTCCCGGGCAGAAGACCACCATCAGTCTTATTGCTGCTGTTTTGGCTGGCGCAGTGGGTTGCTCGGATTCCAGTGCTGGGAATCAATAAACTGGGCATCCACTCAGAAACCTAATTAGAAAGGTGTAATTGTAAAGATGATAGATGGATAAATTTTTAACAAAGGGAAGAAAACAGCCTAAAAAGGCTGAGAATACCCAAAATAAGAACCCCTCTTCCTCTACAGGGATTACAGTTCCTCATTGGCGACGGAACAAGCCCTGATGGAGAAGGACTGTGTTCCATTAGCAGAAGTAGGCTTCAGAAGGTGGATGATAAACTTCTCGGAGTTAAAAGAACTTGTTCTAACCCAATGTAAAGAAACTAAGAACTTTGGAAAAAGGTTTGATGAAATGCTAACAAGAATAGACAATATAGAGAGGAATATAAATTAACTAATGGAGTTGAAAAACACAACACGAGAACTTAGAGAAATATGCACAAGTTTGAATAACTGAATTAATCAAGTAGTAGAAAGGATACCAGAGGTCAAAGACCAACTTAATGAAATAAAGCGAGAAGACAAAAATAGAAAAAAAGGATACAAAGAAATGAGCAAAGTCTCCAAGAAATATGGGACTATGTGAAAAGGCCTAATTTACGTTTGATAGGTGTACCTGAATGTGATGTAGAGAATGAATCCAAGTTGGAAAATACTCTTGAGGATATTACCCAGGAAAACTTTCCCATCTAGCAAAGCAGGACAATATTCAACCCCTGGTAAGACAGAGAACACCACAAAGATATTCCTCAAGAAGATCAACCCCAAGGCATATAATCATCAGATTCACCAAGGTTGAAATGAAGGAGAAAATGCTAAGGGCAGCCAGAGAGAAAGGTCAGGTTACCCACAAAGCAAAGCCTATTATACTTACAGCATATCTCTCAGCAGAAACCCTACAAGCCAGAAGAGAGTGGGGGCCAATATTCAACATCCTTAAAGAAAAGAACTTTTAGCCCAGAATTTCATATCCAGCCAAACTAAGCTTCACAATTGAAGGAAAAATAAAATCTTTTATGAACATTAAGTACTCAGAGATTTTATTACCACTAGGCCTGCTTTGCAAGAGCTTCTGAAAGAAGCATTATACATAAAAAGGAACAACCAGTATTAGCCTTTCTAAAAATATACCAAAAAGTAAATAGCATCAATCTAAAGAAGAATTTATATCAACGAATGGATAAAATAGCCAGTTAACATCAAATGGCAGTAACCCTAAATTTAAGCTGACTAAATCCCCCAATCAAAAGATACAGCCAAAACCAAATGGTATGTTGCATCCAGACCCATTTCACATCCAAAGATACACAAAGACTCGAAACAAAGGGATGGAGAAAGACTTACCAACCAAATGGAGAGCAAAAATAAATAAATTAATTAAATAAATAAATAAATAAAAAGAAGGAGTTGCAATTCTCGCATCTGATAAAATAGATTTCAAAGCAACAAAGATATAGTGGTAAAAGGATCAATGCAACAATAAGAGCTAATGATCCTAACACTCAGATACATAAGACCCATAAAGAGATTTAGACTCAGTGAGACAGAAAATTGATGAGGACAACGAGGACTTGAACTCAGATCCAGAACAAGTAAACTTAATAAATATTTATAGAGCTCTCCATTTTAAATACACAAAATATTGATCGGCCATTATTAATACACATTTTAGAATAAAGCAATATTCCTATTCTCTCTCCCTCTTTTCTTCCTCTTTCTTCCTCTCCTTCACTCCTTTTTTTTTCTTTCTTTTCTTCTTTCCTTTCTAAAGAAAAATAAAGAAGACACAGACACTTAGATAGAGATTTTAACATGCAAGTATGTATTAGGGATCAAATTCCTGAGAAAGGGAAGAAGAAACAAACATTCTGCAAAAGGGGAAGCCAAACCGCGATGCAGGGCTAAGGAGCCTCAACTAATCCGAAGAGCAACTCTGAAGTGTATTTGACTCATCAGAGTTGTCTAAATTGACCTAAAAAGGGCATATCTTTAAATCTTTTTCATCATCTTCTTTGGATATAGGCTATTCACAGGAAGGATGTGTCCTTTTACCAGACAGCTCTCTGCAGCTGAATCAAACCCTGATGTATCCAATATCCTCTCTTAAAGAGGAATCTAGCTGCCATATCTTTCAGGTCCAGTACAACACACAACACAGGTTGGGAAACATAGTGTCAAATACTTGAATATATCTTCAATAAGAATATATAATACTATTCAGTGAGTCTATGAGAAAAATAGTCAATATGCTTAGTCATCAGAAAAATGAAAATTGAAAACACAGCAATAAATGATTTCACACATAGAGTGGTAAAAAATAACAACTATGAAATATTGGACGAATGTTAGGGAGGATGTGGAGAAACTTGACTTGCAAGTATTGACGGTGACAGATAAAAAATCCAGCCACCTTTAAAAATTGCTTGGAAATTTCTAGTAAAGCATCCAATTACAGTTAACCCTTGAATAACACAGGTCTGAACTGTGTAGATCTACTATACACAGATATTTTTCAACCAAATTATGAACTAAAATATAATACTTACAAGATGTAAAAGTTGTGCATATGGAGGCCAACTTTTTATATTAGTGGGTTCTGCAACTTTGCATATAATATGTGAGTTCTTCATGTACATGGGTTCATGTATGTGGTTCTCCAAGCCAACTGCAGGACTTGCATAGATGCTGATTTTCATGTACTTGGGGCTCCTAAAACAAATGCTGAGTATAATGAGAGACAGTTGTACCTATGTCCTAGGAATTCCATACTGATGTAATTTCTTAATAGAAATAAAAGCATGTAAACACAAAAGTCTTACATAAGAATTTTCATACCATCTCACACCAGTTAGAATGGTGATCATTAAAACATCTGGAGACAACAGATGTTGGAGAGGATGTGGAGAAATAGGACACTTTTACACTGTTGGTGGGAGTTCAAATTAGTGCAACCATTGTGGAAGACAGTGTGGTGATTCCTCAAGGACCCAGAAATAGAAATACCATTTGACCCCACAATCCCATTACTGGACATATACCCAAAGAATCATAAATTGTTCTGTTATAAAGACACATGCATACGCATGTTCATTGCTTTGTTTACAATAGCAAAGACCTGGAACCAACCCAAATGTTCATCAGTGATAGACGAGATAAAGAAAAAGTGGCACATATACACCATGGAATACTATGCAGCTATGAAACACGATGAGTTTGTGTTCTTCGTAGGGACGTGGATGAATCTGGAAACCATCATTCTCAACAAACTGACACAAGAACAGAAAATCAAGCACCACATGTTCTCACTTATAGGTGAGTGTTGAACAATTAGAACACATGGATACAGGGAGTGGAGCTTCACACACTGTGGTCAGTTTGAGGGGACTAGGGGACAGACAGCGGGGGGTGGGCAGGGTGGGGAGGGATAACTTGGGGAGAAATACCAGATATAGGTGATGGGGGAGGAAGGCAGCAAACTACCTTGCCATGTATGTACCTATGCAACAATCCTGCATGATTTTCATGTGTACCCCAGAACCTGAAGTACAATAAAAAACAAAAAATGGATTTTCATAGTAGGAGTAATCGTAACAGCCAAGAAATGGAAAAATCCAAATGCCCATCCAATAATGAACAGATTAAAAACTGTTGGTATATTTATACAATGAGACACTATTAAGCAAAAGTTAAAAAAAATTAAAATACACTTAAAATTACAATCTACTGATCTGCACAGCTATACAAATGAACTTAAGAAATATTGTGGTGAAGAAAAAAGTTCCACACATTAAAGTGTCTGTAAATATGATGCTACTTAACAAAAAGTTAAAGAACATGCAGAAGTAACATATAAGAATAGAAGACAAAACAGGTTGCCTTAGGAGGTGTGACTGGAAAAAGGCTCAAAGGCACTTTTCAGGTGCTTGGATATTACAGACATTAATGTAGGTTTTAGTCATGCAAAACTACGTATTTAACAAAATTTATCAACGTGTATACTTAAAAACATTGTGCTATGTTGTATATAGATTACCTCCTAATTAAATAAAAGAAAAATGTTACCTTGCCTTCAAAAATGAAAACTGCAATTAAAAAAGTTATGCATCTTGAATAGATGTAAATAAATTGTAATAAGAAAATTACCACATACATACAGGCAAGCACAAAGATTTAAAATGCAAGGACTATGTAATATTAAGTGCAATAAATTCAGTTCAAAAAGATTTTAATGCAAAGAACCCTATAAAATATAATAAAAAGGAATAAAAGAGCACAACACCACCTGATAAATTTTGCAAACATTTAAGCATAATCATTATAGTGCATTAGTATACAATACAAAAAAGACAGGAACATACAAGGAAAAGTTACACAATTTAAATAGTAGGAAGAGAATTTCATTGCTAATGTGCAGTCAATGATAGAACAATATAGTAAAATTGAAAACAACCTACCTTATGTAATTGATAACTTAGATTTAATTGAGTTAATTTTTTCTGTGCTCTAGAACTCATGGAATGTTTACAATTAGTACTAAAATCACAACAATATTACCACTTTCAACAATAAAACAAAACAGACTAAAGCCATTTTGAAAAGGTAGGTATATGGCATAGTAGTTGGCTCTGAAAGCAGGCTGATCACAAGTTCCAGCTTACTAGCCAGGTGATTTTGGGCCAGTTACACAACCTCAGTGTTTCAGTTTCTTCACCTAGTAACATAGATGAAGGGAATAAATAGTCTTTAATTCATAATGCTGGAAATATTAAGCAATTTGATGAATATAAAACGTTAATCATGGTGCTAAGAATAAAGTAAATCCTCTGTCAACATTATCATCACTATTGTTGTAGTGTCCCCTATTTATGACGATGATTGATACAGTTGTAATAAAATCCTAATAGAGAAGAATTCTGCCAACAATTGAAATATAATGTGTTAAATTAGAATTTTTTCCTAGGTACTTTACCACTCAGAAATTTCCTTTAATGGTGTGCATTTTCTCAAGATTCTAGGGACAAGTGGGATAGCTCCAATATGAATGTACTTCCAACCTGCAGGTGAGTGTTTTGATCATATCTTACTTTGATACCACAAATATAAAGTCCGTGCAGCACACGCTTCTTAACTGCTAAGAATTAGAATCTACAAGATATTGAAAGAAGCAGCAAGAACCAAGTCAAGGTGACCATCTAATGCAAACTGGCTTACACTGTTGTGCTCCCAGAGAGGCAAATGAGAAACTCTAACATCTAACATTTCTTTAGCAGGACATACCACTTTCAATTTTTCAGAGAAAATTAAGTCTCAGTGACTTACATCTAAGTTATTGTCACAGAACTGAGCTGTGTGACATTGAGCAAATGACTTATTAACTGTGAGTCTCAGTGTCTTCATTTGTAATGATAAAGTATACTTGGAAACCTTACTTCTAACAGGCAATAAAATCAATGCTACAGGATCATTAATTGCTGACTTTCCTTTCCTTTCTTCCCATCCTGTGAAAAGTTACCAGATTGCACTGGATATTCAGATATATAACCAATGCCAGATTATTTCTGAAGACCAAATATTTATATTCAGAAGATATATTATACGTACTAAGCTTTAAAAGGGAAAAGAAGAAATGGCTTGGGAAATGGAGGCAGAAAAGCCACACCAAGTCTGTTTTAGTCTAAAGAAGTGTGTAAGACTACAGACCCTGGATTCAAAGGACTGGAGTCCCAGTTTCTGCTTTTCAAATGTATGAGTCTGGGTACTTTATTGGAACTTTATAATGCAATTAACTTATCTGTAAACTGAAGATAATACTTCCTACTTCTTAATTTTGTGTGAAATGAATAATGTAGTGAGTAATTAGCAGAGTGCTGGCACAAGATAGATACTGAGATGTCTTAGGTATTAATAACAATGTTTCCTTCCAGCTCTGCACACAAATCCAGAATATAGTAAAGGGCCACCAAGTCTGTTCACAAAAATTATCATCACCAATATTTCTCTCTGGCACTACCTAGAGAAAGAATTGCCGGTCAGCAATCTGGATCTCACATCTAGATTTAATCTGATGGAAGACAAGGTGAAAAACACATTCTTATTAAATGAGATAAAACCTGAATCTGGGTTTTACATTTTTCTTCAATTCTAGCAGCACATAGTAAATATCAGCTAAGTAAAAAAAAAAATGCACTTGTGTTCTGGCAGTTTACAATTATCCTGCATTTTTTAATAATGCAAATTTGCAAAGCACTTTTATTTACACCACATCCCAAAACCTTTAAATTCCTCTTCAAAGGCAAGTCAGAGTAGGCATTCCTATTGCTGTGATACTGATGAAGCTGAGTACCTGAGATAATAAAGAGAGATGGTACCAACTGAGTCTTTATCAAATATAAAGCATTGGTCTAAATATGTACCTTAACTTGCTTATTACTTCACTACCCTTCCCTTATAAAAAAGGTACTATTGTTTTCTCCATTTTACAGATGAGAAAACTGAACCATAGAGAGGTTAAGAAACTTAAGTATAAAGTAAGGATTTTCAGCACAGGGCGTCTAGTCCCAGGGTTCCAGCGTTTAGCACTGGACCAGCAGGCAGCAGGATTACTATGTTGAGAGCAAGTAGGCACAGCATGTTTTAATTACCTCCAACTCACCTGCTATGATATCAGAGAAAAAAATTGGTAATTATAATAATATTGAGTAATGCTGCTGGCAAATAATGAATATACTAACTCAATGGTGTCCCTTTACACAAGTGATAACAAGCAAGGAAACACACTAATAACACATTTCAGCAACAACAAGAATAATACCAGCAACAGTAGCAAATAGTTAAATACCTGTGGAACTTCAGGGATTCTGAAAACACATGAATACAATTTAGGACTCTTCTGAGGAACATAAAAGAAGATGTGAATAAATGGAAGGACATATTTTGTGATTGGATGGGTAGAGTTGAAATTGTAAAAATGATATTTCTCTGTAAACGAATCAGTCAACCTAATGTGATACAATAAAGAAAAACATTTTCCTGAAAATATGTGATTTGATTCCAAGTTGATATGTGAAACTCTGGATGTGATATTAGTACTTAAAGTTCGAAGGGAAAACATGTTAACAGAAGACAAGCCTATTACCTATCAAAATGTGTGGTCAAACTCTAACAATTAGAATAATTTTGTATTTTAGGCCTCAAGAGAGACAAATTATTAGGACAGATCATCAAATTCTGAAACATTCCCAATTAAGTATGAGAAATGGAGAATGAATAGCATCAAAATACTAACTGGTATATGTGTCCGGAGGCATAGGAGGGAGGGATAAAATATCCCCAAACTAAATGAATGAAACACCACAATCCTAATATTTCTTACTGCTTCCTTCTTTTTTCCTCTTTCTTTCTTTCCTTCCTTTCTTTTCTTTCTCTCTATTTCTTTTTTCTTTTCTTTCTTTTTTTCTTTCTTTCTTTCTTTTTCTTTTTTTCCCTCTCTTTATCTCTTTCTCTCTCTTTCTCTCTCTCTTTCTCTCTTTCTTTCTTTCTAGAAAACATACTGCTCTGTCTCCCAGGCTGGAGTACAGTGGTGCAATCACAACTCACAGCAATCCTGACCTCCTGGGCTCAAGCAATTCTCCTGACTCAGTCTCACAAAGCACTGGGATCACAGATATCCGTCACTGTGCCCAGCTTTTCCTTTGTTTCTTATGTGAAAACGTACTCAATAAATAAAATACTTAAGTATTAAGGAAAAAAATAGTAAAGATGTAAAAGAAAACATAATATATTAATGAAAATACTGATGAGAAAGGCCTCTCTAATACAGCCAAAATGTACAAAATGATAGCTATATTGCTAAATTTGACAACATAAAAAATGAATATATTTTGCATCCCCAAATGGACAAAATGTCAAGTCCAACACTAACATCATGTGTCAAAAGTTATTTTCCACATTGATGGTATATTATCATGTTCTCATGTTGCTACAGAGAACTGCCTGAGACTGTGTAATCTATAAACAAGAGATGTAATTGATTCACAGTTTGACATGGTTGGGGAGGCCTCAGGAAACTTACAATCATGGTGAAAGGGGAGGCAAACATGTCCTTCTTCACAAGGTGGCAGAAGAGAGAAGAATTAGTGTCACCCAGTAAAGGGGAAGCCCCTTATAAAACCACCAGATCTTATAAGACTTAACTGGCTCTTGTGAGAACTGGATGGGGAAACCACCACCTTAATTCAATTATCTCTACCTGGTCCCTCCCAGAACATGTGGGGATTACAGGGACTACAACTCAAGATGAGATTTGGTGGGGAGGGACACAGCCGAACTATATCAGATGGCAAATTTACTTTAAAATCTATTTTTAAAGTTTTAGATGTTTAGAAAAAAAATTAGTTGAGGATCTCAAAAGTGAATTCATTAAAAATAAAATGTCATATAAATATGTATAAGGATGTTAATAAATTTAAAGAAATGCAAATTAATACCCCAACATACCATTTTTAATTATCAATATGGTCTATTTCTTAAATCACTATGATATACAGTAAAGATGAGTATTTGGTGAATCAGATTGCTGGCTGCAATTCAAATTGATGAAACCCCTTTAAAAGGGAGTATGGCAAAATTAGGCAATATTTAAAATACACACTTATGTACATTCTTACAGGCTTTTATAAACTGTTATACACTTATATGAACAGTTATGCACTTACGTAAACTCTTATATTTAAGCTAGTTCTGAAAACTAGTGATACGAACCGTAATGCATCCAGCACATTTTCTGATCCATGTCAGGTACAGTGTTAAAGATGATCACAAGAAAGATGGCAGCTCTGTGTGCTGTTAATATCTTCATTTTTCAGATAAGCAAAGTGAGAGACAAACAGGTGTGAACCTAACTTTAGGTCACAGCATTGGTGATAATGAGTCCCTAAATTCAAATCCTGGTCTACTAGTTTCAAATTTCATACTACATACCTGATTTCAAGAGTATCATAAATTGTTATGATCATAGGTGGTAAAAGTTAATTTACCAGTTATCTGTTACTACACAACAAGTCGCCTCAAAACTCAGTGAGCCTTTTTCTCAAAATTCTGTGGATTGGCTGAACTCAGAAGGGTTATTCTTCTGCTGGTATTTTATGGGTTCACTCATGTACCTATAGCATCTGGAGGCTCAACTGAGGATCAAAAGTATAAGATGGTCTTATGAACTTGTCTAGACTCAAACTACACTTTGGCTGGGCATCTGTATCCACGTATTCATTATAGAGTAGTATATACCGGGGTCCTTCATATATGACAGGTGAGTTTTAGAAGACAAGTACTAATGCACAAGTACCTATTCACTGAACAAACTAAATTAAATAATTAAACCCAGAATCAATTGAAAAAGGAATTATACAAGAGAGTGAATGGTTAAAGAAATCCTTCTTTGACCTACATTAATGTACAAGACACCACCACAATGCTTGCCTGGGGTTTATGCATCAGATGAGGTTTTAAATAGCTTAGAACAAAGATCTGCAAACTATGGCCTACTTTTATTTTTTTTTTTTAAGTATTGAAACTTAGACATGATGGTTTGTCTGTGGAGGCTTTTGTGCTATCCCAGAAGAATTGAACAGTTGCATGAGAGAACATTTGCCCTACAAAGCTGGAGATATTTACTATCTGGCCCATTATGGAGAAAGCTTGTAGACTTGGATGCCTAGCAGGCACTCCATCCCTGCACCACATAGTTCTACACCAACTCATTCTGCTTTAGTAATCCTGTTCCATTGCTTAAAAATACTCTTCAGCCTCTTTCTTGGAAAACCATAACTTATTCTTGTTTTTCAATGCATGAGCGCTATTGTTTTTAAATGTTACTACATCTTGATTTCACTAGACTTTCACCTTAAAGTAGTGTTAAATGTAAGGTATAATCACTGCAGTTGAGCCCCAAGGATTATACAATCACTTTTCAGCAAGGATGCTTGTAGGTATTCCCCGTGGCATTGCACTACCTGTTGTAATTCTGAATGGAACCTTTAACTTTGTAGCAACAGACAAATACAATGAGAGCACTTTGTTTTGAGATTCATTTTGATGTTTTGCATTAGACTCCCTCTAAACAGCAATAGGGCTTTGGTAAATAAATTACTTTCTTTCAATTTTGCTGTGGACCCCACTAGACAAGATGCATTTAGAGGAGAGTTTATGAAATGGTCCAGGAAACTGAAATCCTCCCTGTGCTCTCCTGGCATACTCTGTTGACAATATAGTGACTGGAAACTATACAAATGTAGACGTCATTTGTCTCTCTATGGCAACAGCTTGTTCTAGTATCATTTTACTTATTAAATCAACAGCTCAATAAAGCACACGTCATCCCACTCCACTACACATTACGATTTAGTAAGAATTGATGTTTCCTTGTCAGCTGTACAAATTTTTCCTCATTCCTTTACGCTAAATATGTCCTTTTATTTTAAACCATGTCTTTGCTGTTGCTGTTCTGTCTACCTAGAATGCTCTCTCTTTCTGCCCACCTAATATATATCATCTGAAGACCTTTCTTATGCCTTACCTCTCCTTTGAATCCTCTTCTGGTTGCCCATGCAGTTACCTCCAAGGAAAGATATCCTAGATGGAGCTCTGGCTCTGCCGTTTATCTCCATTTGATCTTGGGAAAGTTAAACTCTCTGATCCTCAGTTTTCTATATAAAAAATAGGAAAAAACATACCTTCCTTCTAAGACTATGAAGGTAAAAAGATTATGATCAAAATGACAACAACAAGACATGGTTTTTGTGACGGGCTAGAGTAAAAAAAATTTGTGAATTTTTAGCTCTGCCTTTTTTCTTTTTCTTTTTTATTGTAATTGTACATCATTTGTCCACATGTCTACTTTAGCACATATCTTTTTTAATGCTATAGTTATTTGATTAAAACAACTCTTTACATATTTCTATATCATGGATATCATGAAATAATAGATTATCATTTAACTTATTCTTCTTTAACTGCTGATTTTCCAGGAAAGGCACATTATAAATAGTAAATTGTATATGGAAGGAAGGAAGGAAAAGAGGAAGGAAGGAAGATAGTGTGGAATCTGTAAAATGGAATTTGTGGATTATTAATCTAACTGCACATAAAACCATGCCTCTGTTAAACGCAGAAGTACACTTGGCAAAGGAAACTCTAGACCAGATCAATATTTTAAAGAGATAGATGAATAATTCTGAAGAAAGTTTTAAATAACTTTCCAACCTTCCTAAAATTCTAGGACTTAATCACTTATTTCGAAAGCTGTCTTCTCCTGCCACAGTTCAGTGTTTTAAGAAATAATATTTGGTGGAATTGATGGAATAAATATTCAACTGATTGGCAGCAAAAATGGAAAAGTTATATTTATTCAGTGAAGAGGGCTGCAGAATAAAAGCTCAGGAGGGGTGACTACAGCACAATAATTTTGTCAAATCCACTCTTTTGTAGATTGTGTAAATAATGTGTGAACAACCTGCTTGCGTTTCATTGACATTCATACAGACCACATATGAATGTAATTGGAACTACTGTGTTTGAGTCAATTTCCTTGCAAACACTAAGAAAAACTAGTTGTGATTAACGTTCAATACATGACAATTAACAATATGGTAGAATCTCAAGGACAAGGAGATATAATGATGACCTGGCCAAATCACTCAACTAATGTTTCTCCCAAAGGAGCATCAATCCAACATGACTGATTACCTCAAAGAAGTTCTCTGCAGAGAATATTGATCAGAAAATCTGTCAGGCAAACTCACCCCTGATTTCATCCAGCTCCTCAAAGAACACAATCCAGGGAGACCAACTGCTGCCATCATCCAAGAGTTTAGAGAGTCTCAGTCACTGCGGGGAAACTCATGTATCTGTGCCATCACAAGGCTTGTGCATACTGAAATTCTGGGGAACTTTAGTTTTAAGGATGTGTAGCAATGGTAGTATATATTAAATTCATTGACTTTGGAGTCAGAAAGGCCAGGATTTGGGTGCCTAAATTCTTTAGTTATTAGCGGTTTGACTTTAGTCAAGTTTTGTAAGTCCACATCACTATTACCTATCAATCTGATTCCTGCATTGTATACTGAAATTACTTTTAGAGAAGGCCTAACACATAGGTCTATAAACGTTAGCTGCTATTATAATTTTCTTTATTACTTTTAGTCATCCCTTTGTGAATGGAAATTGGCTATCCTTAAATCTTCTAAAATTGCTGTTTACACTGAATCCATGAAGGTGGGAAGACAGGCTAAATAAAGGATATCAAAGAAATAGACAGTCAGACACCTGAATAAAATAAAATGAAACAAAAGAAAAAATTGCTATTTTGAAAAATGATGACACAATTCAGTAATACTCCTTAGCTTGAATTATAGAAAGCAATGAGATGGAAAATGTCAAATGCTTTCTGAAAAAAAAGAGAAAAAACTAGACCAATAATAACATAACTTTCGTTTCTTATGCCAGATTCTTCAGAAGTTTGTGTAAGTGTTTTTCTCTTTTTCTTTCTTAAATATCTTCATTTTTCTTAATTTGTAATAAACTTTCTTCTATGCACTTAGAAAACATGCTGCTTATTTAGAATAATCTCTGTAACTCTGTGTTACAGTCATGAAATACTAGCGGCATGGACCTTACGATTGAGTAAGAGAAGGATAACGTGGACAGGGAAGAGGAGAAGACAGGGGATTTCATTGTGTGACCTCTCTTGTCTTCACATTCCTCAGATCTTCTGCTGTTTTTTACACTTAACTAATAAATATCAACAATATTTGGTATTTGTCCCTCATTCTTTCCAGGGTGAACGAATTAAAATGATTTGAAATGACTTTAAAATGTTTCATTCTCCTTGCCACAATGTATGTTTTTATAAAATTAAAAAAATAAAATAATAAAACTGGATATTATGTTTTATTTGTATGGTGAAAGAGATTAGAATATTAGCAAACTGCAGATAAGTTAAATGAACATAGAATTGGTAGTTTAAGACCATCTACTCTAGTGTCTGTTCTTTCATTTACTATATAATCTTTGACAAGTCTATTCATATTTTCATCTGTTAATCATTTATAAAATTAGACATTTAACTAGAAAATGTCTGAAGTTTGTTTTCAAGTACTAACAATTTAACAATATTTCATATGTAATGACAGTTGCTATGTATATATATGTGTGTATATATATATATACATATATTTATAGACATTTGTGTGTGTGTGCATGTACATATAAGGGTGCACCTTCACTGTGGTAGTAGATACATAAACCAACACAAATGATAAAGTTGCACAGAATCAAATGCATATACACTCATATATACATGTTTGTGTGAGCAAACATACAAGTAAAACTGGGAATATATGAATTATGTTAGTGGATTATATGAATGTCACTAACTTGTTTGTGATATTATAGTATAGTTTTTGCTAGATGCTCTAGGAGAAACTAAGTAAAGAGTAAAGGGAAAATCTGTATTTTTCTTACGTGTGACTCAAACATTATGTCCCTGAAGTGATTGAGAATCTCTAAACTCTTGGACAATGGCAGCAGTTGGTCTCCCTGGGTGGTCTTCATTGAGGAGCTGAGTTTCAGAGATTAGCATGAATAAGCAAAATGTCTTGTAAGTTTGTAGAAGAAAGTTTATTACAACTTAACAAAAATGAAGATTTTAAAAGAAGAAAAAGTAAAAAATGCTTATACAAACTTCAGAAGAAGCTGGCATAAGAAACAAGAGTTATGGTATCATTGGTCTATTTTTTCTCTTTTCTTTTAGAAAGTTTTTGACATGATTCATGTGACTCAATCATTATTTCAATATAAACGTTAAGATGAAAAACCTGCTAAAATAATAAGCACATTTTGATAAGTCTGATGATAGAGAGTCAAAATAGAAATATTAGTGGACTTTTGACATATGAACAGTAACTACTTAGGCTATTAAATTAATAAATGTGTTATTTTGACAATAGGATCACAACCTCTAATGCATAGAAAGATGTCCAACAAAAGCTGCCCAAGAGCTCTACGCTGAAAAATAAGGACAAATACCTAAATAAATGGATAAGTATACCTGTTTATGGATTGAAAGACAGTATTTTTAAGATGTTCATTATCATTAAATTTATGTCAATTGAAAGCAGACTCTTTTCAAGAAATCAACATTAAAAATATAATTAAAATTTATACAGGATTGCATATAATATAGAATAGGCAAAAATAATCTTAAGAAAGATAAAAACTTTGCAGAACCTTCACATCCTGATTTCAGCAATTACTATAAAGCTAATATATGTGCATTAATGTGTCAATAGTGAGAACATAGGCATATGGCAATAGGGTGTCATTGACATGATGATGAGCCCAGGCACAGTGTGGCAGAAAAGAACGTAAAGAAATAGACCCACCCACATCTAATCAATACTTTTTCTTTTTAATCAAGGTACTGAGTTAATTTAATGGGGAAAAAAAGTAAGAAACAAAACCAAACAAAACAACAAATAATGCTGGAAAATAACAGGTATCCATTTGAAAGAAAATGTACCTGAGCCCATATTCACTCCAAACACAAAATTTAATTTGCAATAGATCAAAGTCCTAAATAAAACTGCCAGTCTTAAAATTTCCAGAAAAATAATAAGAGAAAACCAATCACAACCTTCATGGCAGGAAAAAATTTCTTAGTACAAAAAAAAACTACCTGTCTATGTATATTTCCATGTATGTATGTATGTATGTATGTATGTACTATGTATCTATCTATTTGTCTGTCTGTCTTTATGTCAATATTCATATGAGTATATACACATATATGCCTTATATGTAAATGTATTCGTTTTCATCTTTTAAATAAAATAAAATTAAGTCATCAAAATTTTAAAATTCTGCGGAAATAAAAGTTTTTAAAAGTGTAAAAGAAAAATATTCTGACAGCTCACATCATACTCAGTGACGAAAGACTGAAAGTTTTCCCTCTTTCCTCAGGAAAAGTCCAGGATGACTACTTTCAACACTTCTACAACATGGTACTGAGGTTCTAGTCAGAGCACTTAGGCAAGAAAAATATAAAAGGCATCTAAATTGGAAAGGAGAATTAAAATTATCTCGTTTACAGATGACATAATAGAACTTGTACAAAACCCTAAATATTTTCTCCCTATGCTCTTAAAAGTAATACAGAAATGTAGTCCAGTTACAGCATAAAAAAATCAACACATAAAATCAGTTGTTTTTCTATACCCTAAAAATGAGCTATCTGGAAAACAAATTAAGAAAACTTCATTTATAATAGCACCAAAGTAATAAAATTCTTTGAAAAACTTTTACCAACGAAGAAAAATGCTTTCACATTGAAAACTGCAAAACATTTGTAAAAGAAATAAAATAGATGAGGGATGGTGTCAGAAAGACGGTAGACTGGGAGATCACCCACTCATCTTCCTCATAACAAGAAGTCTGCAGGCATCTGTGGATAAAGTCTCTCTGTGTGAACCCTGGGGTTGAGGTACACTTCCATGCAACACTAATGGAGCCCCAAACCTAAGAGCGTCATTTTGTGTGTGCATACAACTAGGTGGCAGATCTGCTCATCTTGGCTCTGGATTCAGACCCAGAAATAACTCCATTTCCCAAAATGCTTATAAATAGCCTCAAGTTGAGTAGTTGAGTGTGCTACCAGAACCATCTGTCAGGGCATCCAGGAGGAATCATGAACACTGGTACTTTGGCAACAAACCAACTGACATTGGTCTCCACTGCGGGTTTAAAAATTATCATGTCATTTGTCTCCAGCCCCACTCAGATGTGGTCCATCTTAGTACAGCTCAATCAAGGACTCAGAAAGAATCATTCATTTGTGCATCCAAGACAGACTTGCTGGACTCTGTCCCACAGGAGATCTTGAAGGAATCCTGTCTCTGTATCAGACCCTCTCTGCTGCAGCCTAAAAGTTATCCCACTCACACAGAGAACCACTGGGAGACTTGCCAGTCTGAGACTCTGAGACAGATATGCCAGCTTCCTTCCACAATAGATTTCAAAGGGGCCCAGTCTCAGCTCTAGCCATTCTCAGCTGCAGCCCCAGACAGTAATCCCAAAGGCACAGGAATCTGCTAGAAAACTGACCTGTCTAAGCCTTCATACTTATCACTCTCCAGGTTTGCCACTCCCGGTCCCACATGGATCCTGAGGGAGCCCTGTTATGGCTCCAGCACCTCTTTGCCATAGGCTGGGAGTACTCCCTGCTGAAAATTGCTGAGATACCAGCACATTTATGCTGCCTTCATAGGCTAGCTAGCCTCCAGTCCATAGCAGATTCTGAAGGGGTCCTGAAAACTCAATTCAAACTCAATTCCAACCCCTCTTGGTTGCAGTCACAGAGCAATCCAAATGGCAGAAGACACCACTGGAAGGTTCAACCCTCTATGCCAATGGGACAGTCTTACTGGTCTCCATCTCAAATCTGATCTAGAAGAGGCCCTGTCTGGGTACTGACCCTTCTCTCTTGGAGTCCTGAAGTTATCTTGCCTATACAGGGAACTGCTGGAACCATGCATGGACCTGCTTGCTGGCCTCTCTCATAGCAGATCTTGAAGTGACCCTAAATCTCAGATTCAGCCCCTCTTAGCTACAGTCTTGGAGCAATCCTGCTCACAGGGAGGTCTGCTAAGATTCTCACCACTGATACTGCTGGAACAGACTTGCCAACACTGACCTCACCGTCAGTTATGAAGTAGTCCTGAAACTCAGTTTCAACCCCTCACAGAAGGCTTAGTAGCAGTTCTGACTACCCAGGGTCCCTCTGGGAGACATGCCTGTCCGAGTTCCCATGGTAGGCTTGCCAATTTCACTACCACAGTAGATCTCAAACGGCCCTGGATCTTGGTCGTGGCCCCTCTGCTCTGCACACTGAAAACAGCTCTGCCCACCTGTAACCCCGGGCAGAGGCCCAGTGAACATTGCTCCTATGAGGTAAAACCCTGACCTTGATCTCATTTTTTAACTTGAAATAGCCCTTATTGACTGCTGTAAAAGAATAGGCCTGCTCACCCACGAAACCACCAGGAGATACATGTATCTGTAATTTCGGAGACTATCTTGAAAACCTCAGTCTTAGTTGTGGATCCTAAAACAAGATTGTGTCTCAGATGCAACCAATTTCAGTAATAGATGTGGAAGTATGTTCAGCTCAGAGACACATCAGTGATCCCACAAAAGCCCTTGTTTTTTAAAAAGCCCAAGAGCTGCTTGTTACGGACCCAAGAAGGAAGCCAGACTGGAGATTCCCAGGCAGAGGAGCACCATCAGCTTTATCGCTGCTGTTTTGGCCGGCGGCGCAGTGAGTTGCTCGGATTCCAGCACTGGGAATCAATAAACTGGGCGTCCACTCAGAAACCTAATTAGAAAGGTGGTAATTGTAAAGATGACAGATGGATGAATTCATAATAAAGGAAAGAAACCAGCCTAAAAAGGCTGAGAATACCCAAAATCAGAACCCCTCTCCCTCTACAGGGGATTGCAATTCCTTATCAGCAACGGAACAAGCCCTGATGGAAAAGGACTGTGTCCCATTATCTGAAGTAGTCTTTAGAAGGTGGATGATAAGAAATTTCTGGGAGTTAAAAGAACTTGTTCTAACCCAATGTAAAGAAACTGAGAACTTTGAAAAAAGGTTTGACGAAATGCTAAAAAGAATAGACAATATAGAGAGGAATATAAATGAACTAACACACTGCCACGTGTGTACCTATGCAACTATCTTGCATGTTCTGCACATATACCCCAAAACCTAAAATGCAATAAAAATTAAAAAAAAAAGAAAAATACAACACGAGAACTTAGGGAAATATGCATAAGTTTGAATAGCCAAATTGATCAAGCAGAAGAAAGGATATCAGAGGTCGAAGACCTACTTAATAAAACAAGAAGATAAGAATAGAGAAAAAAGGATAAAAAGGAATGAGCAAAGTCTCCAAGAAATATGGGACTATGTGAAAAGACCTAATCTACGTTTGATTGGTGTACCTGAATGTGACGGAGAGAATGAATCCAAGCTGCAGAATACTCTTCAGGATATTATCCAGGAAAATTTTCCTAATCTAGCAAAGCAGGACACTATTCAACACCAGGCAATACAAAGAACACCACAAAGGTATTCCTCAAGAAGAGCAACCCCAAGGCACATAATCGTTAGATTCACTAGGGTTTAAAGGAAGGAGAGAATACTAAGGGCAGTCAGAGAAAAAGGTCAGGTTATCCATAAAGGGAAGCCTATTAGACTTACAGCAGATCTCTCAGCAGAAACCCTACAAGCCAGAATAGAGTGGGGGCCAATATTCAACATCCTTAAAGAACAGAACTTTCAGCCCAGAATTTCATATCCCGCCAAATTAAGCTTCACAATTGAAGGAAAAATAAAATCTTTTATGAACAAGCAAGTACTCAGAGATGTTATTACAACCAGGCTGGCTGTACAAGAACTTCTGAAAGAAGCATTACACACAGAAAGGAACAACCAGTAGTAGCCTTTCTAAAAATGTACTAAAAACTAAAGAACATCACATAAAAAAGAATTTACATCAACAAATGGATAAAATAGCCAGTTAACATCAAATGGCAGTAACCCTAAATTTAAATTGACTAAATCCCCCAGTTAAGAGATACAGCCAAAACCTAACAGTATAATACATCCAGACCCATTTTATGTCCAAAGATACACAAAGACTCAAAACTATCTCCATTTGCCAACCAAATGGAGAGCAAAAATAAATAAACAAAAAGCAGGAGTTGCAATTCTTGCATTTTATAAAATAGATTTCAAAGCAACAAAGATACAGTGGTAAAAGGATCAATGCAACAATAAGAGCTAACGATCCCAACACCCAGATACATAAGACCCATAAAGAGATTTAGACTCAACGAGACAGAAAATCAATAAGGATATCCAGGACTTGAATTCAGATCCAGAACAAGTAAACTTAAGAAATATGTATAGTGCTCTCCACTTTAAATACACAAAATATACATTCTCCACTTTCAATACACAAAATATTGATCAGCCATTATTAAAACCATTCTTAGATTTAAGCAATATTCCTGTTCTCTCTCCCTCTTTTTCTTCCTCTTTCTTCCTCTCCTTCTCTCCTTTTTTTTCTTTAAAAAAAAAAAACTTCCTTCTGGGACTTGGAGCTAAAAAAACAAGTCTAATCTGTACGATTTCTACATATGAACCTTATCTATCAAGTTATGCTGCTTGTAAGGTTAAAATTAACCCTGCCTAAAAAAAAAAAAAAAAGAAAAGAAAAGAAAAGAAAAAAAAAGCCCTCCCAGAAACCTAAAGGAAGCCATAACCATAAACACATATGGTAGCATGCAGCCACCTGAAAATCTAAGAGTGGACCTTTATCTCATCGAAAGCACCTCACCCAAATCAAGAGCCTAGAGACAGTCTTGTTCACCCAGGGACCAGATATGACTCACATCCATTACAGCCCTGGTAACACGATCACCAACTGTGGTCTCCACTGCCAATTCACCATCAGCCATGACACATGGATGCAATCCCACCAAATCATGATTTCAGAGGCAATCCTGTTAGCCTAGAGATCTAACAAAAAAGGACATTAAGTTGGCAAATCAGTCAGTAAGACTAAAAAAGGAAATTGTTTGTTCAAGCACAGACACCAATGCAAGGCTCTATGAATAACTAGAATCAGACAACATAACTATCAAAGGACACTACAAAGCTCTAATATCAAACCCCAAATAAATGGAGGTGTAAAAATTGTCTGAAAAATAATTCAAAATCATACATTCTAAAAAGCCTGAAGAGATTCTACAAAAGACAGATAGACATTGAAATACAATTAGAAAAACACTGCAGAAGTAGCTGTAGTTATATCAGACAAAAACAGAATTTCAGTCAAAAACGGTAAAAAATACACAAAGAAGATAATTATGTAATGATAATGAGGTCAGTTTATCAAAACAATATACCAATTTTAAATATAAATGCACTCAACGTTGGAGCACCTGAATATATAAAGCAAATATTATGGGTTGAATGTAGATATTCGTTATCCAGAAGAATTGAGATCAGAAGTATTTTAGACTTCAGATGTTTTCTTTTGAATTCTGCAATATTTATATCATATACTTGCCAGTTGAGCACTCCAAATCATGAAATCTGAAATTGAAATGCTCTAATGGGCACTTGCTTTTAGCAACATGTTGGCATTCATATATATATATATATATATATATATATATATATATATATATATATTTTATTTGCCATTATTTTCAGTTTCAGGTCTTCAGATTTGAGATGCTCAGACTGTAATATATCTGAGGTAGAAATAGACAGTAAGTAATAATGGTAGGCAATTTCAATACTTCACTTTCAATAATGAATAGATCATCCAGACATAAAATCAATAGCAAAAAACAGTGAGCTTGAGCAACACTTTTTAGAACAAATGGATTTAAGAAATAAAAAAATTTGGTTCTATAGCAGCAGAATACACATTCTTCTCAAGTGCACATGGAATACTCTCAAACATATGTCATTTATTAGGCCACATGACAAGTCCTGACAAATTTAAGAAAATTGAAATCATACTAATTTTATTTTTTGATTATAATAAAAAAAACTAGAATTTAGTAACAGAAAAAGTGAATCCACAAATATGTGAAAATCAACACAATCCTGAACAACCACTGCCTATAAGAAATAAAGAAAATATCAGAAAATATCTTGGGACAAATGAAAATGAAAACATCATATAAAACTTATGGGATGCTTCAAAAGCAGTTTTAAGAAAAAAATTTACATTACTAAATATCTACAAGAAAAAATAAGAGAGGCTTCAGACAAGAAACTTAACATTAAGCCTCAAGGAAAAAGGAAAGGAAGAGCAAACTAAAGCAACATCAGTACAAGAAGAGTTCAGGAGAAGACATAAAGATGTGGGAAAGTTTAGAACTTCCTGGAGACTTGTTAAATGTCTGATCAAAATACTGATAGTGATATGGACAATAAAGTCCAGACTGAGGTAGTCTCAAATAAGGATGAGTTACTTCTTGGTAACTGAAATAAAGGTCAACCTTGGGGTGCTTTTGCAAAGATAATGCAGGCATTCAAGACAATTCTAAACAACAATAAAAAAAGGTGGAGGCATCACACTACTGGACTTTAAACTACACTGCAAGCCTACAGTAATCAAAACAGCATGGTACTGGTACCAAAACAGAGATATAGACCAATGGAACAGAACAGAGGTCTTGGAATTAACTCCAACCATCTGCAACCATCTGATCTTTGACAAACCTGACAAAAGCAATGGGGAAACAATTCCCTATTTAATAAATGGTGTTGGGAAAACCGGCTAGCCATATGCAGAAAGCTGAAACTGGATTCCTTCCTTACACCTTACACTAAAAGCAACCTGAGATGGACTAAAGATTTAAATTTAAGACCAAACTCCATAAAAACCCTAGAAAACCTAGGCAATACCATTTAGTACATAGACATAGGCAAGGACTTCATGACTAACCCGTCAAAAGCAATGGCAACAAAAGCAATGGCAACAAAAGCCAAAATAGATAAATCAGATGTAATTAAACTTAAGAGTTTCTGCCTAGAAACACTGTGGTGATTCCTCAAGGATCTAGAAATAGAAATACCATTTGACCCAGCAATCCCATTACTCATTATATACAAAGGAACATATGGATGTTTATTTTGGCACTGTTCACAATAGCAAAGACCTGGAACCAACCCAAATGCCGATCAATGATAGACCAGGCAAAGAAAACGTGGCACATATATATTATGGAATACTATGCAGCCATAAAAAAGGATGAGTTTACGTCCATTGCAGGGACATTGATGAAGCTGGAGACCATCATTCTCAGCAAACTAACACAAGAACAGAAAACCAAACACGGCATGTTCTCACTCATAAGTTGGTGTTAAACAATGAGAACACATGAACACAGGGAGGGGAACATCACACACTGGGTCCTTTTGGAGGGTGGAGAGGTAAGGGAGAGATAGAAGAAAGGGGGGGATTGGGGAGGGATAACATTAGGAGAAATATATAATGTTGATGACAGGGGAATGGTTGCAGCAAAACACCATGGCATGTGTATACCTATGTAACAAACCCGCATGAACTGCACACGTACCCCAGAACTTAAAGTATAATAATAAAAAAGGGTATGAGTCACATCCCACATATTATTAAATTGATGGATTTAAATTAGTACTTAAAAATAATAAAGAGGAAAAAAATGCCTCCATTCTCTAATGGAGGCCTCTTGCCCCTGATCTAGAGATCTGTGGAACTCTGAACTTGAGACAGATGATTTAGGGTATCTGGCAGAAGAAATACCTAAGCAGCAAAGTGTTCAAGAGGAAGCAGAGCATACAAGCTTGAAAAATTTGCAGCCTGATGATGTGATAGAAAAGAAAAACTCATTTTCTGGGGAGAAATGTAAGCCAGTTGCCGAAATTTGCATTAGCCATGGGGACTCAAATGTTAATTGCCTAGACAATGGGGAAAATATCTCTAGAACATGTCAGAGATCTTCATTGCAGCCCCTCCCATCACAGGCCCAGAGGCCTAAAAGGGAAAAATCATTTCATGAGCAGGCCCCAGGGATCCCCTATTCTGTGCAGCCTCAGGAATTGATGCCCTGGGTCTCAGTTTCTTCAGGTCAAGCTGTGGCTAAAAGTGGCCACCTTACACCTTAGGTTATTGCTTCAGAGGTTGCATGCCCCATGCCTTGGCAGCTTCCACAGGGTGCTGAACCTGTCAGTACACAGAAGTCAAGAATTGAGGTTTAGGAACCTCTGTATAGCTTTCAGAGGATGCATGAGAGTGGCTAGATGTCCTAGCAGAAGATTGCTGCAGGCACAGAGCCCTCGTGGAAAACCTGTGCTAGGGAAGTGTCAAAGGAAAATGTGAAGTTGTAATCCCCACAGAGAGTCCCCACTACGGCACTGCCTACTGAAGCTGTGAGAATTGGGCCACTATATTCCAGACCCCAGAATGCTAGATTCATCAATGGCTTGCACCATGCACCTGGAAAAGCCTCAGACACTCAACTCCAGCCTGTGAAAGCAGCTGGAAGGGGAATTTACCATACAAAGCCATAGGGTCAGAGCTACCCAAGGCCATGGGAACTCACCTCTTGTATCAGCAGGCCTGAATGTGAGACATGTTATCAAAGGAGGTCATTTTGAAACTTTAAGGTTTAATGATTGCCCTATTAGATTTTGGTCCTGCATAGGACCTGTAGCTCCTTTGTTTTGGCCAATTTTTGCATTTAGAATGAGTGTTTATCCAGTGTCTATAGCTCCATTGTATCTAGAAAGTAACTAACTTGGTTTTGATTTTACAGGATTATAGGTGGAAGTGACTTGCCTTGACTCAGATGAGACTTTGGTCTTGACCTTTGGGTTAATGCTGGAATGAGTTAAGACTTTGTGGGACTGTTGGAAGGGTGTAATCGTGTTTTGAAATGTGAGGACATGAAATTTGGGAGGGCATAGGGGCAGACTGATACAATTTGTCTCTGAGTCCCCAATCAAATATCACCTTGACTTATAATCTTCAGGGGTGGAGGTAATTAAATAATGGGAATGATTTCCCCTATGCTGTCCTTGTGATCATTAGTGAGTCTCACAAGATCTGATGGTTTTGTAAGCCTCTGACATTTCCCCTCCTTACACTCACTCCATCGTGCCACCCTGTGACAAAGATGCCTACTTCATCTTTGCCTTCTACCATAATTGTAAGTTTTCTGAGGCCTCTCAGCCATGTGGAACTGTGAGTCAATTAAACCTCTTTCCTCTATAAATTACACAGTCTTGGATATTTCTTCAAAGCAGCATGAGAGTGGACTAACAAAAAAGAATCGAAAAATGAAGAAAATGTAGAATTGCTTGTTTAAAAAGATAAATAAAAGTGATAAAATTTTAACCAGAGAAAGACATGAGAGAAGACTCAAATAAATAAAATAAAAAATGAAAGAAGAGGTATTACAACTAATACCACAAAAATGTAAAGAATCATAAGTGCCTACTATGAACTGTGAAAATAATTTGAAATCAAAGCTGTTAGAATTTTAAGTTTTGAGTCTTAGAGAAAAATGAATATGGTTCCTGAGTCACATAGTAGGCAGCTGTACCTTGGCAATTTTAACTTAGGCAGCTGTAACTTTTGTTTCTATGATTATATGTTAGCCTTATTTCTTGCTCACCTACGTTGTTTTGTAAAATGTAATTGGCTTAAGTATGCCAAGAAAGACCATTTCCGTCTTCACTGTTGATCTTCACTATAGGGTAACTTCCGTATTACCTCTCTCATACAAAGACTTCATGATTATAACATTGTCTAACATAGAATATTGAACATACTTTTTTTAATTTGGAAAAGAAATAATAACAAGCCATAAAAAAGAAAAAATATAACTGTAACTAGTTGTTGTAACTCATAAACCAGCCTTGTGCTAAAAATATGCTAATTCTGTTAAATTTATATTTTTTCTCTTTTGTTTTTCTTATATAAGCAAGACCTTACCTTTTAACTTTGGAGCCCCAACCGGATTTCTCTGGAGTATGTTTTTCCTAGATGGCTTTCTCAGCTTTTGACTTGAATAAATTCGTTAAAACTAGATTTTGATACTTTTGACATTTTGACACAGATTAACTATACAATCTAACAGGAGTTTATTAAAAAGAAATAGAAAAACTGAGAAAACCAATAACAAGTAAAGAGATTGAATTAATTAAAAAAAAAAACCTTCTTATAAAAGGAAGCCTATGGTGGAATTCTACCAGACATTTAAATAAATTAAATCAATCCTTTTCAAATTCTTAAAAAGAACAAAAGAACTGAAAGAGAGGAAATATTTTCAAAATTATTTTATAAAGCCAACATTATCCTGATATGAAAGCCACTAAAAGAAAAGAAAATTACAGGCTAATATTTCTAATGATCATTTATTTCTGGGATGCAAAAAGGTTTTAACATATATATATATATATATATATATATATATATATATATATATTAGTAAATGCAATACAGAATAAGGCAAAAAGCATATAAACATCTCAATATATGCTACAAAACATTTGAGAAAATTTAACATACTTTGATGATTTAAAAAACTTTGACAATTTAGACATAGGAGGAATTTACATAAACACAATAAAAGCAATATGCGATACACTCACAGCTAACATCATACTCAATGGTGAAAATCCGAAACAGTTTTCTCTTAGATCAGAAACAAAATAAGGATGTCTACTCTCATCACTTCTATTCAATTCCAGATCTAGCTACAGAATTGACAAGAAAAACAAAATAAAAGGTATCAAAATTGAAAAGAAAGAGGTAAAATTGTCTTCAGTTGCTGATGACATGATTTTATATATAGAAAAATCGAGACTATCAAGAAAAATGTTAGAATTGAGAAACATAGTTGTAGAATAAAAGTCAACAGAAAACTCGGTAGCATTTCATTACGCTAACAACAAACTATCTCAAACAGAACTAAAAACATTCCATTTAAAGTAGCTTCAAAAAATAAACTATTTATGAGTAAATGTAACCATGGAGATGGAAAATCTACACACTGAAAAGTATAAGACATTAATAACAACAAAAGTAGGCATCACAAATAAATGGAAAAATTATTTTGTGTTCAAGGATTGGAAGAATTAATATTAGTAAGATGTTGAACCCCAAAGACCTACAGATTCAGTGCAATTTCTATCAAAATACTGATATCATTTTTTGCATAAATAGAAAAAATAATACTAACATTTTATGAAATGACAAAACACCCTGAAGAGTCAAATCAATCTTGATACAAAAGGAAAAGTCTTGATAAAAAATTGAGGCATTATATTTCCTGACTTAAAAATCTATGACAGAGTTATAGTAATCAAGACAGCATAATACTGGAAAAAACAGACACATTGACCAATGGAATAGGATATAGATCCCAGAGATAGATCTCAGATATAGATTCCACAAGTAAACTCCAAGAAAAATGTGATTTTCAAATAAGCGTAACTGTTTCAACATCAATTACAAGAACACACAATGGATACACGTTAGTCTCTTTAATAAATGGTACTGGGAAAACTAAATATTCACATGCAGGAGAATCAAATTCCACTTTCATTTTACAACATATACATAGTCTAACTTAAAATAGATTAAAAACTTAAACATACAAACTGAAATTGTGAAACAACTAGAGAAAAACCTGGTGTAAATCTTCCACAACATTTATCTGATAAAAGATTTCTCTGTTATAACCTCCAAAATACAGGCGACAAAAAGAAAAGAAACAAATGTGGTTACATCAAACTATAAAGCTGCCACACTGCAAAGGACACAATTAATATAGTGAAGAGACAACCCATGGATTGGGAGAATTTTTTTGCAAAAAATATATAAGATAATGGACTAATATTCAAAATATATAAGAACCCAAACGATGTGCCTTAGTCCATTTTGCATTATTATTAAGGAATACCAAAGGCTGGATAATTTATAAATAAAATAAGTTAAGTTCATTCACAATTTTTCAGGCTGCACAAAAGGCATGGCAATAGGATCTTCTGCTAGTGAGGGCCTTAAACTGCTTTCACTTATAGGAAAAGGTGAAGGGGAGCTGGCTTGTGCAGACATCATGTGGAAAGAGAGAAATAAAGAAAGAGGGAATGTGCCAGTCACTTTTCAACAACCAGCTCTCCTCCGAAGGCAGGCAATTAATTTGTTCATAGAGTCAGCCTGTGTAGACATCATGGGGCAATAGAGAAAGCAAGAGGGAGGGGGTTGTCCCAGGCTCTCTGTAACAACCAGCTCTTTCAGAAACTAGTAAGGAGAGAACTCATTCACTTCTGAGGGAGCACATTAATTTATTCATGAGGGATCTATCCCCAAGACCCAAAACCTCCCATTAGCTCTCACCTCTAACACTGGGGATCAGATTTCAACATGCGATTCGGAGACAAACATCCAAGCTATACTATTTTGAAACTGGTCCCTGAACTCTCATGTTGTTCTTCCATTGCAAAAATACAATAATTCCTTCCCAATAGTCCAAAAAGTTATAGCTCATTTCAGTATCCATTTGAAAGTCCAAAATTGAAAGTCTCAACTGAGACTCAAGGTAAGTTCCTTCCAGCTATAAGCCTGTAAAATATAAAACAAGTTATTTACTTCCAAGATACAATGGTTGTACAGGCATTGGGTAATTTCTCCATTATAAAAACGAGAAATTGGCCAAAAGAAAGGGATAACAGTCCCTACACAGTTCTGAAACACATCAGGGTAGATGTTGAATTTTAAAGCTCCAAAAAAATATTTTCATTGTTTGTTTTTGAGACGGAGTCTGGCTTTGTTGCCAGACTGGAGTGCAGTGGTACAATCTCGGTTCACTGCAACTTCCACCTCCCTGGTTCAAGCAATTCTTCTGCCTCAGCCTCCTGAGTGGTTGGGATTACAGGCATGTGCCATCACACCCAGCTAATTTTTGTATCTTTACTAGAGATGGGGTTTCACCATGTTGGTCAGGATGGTCTTGATCTCTTGATCTCATGATCTGCCTGCCTCAGCCTCCCCAAGTGCAGGGATTACAGGTGTGAGTCACCACACCCAGCCCAAAATAATATTTTGTTTAACTCTATGTCCTGCATCATGTGCACGCTGGTGTAAGGGTTGAGCGCTGAAGGCCTTGAGCAGCCACATCCCCATGGCTTTGCTGGACACACTCACATAGGTGCTTCTATGGATTTGAATATGGTGCCTGCCTATGGCTTTTCCAGGCTGAGGCTGCATGTTGCCACTGGCTCTATAATTCTAGGTTCCCCATTGCAGCCCTAACAGGTCTACCAGACTCTGCTCTAATAGAGGCTATCTGTTTTGGCTCTGTGCCTCTGGAAGGCTTCTTTTTGAAACCCTAGGCTTTTTGATACAATCTCTGAAATCTAGGAGGCAGCCACAAGCCTGAATGTTTGCATTCTTGGCACCTGCAGACATTGTACCACATGCATGCCACCAAGACTAACTGCTTGAGTTCTTGGCAGAGGTGACCTGAGGGTAGCTGGGGTTGTTTGGACCACTGCTAGAGCCTAAATGGCCAGTGTGAGCAGCAGCATCCTGAGGTGTTCAGCGCCTGAGTCTGGACGTGACTCAGCACCCTGAGTGTTCCTTAGAATGATTTTACCCTTCCAGGTCTCTGAGCCTGGGATGGGGTTGGGACAGCATCAGTGAATTCTGAAATGCCTTTGGGGCCTTGACTTTGACCACTTAGACCCCTATTTAGTTAAGCAAATCTCTCTAGGAGTGGATTCACCACATCATCCTTGCGTTCTTCGCCTACAAATGCTCTTTCCTTCTCTGCCACATAACCTAGATGCACAATTTCCAAATTTTTAAACTATGCTTCCCTTTCAATTATAAATTCTACATTTTTTGTAAATCCTTCAAAGACGCATCTTACCATGAGCTGTTAAAATTAGTCACACGGCTTTTTGAATGCTTTGCTGCTTAGACATTTCTTACTACAGACACCGTAGGTTATTATTCTTAAGTCTAGCCTTCCTCAAACCTTAGAGCATGGACACAATATGGCCAACTTCTTTGCTAAGATGAAACATGGGTTACTTTTGCTCTAGTTGACCATAAGCTCCTCATTTTCCCCAAAGATCTCATCAGCATGGCTTTACTGTCTAAATTTCTGCGGGCGTCTTGGCCTGAATCACTTAAACAATCTCTAAGAAGTTTCAAACTTTCCCTCATTGTTTTGTCTTCTTCTGAGCCCTCCACATTTTTTCCAAACTCTGCCCATGAATCAGTTCCAAAACTGCTTTCACATTTTCAAGTATTTTTTTAGGAACATACTCCTCTTGGTACCAATTTCTGATTCAGTATGTTTTGTGTTGGTATAAAGAAATACCTGAGGCTGGTTAATTTATAAAGAAAAGAAAGTTGGCTCACTGTTCTGCAAGCTGTACAAGAAAGAAGTATAGTAGCAGTGTCTGCTTCTGGTGAGGGTTTCAGGATGCTTCCACTCATAAAAGAAGGTGAAGGGAAGCCAATTTTTATAACGATCACATGACGAGTAAGGAAGCAGAGAGAGGGGAGCTGCCAGAATCCAGTAACAATTCACTCTTGCAGAAGCAAATGGAGGGAGAGAGAACTCACTCATCCATGAGGGTGCACATTAATCTCTTCATGAGGGACTTACCTCCATGACCAAAATTTGGGGATCAAATTTCAACATGATTTGGAGGGGATAAACACCTAAACTATAGCAAAAGTCAATAACAAAAAACAACCCAATTAGATATTGGGCAAGTGACATAAATAAACATTTCTTAAAAGAAGACATTCAAGTGACCAATAGGTACATGAAAAAAACTTGATCATCACCATTCATCAGGGAATGCAAATTAAGACCACAAAAAGATATCAACTCATACCTCTTAAAAGGGCGATAAATTAAAAAATGAAAGATCGTTTGGGACTAGGATGTGAAAAAATGAAAACACTTATGCACTGAGGATGGGAATGTAAATTAGTAAACCCATTATGGAAAACAGTATGAAGGTTCCTCAGAAAATTAAAACTAGAATTAATATATTATCAAACAATATTCTGGATATATATATATATATATATATATATATATAGAGAGAGAGAGAGAGAGAGAGAGAGAGAGAGATGCCGAACACTGTGGCTTATGCCTTTATCCCAGCACTTCGGGAGGTCGAGGTGGGTGGATCACGTGAGGTTGGGAGTTCGAGACCAGCCTGATCAACATGGAGAAACACTATCTCTACTAAAAATACAATATTAGCCGGGCATGGTGGTGCTTCCCTGTAATACCAGCTACTGGGGAGGCTGAGGCAGGAGAATTGTTAGAACCCGGGGGGCAGAGGTTGCGGTGAGCCAAGATTATAACATTGCACTCCAGCCTGGGCAAGAAGAGCAAATCTCCCTCTCAAAAAAAAAAAATAGAAAGAAAGAAATAAGCATGGGTAAGAGAGGATTCTCATATTCATTGTAGCATTATTTGCAAAGCCAAGATACACATGAAACCTAGATGTCTACTATTAAGTAAATGGATAAATAAAATGTGGTATAGATACACAAAACTACTATTCAGTCTTAAAAATAAATAAATTCGGTCACTTGTGACAACATAAATGAACATGAAGAATATTACGCTAATTGAATAAGCCAGACACAGAAAGATAAATAATATGTGATTTAAATTATTTGTGAAGTCTTAAAGTTGAGTATGTAGAAATAGAGAGTAAAGTGGTAGGTAACAGGCTGGGAGTGGGGGTGGATGGGGAAAGGGAAGAAGTTGATGAAAGGGTACAAAATGTTAATTAGATGAAAGAAGTAAGTTTTAGTGACCAATTGCACAAAATGGTAATTCCAATAAATAATAATAATACGTTTTATGTTTTAAAATAGCTTAAAATTTTGATTTTAAATGCTTTTACTACAAAAATGATAATTATGCCAAGTGATGAATTTACCAATTAGCTTGATTTGATCATCACATTGTGTGAATATATAGCAGAACATTACATTATATACCATCAGTATATAATATACATATACATATATATATATAACTCTTAATTTATCAATAGAAAAGAAAATTAAATAAATAAATTTTGCAAGAGAAATTAAAGAAGCCACAAATGAAGGGAAAATATTTTATGTGGATGGATTTAATATTGTCAGGATGTCAATGCTATCCAAAACAATCTTCAAATTTAATGGAATTTCTGCCAAAATCTCAGCAGCGTTTTTTCCAGAAATAGAAAAATCTATCCTAACATTTACAGGGAATCTCAAAGTACTTCAAATAGCCAACACAATCTTGAAAAAGAACAAGGTCTTATACTCCCTGGTTTCAAAACTTAGTAGACATTTATCGTATTCCAAAGATGTATGTTATGGCCAGGAAGACTATATCTTTCCAAAATTCATACGCTAAAACCTTAATAATTTGGTAGTGTTAGGAGATTAAAATATTTGAGAAGTAATTGAGGTTAGGTGAGGTCATGCTGGTGGAGCCCTCACAAATGGGATTCGTGTTATTGTAAGAGTCCCAAGAGAACTTGCTTCTCTCCCCACCGTGGGAGAATATGGTGAGAAAACTGCAGCCTGTGAACTAGGGAACAGGCCTTTCCTGGACACTGAAACTATTGTTACCTTGATCTTGAATTTTCTAGCCCCCAGAACTGTGAGAAATGAACTTCTCTCATTTAAGCTATCCACTTAATAATATTTTGTCAGAGCATCCCTAGATAACTAAGACAGTGCAGTAAGCATAAAGACAGAGATATAAACCAATGGAATAGAATAAAATGCCAAGAATAGATCCTTGCATATAAGTTCAAATGATTTTCAACAAGGATTGCAAGATCATTTAGTGGGGAAAAGAACAATCTTTCCAACTAACGGTGGTGGGAAAACTGGATTTCTACATGCAAAAAAAATGAAATTAGAATCTTGCCTTATACCATATATAAAAATTAACTCACATGAATTAAAGACATAAACGTAAGGGCAATAAAACTCAGACAAAAAAATGAGAAATGCCTCATGATTATTGGAATTGGCAGATTTCTTAGTTATGACATTAAAAGCATCAGTGAGAAAATTAAAAAATGGATAAATCTAATCTACTCTTAAATTAAAAATTTCTTGCATCAAAGAACATGATTAACAGAATGAAAGGCAACTTACAGAATGGCAGGAAATATTTTCAAATCATACATCTGGTAGGAAGCACATATCCAAAATATATAATGAATGTCTGTAAATCAACAATAAAAATGAATAAACGAATTTCAAAAATAGCAAATGACTTAAATAGACATCTCTCCAAATGACATATACAAAAGGTCTACAGACATAATGAAAAGGTACTCAACATCACTATAGTCATCAGGGAAATGAAAAATCAAAGCTGCAATGATATGTCACTCCATTACACATCAGGATGGCTGCTTCAAAAAAAGAGAAAAGTGTGAAGACATGAGGAAATTGCAATTCTTATTCACCACTAGTAGATGTAAAATAGTGCACCTGCTCTGAAAAGCAGTATGGTGATTCCTCAAAAAATTCCAAATAAAATTACCATATGAGTCAACAATATCACTTCTGGGTATATATGCCAAATAATTGAGAGAAGGGTCCCAAAAAGATATTTGTACATCTCTGTTTATAGAAGCACTATTCACCATAGCCAAGAGGTGGAAGCAACCCAAGTGTTCACTAATAAGTGAGAGGATAAACAAAATGTGTATACATATATGTTTGTATGTATACATGTATACATGTGTATATGTTATATATGTATGTGTGTATATCTATATGTGTATATAGACATATGTTTGTATGTATGCATGTATATATGTGTATACACACATACATATGTAATATATACACATATTACACTCATACATACATATATAATATATAGTAGCACCAGGGAAGTATGAGGGTGACTTTCTGCATCCTTATCAACACAAATAATTGTCTTTCTTTTTCTACAACCATCCTAGTGAGTATGAAATGTTATCTCATTGTGGTTTGATTTAATACCTAATTATGTTTCATGTGTTTACTCACTCTTAGCATATCATCCTTGGAGAAATATCTATTCAAATATATACACATATATACACACATACATATGTAAATGTGCGTATACATATATATACATATAAACACACATACATACATATGTAAATGTGTATATATAATATGTAAATTTCTCTATATACAATGGAATAGTATTCAGCCATAAAAAAGAAGGAAACTCTGATACATTCTACCACATAGATGAATGTTGAGAATATTATGCAAAATAAAATAAGCCAGCCACAAAAAGACAATTACTGTATGATTTCACTTACATGAGGTATGTAGCCAAACTCAGCAACAGAAAGAATGCTGGTTACCAGTGGCTAGATGTAGTGAGAAATAGAGAGTTGTTTACCTGGTTTAGAATTTCAAATTTGCAAGATCAAAACATGAAGATTGGTTGTGTGACAGTGTAAATACATTTCACAATACTGAACTGTACACTTAATGGTTACAACAGGCCAGGCACAGTGGCTCATGCCTGTAATCCCAGCACTTTGGGAGGCCAAGGTACGGGAATCGCCTGAGGTCAAAGGTTCAAGACCATCCTGGCCAGCTGAAACCTCATCTCTACTAAAAAATACAAAATTAACTGTATGGGATGAGGGTGCTCGCAACTCCAACTACTAGGGAGGCTGAGGGAGGAGAGTCCCTTGAACCCTGGAGGCAGAGGTTGCAGTGAGCCAAGATTGTGCCATCACACTCCAGCCTTTACAAAAAGAGTGAAACTCCATCTAAAAAAAATAAAAGAGAAAAGGTTACAACAGTAAATCTTATATTCTATGCATTTCACCCTAAATTTAAAACAACATACAGCTTGAAAAAATAAAAAATAAAATCACATGAGACAATATCAATGGCATAATTCTGAGAAAAAAAACTTCAAATGACTTTTATTGGATTATATGGAAAACTGTTATAAATAAAAAGTAAAAACACAACTCAATAAATATGGTCAAGTATTTACAAAATGAGCTTCACAAGGGGATACGAATGCCCAATAAGCATGTTAAAAGAAAGTGCTCGACTGGGCGCGGTGGCTCAGCCACCCAAATCTCAGCACTCCCAAAGTGCTGGGATTAAAGCCTGTAATACCAGCACTTTGGGAGGCCGACACGGGTGGATCACAAGGTCAAGAGATCGAGACCATCCCGGTCAACATGGTGAAACCCCGTCTCTACTAAAAATACAAAAAATCAGCTGGGTGTGATGGCGTGTGCCTGTAATCCCAGCTACTCAGGAGGCTGAGGCAGGAGAATTGCCTGAACCCAGGCGGCGGAGGTTGCCGTGAGCCGAGATCGCTCCTTTGCACTCCAGCCTCGGCAACAAGAGCGAAACTCCGTCTCAAAAAAAAAAAAAAAAAAAAAAAGAAGAAAGTGCTCAACATAGTCACCAGAAAAGTGCAAATTTAAGCCAAAACGAGCTACTATTTCACACCTACTAGAATGCTGGCAAGGATGCAGAGCAGATTTTGTTTTACTCATACTGTTTTAAGGCCCACTCAGAGAAACAGCATGTTGTTCTTTGTTCTAAATTTGGAAGATAAATTTAATCTAATGGAAATCTTTTGTCAGATTAAAGCACCAGCTCACTTCAGTTTTTTACCTTCACCCCGGCAGCATTTTCGAGGCTAAATTGATCTCATTCTTTCCCTAGTCCCTACGGCTTTGATAATTAACTGTTTCTGCACAACTGTCTGGTTACCCAGCAGCCTCCCTTTCTGTCAACTTCCCTCGGGATGCATTTCCCTCAGGTGCCCTCCAGGTGAATGAGGTGGCTTTATTGGGGTCCTAGTCCTGGAACAGCCTGGAGTGCGTAAAGGGTGGGGATGAGTCATTTGCTTTCTTACATCTATGGAAAAGTAGACTAGAATTAGGATCAAGACAGTCTCTGTTGATGGGCCATGTCGTAGATTTGTGTGTGTTGTCCTCAACTCAGTCACAGGGAAAGGTAAGACATGAGAAATATTTATCTGTGCAAGAAATTCCGTAGCCACACACACACATTTCATTCAATTTTAGCATAAGCCTATGAGATAGGTATTTCTACAGAACTTCAGAGACATTTACATGCTTTTAGTGAGCTCACCCAGCTAGCAACGGTTTGAGCTGGGATTTAAGCATACTTCTTTGTGATTTCCCTACTATTGTATATTTTTATGTAAATTTAAGACTCACAAGTACGTTCAGCAAACTATCATGGTAAATGAATAGAAATAAAATAATCCAGAGCCCAGAGGTCGATAGGGGTAAGTCAGGAACCCAACAATCCAGCGAAGGAAGTGTCAACGAAAGAAAGCAGAGGTAAGCAGACAAAGAACGGTACCAGCCTTAGAAAGGAAGCAAGATATTAAATATTTCTCCCTGCATCACTCACCTGTACAATCCAGTAACTGTTTTCACTTAATTGTTGCTGTTAAGAAGAAGACTCAGTAATTGTAGTTTAGGAAATCGCCACATACCTAATTCATTGTAGATGACCACAGATCTTCAGATCTACTATTTATCACAGTCACAATGAAAGGAAGATTTGAATCCAACTATGATAGCTTATTTAGGGATCTGTGAGAATCTCACCAGGATTCAAGTAGCTTACAATGTTTTATTTTTTTGTTGTTTTTTAAAAAATGTCCTTCTGATTGAAAATATCAGAACAGGCCGGGCGCCGTGGCTCACGCTTGTAATCCCAGCACTTTGAGGCCGAGGCAGGTGGATCACGAGGTCAAGATATCGAGACCATCATGGTCAACATGGTGAAACCGCGTCTCTACTAAAAAAAATACAAAAAGTTAGCTGGGCATGGTGGCGTGTGCCTGTAATCCCAGCTACTCGGGAGGCTGAGGCAGGAGAATTGCCTGAACCCAGGAGGAGGAGGTTGCGTGAGCTGAGATTGCGCCATAGCACTCCAGCCTGGGTAACAAGAGCGAAACTCCATCTCAAAAAAAAAAAAAAAAAAAAAAGAAAGAAAGAAAGAAAGAAAATATCAGAACATAGTAATGGAGAGGATTTTGAGGGAGTGAGGGAGATTTAGTTTAATTAGACACCTATTTTTTTGAGAATTTTTAAAATTCAGATACAGTTCACACCTCACAATATTTACCCTTTGAAAGTGAATAATTCTTTGACTTTAGTTTAATCACAAAGGTGATTAATCATCACTAGCATCTAATATCAAAATATTTTTATTATCCATCAAAGAAACCTATTAACAGAGACTCCCCATAACCCCTCTCCCCACACCATGGAAGTCATTAATCTACATTTTGTCTCTATTTATTTGCCTAATTGGACATTTCATATAGGGGAAATCAAATAATATATTGCTTTTTGTATTTGACATCTTTCAATTAACATTTTCAAAGTCATGCATGGCTAAATTCTATTTTTGTATGAATACACCACATTTTATTTATTTTTTAGTAAGCTGATGGACATTTGAGTTGCTTCCACTTCTTGGCTACCATGAATAATGCTGCTGTGAATATCTGTGTACAAGTTTTTATTAGATGTGTTATAATTTCTCTTAGTTACATATTCTGAGTGTATTCGTTGGGTCATGTTGTTTCTCTATGTTTATATTTTTGAGAAACTGACAAACTAGATTTTAAAGAGCCTATACAAATTTACAGTAGCACCAGGGCAGTATGAGGTGACTTTCTGCATCTTTATCAACACAAATAATTGCCTTTCCTTTTCTACAACAATCCTAGTGAGTATGAAATGGTATCTCATTGTGATTTGATTTAATACCTAATTAAGTTTCATGTGTTTATTCACTCTTAGTATACCATCCTTGGAGAAATAGCTATTCAAATTATTTGCCCATAAAAAATGGTGAAATTCAAATGCCGTAAAATTAGCCATTTTAAAGTGAATAATTTAATGGCATTTAGTATATTCAAAATGTTATGTCTCTATCTAGTTCCACAAAGTTTCAAAATATTTTTATCATCCCAAAAGCATCCTCATACACATAAAACAATTATACCCAATGCTCTAGTCCACAGAGTACCAGGTAAGCTTTCACCCACTCTATTTTTATGGCTTTATGTGACCTTTGGTGTCTGGCTCTGGTTTCTTCCACTTAACATGATTTCCTTGAGGTTCATGCTTGTTGAAGCACTTATTAGTATGGGATTTCTTTCTACTGCTGAGTAACATGTAGTTGTTTGCATATGCCAAAATTTTTTTATCCCTTTATCCACTGATGTACATTAGATTATTTCAATCTTTTGGCTAGTATGAATAATGCTGTCACGAACATGTGCATACATATATTTGTGTGAATACCTACATTCCATTCTTCAGCCATCTATCTAGAAATGTAATTGTTGTATCATATGGTAATTTCATGTTTAACATATTGAGAAATCACAAGAAAGTTCTATACAGTGGCTGACTTGGTTTATGTTCCCCCCAGCAATGTAGATATGTCTAAATTTTCCATATCCCTTCCAACACCTGATTTTGTTTCTTCAGCTATCAAATTGGGTGTGAAATATCTCATTGTGATTTTGATTTGCATTTTCTTCATTATTAATGATGTTGAGCATCTTTTCATATGCTTTTTGAGCATTTGTATATCTTCTTCAAAGTAATCTCTCCTCAAGACCTTGCCTATTTGATGGAAATGCTTGTCTTTTTTAAAATTTTTAATGTTTGTGAGTACAGAGTAGGTGTATGTATTTATAGGGTACATGAGATATTTGGTACAGACATATTTTTGTTTTTGAATCGCAAGTGTTCTTTATGTATTTTTGATATTAGATCCTTATCAGATACATGATTTTCAGATATTCTCTCATTCACAAGATTGTCTTTTCAATTTCTTGTTAATGTTCTTTGATTCACCATAGTTCCAAATTTTTATGAAGCCCAATGTATCTATTTTTATCTTTTATTGCTCATGCATTTGAATCCGTCACTAAATTCAACATCATAAAAATTTACTGCTATATTTTCCTCCAAAATTGTCATTGTTTTAGCTCTTTTATTTATGTTGTTGGTCTGTTTTGAGGCATATCTTTTTCACAATGTGAGGTAGGTGTCCAAGATCATTTTTTTTAATAAGGATGTCTAGTTTATCCAGTACTGTTTGTTGAAGAGACTATATTTTCTTCTCAAGATCCTAAATAATCTTGACACCCTTGTTAAAAAAGTTGATGATAGCCAGGCGTGGTGGCTCAGGCTTGTAACCCCAGCACTTTGGGAGGCTGAGGCAGGTGGATCACGAGGTCAAGAGATTGAGACCATCCTGGTCAACATGGTGAAACCCCATCTCTACTAAAAATACAAAAATTAGCTGGGCACGGTGGCGCGTGCCTGTAATCCCAGCTACTCAGGAGGCTGAGGCAGGAGAATTGCCTGTTCCCAAGAGGCAGAGGTTGCGGTGAGCCGAGATCGCGCCATTGCACTCCAGCCTGGGTAACAAGAGTGAAACTCCGTCTCAAAAAAAAAAAAAATTTATGATAGACGTAGGGGATTATTTCTGAATTCTCAATTATACTTCATTTTCTCTTATTTACTTGCTATCAATAACACAGTTTTAATTAACATATTTTTATAGTAAATACACACAAATATACAGTAAATATACAAAAATTAGTGTGAATCCCTCTTTGTTTTTTTCCTTCTCAATATTACTTAAAGATCAACTTTCCCATTTCTGCCAAAAAAAAAGCTGTTGATAGAGATTTCATTGAATCTATGAAATGCTTTAGGTAATATTAACATTATAATATTGAGATCTTCGTTCCATAAACACAAGATATCTTTTCATTTATCTAGGTATTCTTTAATTTCTTTCAGGAATGTATTGTTTTTAATGTACATGTTCTTCTTATTTTGGGTAAAATTTTCCCTGTGTATTTAATTGTTTGATGTTATCATACATTAAGTGATTATTTTTATATCATTTTGGCTTGTTTGATGCTGATGTACAGAAACATATCTGACTTATTCATGTTGACCTTGAACCCTGAAACTTTGCTGAATTTCTTTATTAAACCTAATACTTTTAAAAAATAGATTGCTTGGCATTCTTTTATATGTAGAATTATGTTATGTATGAAGAGATACTTTTACTTCTTTCCAACTTGGAGGTTCATTCCTTTATTATTTCTTTTTTTCTTATTTCCTTCCTACTTTCCTCCTTCTTTGACCCTCTGCTCCTCCTCTCTCCCTCCTATTCTTCCTTCCTTCCTTGTTTCCATAGATGCTAGATCAGCTCCAAAAGAGATTTCAATAACCTCATGTTATGTCCCTAAATTAAGGAAAATATTTGTTTTAAAAATGATCTAATTAAAGAATAACTTTATTAGACCCAGTGGCACTTTCTTTGGAGAAAATGCTATTTTCCTCCTTTATAAGAAACTTCATCTATTTTTAGCTCTGTCTTAAGCCTGGCTTTCAGTGTATTGAGCCTTGCTTCAGAAAAGTATTTAGGTCACTTTATTTCAGGCCCACACACAACTGCTTCTACTCCATTACGATTTTCTAGTAATTCTCTCTGCCTCTAGAGATATTTTCTCTAAGATTCAATCCGTTGAACTGCATTCTGATACTTTGTAAAATCACATTTAAAGACATTGTCCACTTTATTCTTTGGAACCCTTTGTCTAGAATTCATAGAATACCTTACCACTTGAGTTCAGTTCCAGAAATGATAAGCATATCCAAAGACAAAACTGCACTTCTTTTTGTTTTTAGTAAATTCAAACAACTTGTTACTCTTTTGCCTAATGTGGCAAAAAAAAAAAATAGAGTCAAATTCACTGCACAAATATTGTAATCTGTCCAACCTAGTTGCCCAGCTACAACTGCCCTAAGATTTGTTCCATGTATGTTTTTTATTTGTTTTGTTTTGAAATATGGAAAATTCTAGAAATAGGTAAATACTAAAATTGCAAATAACTGAAGGGATGGCCCAGTCTATCTTTATCATTTTACAGATGGAGATACACATTCAGACATGGCTTCATCTAACTTTAAGCTTGAGATTTTACTGCATTTTCTTATTTTTAAAATTTATACTCTCCTTTGCTTATAAAATAAGAATAGGGTTCTGGAGATATATGTGGCTATATAGAGAAGAAGAAAATAAGCTATCATTTATTTAATAACAGGTAGTTACTCATTAAATAACTGTTATTCTGGATATTTTATGAACATCATCTTTTAATCATTGTTACAAAATTGCACAAGCTAGGAAACTAAACTATAAGGGCTATATCTTTTTAAAGGGTCACAACGTTGTGTGGTTTGAAGCATAATTTAAACCTAGGCCCCTTTCTATATTTTTTTATTACATTTTAATTTCTGGGGTACATGTGCAGATCATGCAGATTTGTTACATAGGTATACACGTGCCATGTTGATTTTTTGCATCCATCTCCCTGTCATCTACATTAGGTGTTTCTCCTAATGTTACCTTTCCCCAATTCCCCCACCTGCTGATATCTCTCCCTGACCCCACCCCCAACCCCCAACAGATCCTGGTATGTGATGCTCCCTCCCTGTGTCCATGTGCTCTCATTGTTCAACACCCACTCATGAGTGAGAACAGGCAGTGTTTCCTTTTCTGTTCTTGTGTCAGTTTGCTGAGAATAATGGTTTCCACCTTCATCCATGTCCCTGTAAAGGACATTGACTTATCTTTTTTTATGGTTGGATAGTATTCTATGGTATATGTGCCACATTTTCTTTATCCAGTCTATATTGATAGACATTTGGGTTGGTTCCAAGCCTTTGCTATTGTAAACAGTGCCACAATGAACGTTCAAGAGTTGTGTCTTTATTATAAAATGTTTTATAATCCTTTGGGTATATACCCAGTAATGAGATTGCAGGGGCAAATGGTATTTCTATTTGTAGATTCTTGAGGAATCCCCACACTGTCTTCCACAATAGTTGAACTACTTTACACTCCCACCAACAATGTAAAAGGGTTCCTATTTCTCCACACCCTCTTCATCTCTATTTAAATGTTAACTTTTTAAAAATTATGTAATGTCATATAGTAAAATCACAATTCAATAATTGTGTACTATTAAGTTGAAATAAAACCTGAAATAAAGTATTTACAAATGTAAATGTGTCCTCTTTTCTTTCTTGGCAAATCTATGATAGAGGTTATACATGGTGAAATCATTTATAAATCTTTGTATTAAGACATTGAAAAAGTAGCACTGATTTTTACTAATGAGATAAGCAGTAGTCAACTTTATCTGTTTTTAAAATGTTTGGAATTCAGATATATGCAGATAGAATGGCTGGGTGAAACAGTCACATTATGATCCTGCAGAGAAGGCAAAGAGGATGTTGGCTCTAAAATTTTTGAGCTACTGACCCACACCAATGGCTTCTTACCTCTGAATTTTATTTTACTTGAAAATAATAAAGACCTTGGTACCCAAGTTTTCTGGTGTGTATTTTAGGCTAAAATATTCTTTATTAATACATATAACCTCATCAAGCTATCATATATATTATTACATATGCATTTATAATATAGATATATAATAGGATTATACTCCTATTACAAATTTATGGCACACTTTAGTGAATCCTTTACTTGAATTTTAAAAACAGAATTGGGTTAAGGAAAAGCTTGAGGCATTTTCCAGTTGGCTGTTCTTCTGTCTCCTAGGATATTTTAAGATATGTTCCCTGGATGTGCCACTACTGCAAATAATCAAGCATCATCTATGCATAAATCTTGGTGCTCTCTGAGGCAGTTGTTGCACTTTATAGAATAAGAGTGCCATACAGATACACTACTAACAGTAAACTTAAACCACCATAACATCGTGCTTGAATTACTGCAATAGACAAGAAACTGACTTCCATTTGAACCTTCCTACAAAGTCTTATCTATACAGTGAACAGTAATTTTTTTTTTATTTTTTATTTTTTCATTTCAAGAACACTGAAATGGAAACACACCAGCCTGGGTAACAGTGAACAGTAATTTTAAAGTAACTTAGCAGATCAATGTCTCCACCACCTATGCTTGAGGTGTTTCGATTGCATCACATTACATGCCCCAGAAAGCCGTGTATCTTGTGTCATTGCTTCCCGCTTCCTTCCTTCATTCATTAACCTTAAGCTACAGTTTTAGGTATTTCAAGATTTGTCCTATCCCCGGCTTTCCCACTTGTTGTTTTCACTGCATGGAATGTTCTTCTCTTGGATCTGTTCTTTACTGGATCTTTTGTGTCCTCTAGTATCAGTTTTTATTTTTTTCCATTAGATGCCTTCCCTGAATAACTTTATGCTATTATGCCTCCCAGGATTCTGCTTTTTTTCTTTTTAAATACTTATCATTGTCTCTAATTATTTCCTTCACTTCCTTGTTTATTTTTGTAGTTTTATACCCATGACTACAATATGAATTCCACAAAGAAATATCTAGTCTCATTTAATGGTATTATTAGACCTAAGAATGAAGCCTGTGCATAGAAGAAGGCTGATACAGTTTGGCTGTGTCCCCTGTGTCATGGGCGGTACCTGGCGAGAGTAATTGAATATTGGGGTGGTTACCCCTATGCTGCTGCTCTCATGAGAGTGAGTGTGTTCTCAGGAGACCTGATGGTTTTATAGGAGGCTTTTCCTCCTTTTGCACAGCACTTGTCTGTGTTGCCGCCATGTCTAGAAGGACGGGTTTGCTTCCTATTGTGCCATGATTTTAAGTTTACTGGGGCCTCCCCAGTCATGGCTGAACCATGACTCAATTAAATCTGTTGCATTTACAAATTATCCAGTCTTGTGTATGCCTTTATTAGCAGTGTGAGAACAGACTATTACAGAGACACTCAATAACTCATGGTTGCATAAACACTTGGAAACCACTTGGAAAAGGGGGTAGAGGGAAGATAAGGGCATGTCACAGTGACTGCTAGAGCAATCTTTTCTTTTCTTTTTTTTTTTTTTTTTTTAGACGAAGTCTTGCACTGTCACCAGGCAGAAGAGTAGTGGTGCAATCCTGGCTCACAGAAGCCTCTGCCTCCCAGGTTCAAGTGATTCTACTGCCTCAGTTTCTCAAGTAGCTAGGACTTCAGGCATGTGCCACCACTCCCAGATAATTTTTCTGTTTTTAGTAGAGATGGGGTTTCACCATGTTCTTGGTGTTGAACTCCTGAGCTCAAACGGCCTGCCCACCTCAGCCTCCTAAAGTGCTGGGTTGTAGGTATGAACCAACATGCTGGGCTGCCACTTTTTCATAATTATGAAACAGATAGAATCTTAAATTCAATTTTAACTTCTCTGAAAAAATACCTATTATCACATATTCCATTGCATTGATGAAATACTTGTCTTTATATGACTTTTTATATTCCCAGGTGTATGAGTTAGGGTTTTCTGGAGAAAAACACCAACGATATAAAAAATATGTTTAGAAACATGTATCATATAATTATATACTAGATATATAATTTTATACATCTTATATATAATTTGAATTCTCCACAGAACTGAATTCTCAACATGCCTTGGAGAAATAGGAAGGAAAGACAAAATAACATAAGAAAAGCATCCAAAAATTATCAGTTAGGACCTAACATGGTTTTCTGGTTTATATTGTGTGTCAACTTGGCTAGGCCATTATACCCAGATATTTATTACTTTATAATTAAAAATAAAATTCATATATAACCATACATATATATACATATGTGTGTGTGTGTGTGTGTGTGTATATATATATATATATATATATATATGCAAGAGAGAGTTTAAGGAATTAGCCAATATAATTGTTTACAATGACACATCTAAAAATTTCAGAGGATGCTAGTAAGGTAGAGACCCAGAAGACAATAGCAATTCATTCTTTTCCTACTAAGACCTTCAAATAATTGGATGTATCCCAAAATTTGCTGTATTCAATGTCTACTGACTTACATGTTAATCTTTTATAAAACTAATTTCACCACAACATCTAGAATGGTGTTTGGCCAAATATCTGAGTATAATGGCCTAGACAAGTTGACACACAAAATTAACTGTCACACCAAATTAGATTTCTAATGATAATTTCAGCATGCTTTTCATTTGTTATTTTGACTTTCCTTCATACTTCTCTAGGTCATGTGAAGAATTCAGCTCTGTGGAGAATCCAAAATATTGGGGAATTTTTAAAGGAGCAAGGCATAAAGAAGAGCTAGCCAATCAAAACCCAATTAATTTATAATTTGGTGCTACACTTCAGCTGAATAATATTTCTAGCACATCTTGCTAGTGGTTTTCCTTGTTCTGAGTGAGATCAGATGTGGGTTGAACAAATGGAACATTATTCATCTTGAGAACATGTGGTGACTTCTATTCTGTCTTTTACTTTCTTATGGCCAATGATGAAAAACATCACTTAGGTGTTAATATTAAAGAGATAGTCAAGGAATAAATTATGATAAAAATATTATCAAATACAAAATTTCTTTCAGTATTTTTTCGTGAAAACCTACAAGGATTGTCTTTAAAAACTGATTTAAGTATTTTCAATCCTAATTGAAACTATTACTCACTGAGGTGCTGAAATTCATTTGATTTTTTAAATTAAATATTATAATTATTAGAATAGACATTTGTGGACAGGCTTTCATAAGTTCCCAGACTAAGAGAAGAAACATCACAACTGCTTATGTCCTAGAATGTAAGTCAAAGTTTATAAAGAAGTTGAAGATTAAATCAAGCCTGAAATGTTGACAGTTTGTAGGTGGCCTCCCAAAATTATTGTCAAGAGTATTATAGGTCTTTTTGAAGAATAAAATACCTTACCTGACCTAACATCTGAAAGTACTCACACTGGTAATTTCTACAATGGGATGGATTAAAGATAAGACTCCCTTTGTAGAATTAAAATTCAGAAAATACGTTTGGCTTGGTCCACTGAATGAATTGGAAAACATTGTCCAAAATGGAATAACTAGATGAGGAAAGTGCATTATCTTTAGATTCAAAGTGACTTTCTAATTTTAGTGTTTTCAATTTGTACCCTTGGAGCAATGAGGCCCTGTGGAATACAACTTGGAAACATAATACCAAGTAAACATACTTAAAAATATATGTTCTTTGAACTTCTAAATAAGGTTGAAAATTAAACCAACTCCTAGAAATACCCCACCATCAGTATCCTATAACAAGAAAACAGAAAATGGTTGGAGATTCAAGAAGACGGTCCTTAATAAAAAGATCTACATGCAAAATTGAAGTTGGTGCTGTTATTGAACTCAAGGCATAGATTCCTGGGCTAACAAGTGTGCTGCCTACTGTGTGATTAGAGATGACTTTGCTGATGATGGTTGTCTGCCTGTGCCTAGGCTGTCTGTGAACGAGGTTTACCTGGAAAAGGAAAGGTCTCACTAGTGAGGATTCTTCAGGTTTTATCTATATGAACTCTAGAAACATCAAATTGATACTATGGATGCTTTCCATCCTAAAAGTAATGTTAGAACTGTATAAAGTAAATAACTAAGATAGCAAGAAAATTAGAGTTACATTTAAAAATAACTATTAAAATATTAACATAAAACCAATTTGTAATATAGTAACATGGATATTTATTAATGTATAAAATAACAATGTCTGGTGGCAGGTATCATAAATAACATAATAGCAGAGTAATAATGAATATAAATAATTTTGAGATATCTGCAACATTTTTAATGTAATCTGAATTTATCTATAAATTATCTTACTCGTAAAGTCATAAATACAGCATATACTACTGTGATTAGCTAACGGAGATCATAATGGAAGGACAAGCTAAATTTCAATTAGAGGTTAGTGAAAACTAATTTTTAAAAATAATTTTATTTCCAAAGTTATAAATTCTTTAGGGGTTTATGAATCCCAGGTTAAGAACTCTTACACAGTAGTTCAGAATTTTATTTTAACATCAGAATCACTGAGGTGTTTAAAGAAAAAGGAGAGAGTGATGCCAGCCAGATAAAATAAGAGGTATCAGATACCTTCTTCCTATAGTAACACCAATTTTCAACTATATATGAACTAGAATACCTCTTTACAAACCCTAGAATCCTGTTAAGAAATTGCAGCGCCCCAAAGAGTACAGGATCAAGAAGCAACATTAGAACAAGTAGGAAGGTAAGTTTCACTTTGCCAACAGCTCAGACTTCTCCAAGTCAGAACACTTTAGTGTCAGGAAAGATAAACTTCATCAGAGGTTTGTACAACAGGGAAATGAAAGAGCAAGAGTTGCAACTAATGCCCTTTTTGGGGCACCATTAAAGAGACTCACTACTGATTTAGCTCATCCAGGATAGTTGGGGCCTTTACAAAGTTGGAATACATAACGATAGCTAAAATGGAGAGGAGAGAAAGGTAAATCTCAGTAGTCAAAAGCATATGTGTGCCCAAGAGCCAGCACAACACCCTAGGTAGTGCTGGTGATCACAACTACTGGCATAAACTGCAGTAGCTATATGATTCACAGAAGTTAGTGTGGTCTCCAGGAATGGTGGCCCCAGCAGGCAGCACAGACATCAGCACCCAGCGCTGATCATAGCTGTCAATGTCCACCACACTAACCTGCACATAATGCACCAGCCTTCATGGATCTCAGCACCCAGCAGAAATCTCAACAAATAATGCTCTTGGAAGTTGCCTCTGCTTTACAGGATTGGGACAAAGCATACACTTTGAGATATATCTTTCTGAAATGAGAGAGAAAAGAAAGGCTTTCACCCACATACCTAGTAAAACTTTACAGGATTGAGTTATGGCAGGATAGAGTTATGGCCCCAAATTCTAAAACTTCTCCCTGGAGAAAGAGAAAGAGAAGTGAAACGTGCAATCATGAAAAAATATTTGAGACACTTCCAGAATTTCTACCCAGGCTTATTGATGATGATCTCTCCCTGTTAAAGCCAGTCAGGAAAAATTTAAAAAGGTGATTACTTCTTCAAATATGCAAACATTACTGTAAGACTACAAGAAACAGAAAGAATAAGGAAAATAGAACAATAACAAATGAATGAAATAAATCTCCAGTAACTGACCCTAAATAAATGCAGTCACTAATTGTTTGGCAAGGAATTTACAATAATCTCCTTAAAGAAGCTTGGTGAGCTAAAGAGCAGCACAAATAGAAAACTAAATTAAATTAGAAAAATGATACAAGAAAAAAATTAGAATATCAACTATGGGAGTGAAATAATAAAAATATAGAAACTAAAAAGACATTCTAGAGCTGAAGGATGTAACAACTAAAGCGAAAAATTCCATAGAGAGCTTAAACATCTGACTTGATCAGCAGAATAATCAGTAAACTCAAAGAAATATCATTTGAAACTAACTAGTCTGAGAACAAAAAATGATAACAAACAAAAAATAAATAAGTGTGAAGAAAGCCTAAAGGACTTAAGGGACACCATCAATAGAACTGATAGACACGTTACAGGAGTTCTAAAAGAAGAATAGAAAGATAAAGAGGGAGAAAACATATATAACAAAATAATAGCTGAAAACGCTCCAAATCTATGGAAGGAAATGAACATCTAGATACATAAGGTTCCCCAAAATCCAAATAGGATCCGCCCAAAAAGGTTTACACTAAAAAGCAATATAATCACATTGTCAAAAGTCAAATGCAGAGATGATTTTGAAACCAACAGGAGAAAAATTGGCTCTTCATATACAAGAAAGTTCCCAAAGGACTTTGATGAATTTCTCAGCAGAGATATTGTTGGCAGGAAAGAAGTGGGGAGTGGCATATTCAAAGTACTGGAAAGAAATAAATTCAACCAAGAATTCTATATCTGTTAAAATGCTCTTCTAAAAAGGCAGGAGAAAAAAAATGCAGAGATAGAGATTTCCCTGTACTAATGAAAGCTGAGAGAGTTAATCATCAGCAGGCCTGCTTTACAAGAAATGATAAAGGGAGATTTTCAAGTTGAAACAAGTGGACACTAAACAAAACACAAAAGCATATGAAAGTATAAAACCCACTTTATACAGGTAACTATAATGACAACTACATAATGCTATATTAATTCGATGTTGGTATGTCGACTACTCTTAATTTTGCCATAAAAATGAGTGACAGAAATGTTAATATCAATAGCTACAAAAATTAGCAATGTGTACATAACATGAAAATGTGTAACTGTTATCATTGATGGCATAAGTATGTGGGAAGAGAGAAGTAAAGGTGCAGATATAACTGAAATTAAGATGTTATCTGCTTAAAACAGACTAGAATAACTAAAAATGTTTTACCCAATCCTCTTTGTGACCGAAAATTACCATAGCACTTAGGAATTGCTATTATACTCTTCAATAATGTATTATACCAACTTCTAATTTCACCCTCCCCCCACTAGAATGTGAGCCTTGGAAGAGCAGAAATCTTCATCTGAGTGTTTTGTTGGTAAGTCACTGGAACCTTGAATAGTGCTTGGAAAATAGTTGTCACTCAACGGAGAATTTCAAATAAATAAATGGAAAATTTGAGAGAGGACAATTGCTTGACATAGATAATGGTGTAACAATGATTGAAGTGTAAGTAAACTGATGTGGCACACACTTGGGAAATAGAACCATTGGGCTCTTATGATCTCATATGGGTTAAAGAAGTAGAAGGACTGCTCGATGACATTCAGATTTCTGGTATAAATAATGACTTAGATGAAGATGATATTTAATGAAATGGGATGCACAAGCAGATAAGAGTAGACAGAAGATGATTCTAGAAGTCTCAGGAATGTTCATATAGCTATGCCTAGGGGACACCCAAATGTTGGTTAACAGAAGTAGAGTTTTAAGTAAATTTTAATATTGAGAGAGAGACATACAGAAGGGGTTGGGGGAGAGAGAGAGAGAGAGAGAGAGAGAGAGAGAGAGAGAGAGAGAGAGAGAGAGAGAGAGAGGCCATCACAGAATAGATTAGATGGTGGGGAATATTAAAGACAATGGAGAAGATTATACTGTGGACAGTAGGGTGCTTGGTAAAGAATTGCTAAAAGAATAAAAAGAAGCAACTCTAGGATAAAATTATGAGTAACAAAAACAGTTAAGATAAGGAAAGAGAAAATAGCTATGAAAATAAATAAAGAGATGCTGGCAGTAGAAAATAAATCTTCAGCATTCCAGATGCTGAGTGAAGAGAGTGTTTTGAAGAGTTGTTGATCAAATATTTTAGCTGTATCAAGTGAGTCAAAGTCTGAACATTTTCCAATTAGTTTAGCAACAATGATGATATTGGCAATACGCAAAAGACAGTTTTAGCAAAGTGCTAAATTTAAACAAAGCTTAGTTCCAAAAGGTAAGGGAGATGTAAGGTGGTCGTTCAAGAGAAATAAGAAATTGAAGGACAGTTTAACTATATGGTGATAATGTAGTGTATTTAACAAAAAGAAAGAAAGCAAATGGAGATGGGCCATTAAAATATAAAGAATGATGATCCTAAATATGATTGGATGAGTTCCTAGGAATATAGGTCATGCAGACAAAAATGATCATTGTAGAGAAGATACTACTTCCTCCTGTGTGAAAGAAAGAGGTTGACAAGGATGTTTGTTTTGCAAGTGTACTAGCTGGAAGTTGAGAGAAGTCCTGTCTGGTGGCTCTGTTTTCCTCTGTAAATACAAAAAGTAATGTCTTTATTTTGAGAATAATGGAAGACATGCTGGAGTTAAAAATGAAGGGAAGAGGGGAAGATTTTAAAACAAAAATGCCTTAGTGAGTATAAGACAGTGATGAGGGATTTGGCAACCTGAAGGTCCATGTGAACTAGTGTATATTGTCAATTTTATCTCATGGAAACCTGCCCCTGCTCATTTATGTCAGGCTGCATTGACCTAAAGTCCTCTCCTATGCCAAGTCCCTTTCTACTTCCAGCTTTTGGCTCGATGTTTCTTGTCCTGAGGAGCATTAAAGGCCACCCTATATAAATTAGAAACTGGCCTTTTGTTTTCCATCATGGTGTTCTTCTTCATTTCCTTCACATTTCTAACAATTGGCACCTATTGATTCACTTATAATTTTTATCTCTGTCTTTCACATAAATTTAAATGAAATTCTAAAATGAAGGAAGTTTATTCATTTTTCCCCACTTTAACTCCCATGTCTAGCACAGTGGTTGGCATGAAGTAAGTGATTAAGTATTTGATGATCAGTTGAATCCACAGGATTTCTGGTTGCATTAGCCAAAAAACGCTGACTCTGAAAGATAAAATTACACAAAGAACAAAACAGAGGAATACAGAACTTATCTTTAGATGTACAAAATTAAAACTTAACAAAGTTAATCCAGGTAAACAAATATGAAAAGTAAAATTCGTACACTGATAATATGTAAATTAAAAATAAATTCAAGACTCTTTTTAGGAATCTTTAATGAATTAAATGCAATATTGACTACTTGGATTAACAAAAGGGAAACAAGAGGCTATCAGAAAATGAGAAATAAGAAGAGATAGAACAGCAGAGAGTGTGGAGATTTCAATATGATAAGCAAATAAAATGTCCAACTCTGTGCTATCGAGTTTGAAAATCTCTGTGAAAAAGATCTTTTTCTCTCTCAGAAGATACAAATGGCCCAAAGTGTCTCAATAACAAGTAAAAAAGCTGAATAGACAAATAATTATGAAAGAAGCTACAACTGTTTTCAAAGATTTTCTTCTTGAAACTGCTCCACGGGACTCCCAGGCAAAGCAAATAATTGAATATAATTCATTTGGGCTTCATCCCATTTCCCAATTGCTCATTGAAATGAATAATGGATCATAAAAATAGAAATTGCACCAGAGTTATAAGCCAGCAGAGTTTTCTCCATATTCTTAAAAAAGATTCTAAAAGTATATTAAGGAGGGACGATGAATAAGTAAAAGGTCTATAAGAAATAACCCAGGGAAGGGGTGAGTGCATTGCAAAAAGTGGTGTGCATATTTTGATGCCATTAAGTGTTCTGAGAAAAAGTCTTCATGCTGGACCCACACCAACAATGAGTTAGCTTGGGACGTCTTCACAAGGTCTTATTGGAGTGGGCAGCCTTGTCTTACCTGGCCTCCAGCAAAGGTGTCCTCTCCGCTGGTTGTTCATAACTCTAGTCATACCAGGAACATGGTAAAAGCAGGCCAATTCCTGGATGCTCCAACAGCAGAAAAAGAAAACACTTGAATAAAGAATTGAAAGTTGCACAATGGCTCACTCCTGTAATCCCAGAACTTTGGGAGGCAGAGGTGGGTGGATGACTTGAGGGCAGGAGTTCAAGACCAGCATGGCCAACATGGTGAGACACAGGCTCTACTAAAAATACAAAAATTAGCTGGGAGTGGTGGCATGTGCCTGTAATCCCAGCTACTTGGCACTTGAACCTGGGAGACAGGGATGGCAGTGAGCTAAGATTGCACCAGGGCACTCCAGCCTGGAAGACAAGTGAGATTCTACCTCAAAACAAAAAAAAACCAACTGAAAGTCTGCATTCCAACTTGCTCAGCCTTATCCTCTTTTACCTTCTTCAACTTAATGACTAGTCTTCACAATTAGTCAAGTGAAATATCTGAGAAGGGCAGTCAATTTGATTATGAACTTTCTTCCTACATCATTCTATAACATTTAGATAGAAAAACCTTATTTGTGAGAACTATTGTTCCTTAGTATTTGAAACCCAATGAAAACTCTCTTAATAATAAAACAGATTATATATTTAGAATATAATTGAAATGATTGTGGTTAGATTTTGTTTTAAAACCAAATCGGAGGTGGGGTGGAAAGGGAATGGGAGCTGAAATAGTAGCATCAAAATTCCCTATTTGTCCAAATCTGGCATGATTGATTTTGTGTGTGTGTGTGTGGCGGGGGGGCTGCCTTTATCTTCTGTAGACAGATTTCTCCATGTATCTGAGGAAAATGACTGCAAAAATATCATAGCTAAACATTCCTTAAATGTTTTAATTGTTCCTAGAATCTACCTGCAGCAGATGCTGTTAAACATCCATCCTTTCACTCATTACTCTGGGTAAGAGGATGGAACATTCTTATTAGTCAGTTTTAGTCAAGTACCCTTCCTCATGACAGAAGCAAGGGAATAGGGGAGAGCTATGCTTCTCTCACAACATTCAATGAAGTCTCTCCCAGAAAGGAGAAGTTATGCTTTTAGAAACAAGATGATGGTGTGTGGGTAGAGAAATAAACATCCCTACTGTCAGTATGCTATCCTTGTTATTATAACAACTGTTTACAAAAGAAGGCATCAATGACAATGACACTGTGTAATAATGAAAAAAGTCTACATGAAGCTATGACAACACTGATACTCTTCCAAATAAGAGAAAAGGTAGGAGAAAATGCTAGAAAAAATTTAATTCAGCAAGATGTAAAAAGCATCCCACCTTGGGAAGATTTAATAACTTCCAATTTAGATTCTCTTATTTCAAGCCTTCACCCACCACCATTACCAGTAAATTTGATATTAGGAATAGAGCCCCACAGTGAGCTAAAACAGTTGCTATTCTCTGTAGCAGAATGTCAAGGATTGGGAAGATAGTGCCTCAGTCCTCACCTGAAAAAGCAGCCAACTCAGCTCCTCTGCATAGACTAGAGAAAGTGGAAGATTCTCTGCGGATGAGGCTGCTGACTATTCTAAAATGCATAGAGGCACTCATAATCTGGATACTGTGTTGGAGAAGAGAGGGGAAATGGTTAGAAACTTGAAAGTTTAATCATTTACCTAAAGGTATTAAAATAAAGAGTTATGAAGAAACTATGGTGTGAACTTAGGAAATATTCATGAAAAAGAAACCATTTTTCTTAAGATGAATTTAAGCTCATGAAAAATTATAACTATTTCAGTGGATAGAAGATTTAATAGTTAAGAACTGTGAAGTGGTAAAGAAAATGATGAGACATTATCTCAGAATTATAGGAAATAAATAGATAAATAAAATTAAGAAAGGATAAAAAACAGAATAGAATATAGGTTATGGAAAACATTATCAAGAATAAAGAAAGAGTACCCAAACCTCAGAAAAGGGAATATAATGATAGACACATGAGATGTTTAAAATATGAATGAATTGAAATATATGCTAATAAATTGAAAAAAACTTAAGAAAATGAATAATATTCAGCACAATATGATTTTGTAAATTGATTCAAGAAAGCAGAATAAATGAATAGATCAATTAAAGGGAGAAAATTTAAGATTATGATATTACCTCAAAATGTCTGCTCCAGGCAGTGTTTTATAGGTGAGTGCTTTCAAACTTTCAAGTAACAAATTATTTACATGCTACACAAATTGTTTTTGATCATACAAAAAATGTAAAAAAGGGAAGAAGAGGCTTGCAAGTACAATTTTTGGGGCTAGCTCGACTGGTGTAGCTAAACTGACAAAGACATTATTAAAAAGAAAACTTCACTCTATTCTTACCTAATACTTTAAATAAATAAACTGTAAATAAATATTAGCAAAATACAGTAGTCAGTACATTTATTTAAAAAATATTGTTCGATGTTCCAGCTAGACATGTAGGAAACAAGACATATTTTATATTACAGATTATTTAACTCAGTATATCATTTTACTTGGTCAAATCAGCAAAAAATCAAGTAATCCTTTAGAAAGATTCTGAAATGGTGTTTTACAATATTCATATTCATTCTATAATTCATAATGATCCATAACAATCCATCATCAAAAAGTGACTTATTTAATCTCTATGAAATGTGATACAAGCAACATTTCTATATGCAGTGCAATTAGAAGAAAAAAAACAATTCTTGGAGTTCAGAATTTTAAAGCTTGAAATTAAATGCATAGGATCTGAAGTCACGTATCACACATATATAGCATGAAACTTGCTCCTGGCACTTTCAGGTTCTTGGGCTACTGCTAAGCTTCTATGAGACCAAATGCAGCCTTACCACTTTCTGGCATTTCTGTGAGATTTGCAAATCATGGCTATGTGTAGACAAATAGCTGTTTGCGTTTTAAAGCAAGTAAGCTTAGTTAAAGGATATTTATAATATTATATCTGCTAAGTCAAGGGTAATGGTTTGAGCCTCACATGGCACTTATTACCATTATGATGATTATTATACCACAAATTTTCTGACTGTTACTTTGGATCAAGATCTAAGGACAAATACTTGGGTTTGTTGATAACTTACCTGGAGTGGTAATAACATATTAAAATAAGTTGTATTGTTAGAAAAAAACAGTTCTGGTATTCTCAAGTCATCCTGGAAAAAGGGAAGATTTAGGAAACAAAAGACATAGCAAAATGAGAATAGTTTCTAAGCATTCTCATGCTCCTTAACTTTCATTCGGAAATTTAAAGTGGGATTAAATCCACTGAGCACCTCAACGCCTAATGGCTAGGGAGGATAAACATTTTTAGACCTGGATTTAGCTGAGAAAATTGAGACACAGAGAAATTAGGTGACCTCTCTGAGATAGTGCAGCAAGTAAGTGGCAGAACAAGAGCTAGCACCTGCTCTTCTGAACTATTTTCTAATTCTGAGAATCAGCTTACAATTGGGTGCCTGCTGATGGCCACACCATCACATTATTCTCAAGGAGTCAGCTAGAGTCAATGCTCCCCTAAGGACTTCAGGGAGAGGATTCTATCAGCAACCATGCTTCTATCCTTCACAACTATGAGACAGTAAATTTCTGTTGTGTTAAGCCACCTAGATCATGAAAAACAGTTATAGTAGGTCCTTGGAAACAAGTACACATGGTGCCCAATCGGATCACACCTCATTTCATGTTTAGGTTTCTTCTCACTGCTGCAGAATGCCGCTACTGCATTCTCAAAAGCTTTGCCCCCTTAGGGACCTAAGTCTTGCTCAGTATCATCCTCAACTGGAGACAGACTCCACATCCTTTATCCGTAGCTTCTTAACACGTCAGGAATCACATATTTCCTGGGGACCAGTAATTTCAGTTTCACATGCAAATATTTTCCTATAAGATGTGGGTAATGCAATAGGCATTCATGCTGCTCTTCATCCTGGAAATGGAATTTTCCACTTCTAAATACTAGGAGAGTCTTAAGAGTCCTCCATACTCATAAGCAAGTTTCCCTTTATCCTTAAAAGCAATGCGTTGATTACTAAAATCACTGTGGAGATAAACATCAAAAGGCTAGAGCTTTGAAGGAGGAAGAGAGGATGTTTAGTCCCATGGGGGCTTTGTAGGTAGGGAGATATTAACATTTCATTCCATTGTTTTGATACAGCTCCCAAGAATAAACTAATATCTTCCATTTAATTCAAATCCACTTTTTTTTTAAGACAGAGTTTCACTCTGTGGCACAATCTTGGCTCGCTGCAACCTCCACCTCCCAGGTTCAAGTGATTCTCCTGCCTCAATCTCCTGAATAGCTGGGATTAGAGGTGTCAGACACCACACCTGGCTAAATTTTGCATTTTTACTAGAGATGGGATTTCACCATGTTGGCCAGGCTTGTCTAGAACTCCTGAGCTCAGGTAATCTGCCCATCTCAGCTTCCCAAGAGTGCTAGGATTATAGGTTCAAATTCACTTTTACCTGATTCTCTTTAAATGAGTTTGGGGTCTGAGAGCTATTATCATAGTAATAACTTTGACTGAGGAAGGTAGGTAAAATACAACAAAACATAGAAGGACTTTGAACAGAGGAATGACGTCATTTCACTCATAGTTTATGAAAATGGCAGATGATCATTACCTAATAAACTTTCACTGCAAAAATGGATGCAGTAATAATAAAAAAAGAAACATACATGGATGGCCTAGTCTTTTCAGTTGCTTGTTTTTGTATTGTTATGTCTTGTATTTCTCTCTTTTCTTTTCCTTTCCTTTTTTTTTTTTTTTAAATTTTTACGACATTGTCTTGCTTTGGCTGGAGTATATTGTCACCAGGCAGGGTGGAGTGCAGTTGTGATGTTGGTTCACTGCAGCCTTGACCTCCTGGGCTCAAGCGATCCTCCCTTCTCAAACTCCCAATTAGCTGAGACCACAGTTGCACTCCCGCTGATTTTTTAAAAAATGTCTTTCTCCTGTAATCCCAGCGCTTTGGGAGGCCGAGGTGGGTGGATCACGAGGTCAAGAGATCAAGACCATCCTGGTCAAAATGGTGAAACCCCGTCTCTACTAAAGATACAAAAAATGAGCTGGGCATGGTGGCGCGTGCCTGTAATCCCAGCTACTCAGGAGGTTGAGGCAGGAGAATTGCCTGAACCCAGGAGGCGGAGGTTGCGGTGAGCCGAGATCACGCCATTGCACTCCAGCCTGGGTAACAAGAGCGAAACTCCGTCTCAAAAAAAAAAAAAAAAAAGTCTTCCTGCCCATATTACACAACCAAATCCTTAGCTTGCCATTCAAGATTCTCAGTCACCTGGCTTACCTTTCAGCTTCAGCTTCAGGCAATTCTACCACGGACTTCACTCTCCAGCAACCTGAAACTGTGTACATTTATATACTCCTTTAGCATACTTTTCTTTCACAGTGTGACTGCTACTGGCTAGAAAGTTTGTCTTCATCTCACTGATTTCCATTGATTATTTAGGACTCACCTCAGGTGATATCAATTTCTGAAAGCTTGCTTGCTTCGCAACTTCCAAATCATGCTAAGTGTAGCAGATAAGAGGACAAGATTGAGAATTCCAGGATGGATTTTATTATATTCGGTAGCACCTCTCAGAAGATCAAATGCTATTAATGAAATTATATATTTCTCTTATGCTTATTAACATTTGCATTTCCTCTTTTAAAATTTTGATCCTTGTCTTTCCCTTTTTTCTTTTGCTGTTAAGTACTAATTTCCATTGACTCATAGAATTATTTATATAAAATTATATGTGCACCTAATATATCATACATATTGCAAATATTTTTCTGGTTTATAATTCCTCATTTAACATATTTATAAGATTTTTATTGTATAGAAAAATTTAATATAGTAAAATTTATGAATATTTTTCTTCACAATATATTTTAAGCTTTGAAATCCTTTTATTTTTATTTTTTTCTTTTTCATGAGCTTTTCATTCAATTTTACATTTATGATGTTGTATATAGAAGGCACAATAATAATGTATACAACTTTAAAAATGCATTGTAGATCTTATTTCACCAGCTGGGGAAAAATGCCAGGCTTTGGTTGTGCTTTAAAAGCTGTTTCATCATCGAACTTTGTTTCTATTCTTTCAGCACCTGAAAATAGCACAAGATGATGAAATGAGCAATCCCAGATGCCTCAGCCGATTGTACCACTTTCATAAATTTTCTATTCCCCTATCATGGTAGATAACATTAATGCTACTTGAGCAGACTTAATTCATCAGCTTTACTGTCATGGGCTACAGCTATCCTCTCTGTGAAAAAATGTTATAAAGCATCTTAAAATGTGGTTCATGGACCCTGGACCACCACAATCAAACTCATTCAGGATGCTTGTTAATTATACAGATTCATGGGCCTCAGACAAAATTCCTGAAACACAATCTTTGCAATTTAGGATCACATTCTATGAAGACTCAAATCCTAGGGTTCTCTAACTCTTGCTATGGGTTCAATGATAATAATGTAATTTTCACTTTGATACTATTTCCAAAAGCTCAGCAATGAACCTGCCGCAAACCCTAAATAACGTCTGTCTGGGCTTGTCACCTATTTACACCCTGGTGCTTGTTCTGTATTATTCACCAATAAGCTAGTACTAGAATCTGAAATTATTCCTAAGCAACTCTGGATAGCACTATGAGTTTTGTGTTGAAGATTCTCACAAAGTTTTGAGAGAAGGCAACAACATTTTGAAAGGACTTGTTTTTGTTTGAATGTGTGTTATCAGGCAATTATTTGGTACTTTCAGTTAAGTTATCACACTTAATGGTTATTTCAATTCTTTGCGATGTAACTTTTTGTTTCTTAAAAATGAGGGCACCCAGGTTGAGGAAGATGGATTTCCTTTAACGAATTCATAAGTTAGCCAATGTCAGAGACAAAGCTTGAACCCAAGACTTTCTGGCCCAGGCCTAAGGTTGTCTCTTCAGTACAGCTGTCTGACATGTACCATACGAGTCGAGATAGGAAAATAATATGGTATGAATCAGGTGTTAGGATATCATGTAGATGCCAAAGATAAAGAGAAAGCAGGGGAATAACTGTGTTAAGCAGTCAGGACTGGAGATGTAACAGTGTTTCTCTGAAGCCAGGAAGTTAGAGGCAGGTTAGATCCCTCCTGGAAGGCAAGCAGCTGACTTGTCACCTGCATTCTTTATGGTCCTGATGCCACTTTGCTGCTCTACCCTGTGGATAATTAATTAACAAGCCATTTCTCTATTCATCACCACCACCCTCAAGAATTCCAAACTCTTTCTCATTCGATAATTCTAAAAATATTGCGCCCTATTTAGCCTTATTTAAAAAAGAACTGAAAGCATTTTTTACAATATAATAAATAATATTAGAGCAATATTTTATAGTTTATGAAGAGTTTTCACATGTTACTTTAATAATCTCACAACAAGTTTAGGTCATTCTTGCTCTCATTTATTTGTGTATTGCAGATGAAGTTGAAATTGAACACTATTAGGGTAACTTTTTCAAGGTCAACAATGTGATATTAAGACTTCAGGTTGTGTCTCCCTGCCTCAAAGCCTTTGTTCTGCGTAATTTACACTACATACCCTGTCATTTTTGATACATACAGACAGCTACAATGTACTAACCAGTTGTTCAATGATTGAAGGACTATTCTTATCTTTTTTAAAAGGTGAAAGTCTATGGTATTGGTATAAAGATTTGAATGAGAGAAATGCAGCATAAAAGAGGGTTATTGCAGATATGGATAGTGAAATGCATTATAGACACTCCCTACAGACAGCTGAGACCTTCAGCTAAAGCAAAACCATCACCACGATGTCAGAGTTATTCAGTAGAAATAACAGTAATCAAACCCAACACACAAAATCATCAGCAAACACAAACTGATTCTTGAGTTAAGACAGAACAGTGTTCCTACCCATCATTCAGAGGCTGCAGTGGTATGTAACAGTTCAGTCAGGGATGAGTTTCAGAATATTGTGATATTTCTATTCTTGTTTTTTTTTTTTAAAAAAAAGCACATTTTTAGTTTTTAGATTAATTTTGAATTCTGTTAAAACATAATTTTCAACCAATAAATAATTTGAAAATGGCTCTTGCTTCAGCAATAGTACCTCATGTTTATATTGGGTTTCCATAACTTACTAGAGCAACTTGCCAAAACATATCTTTATTGATCTTCTCCATGATTGCTTGATATCATGGCTATAATACATGTTAAGAAATTGACGTAGACGTCCAGGTGAGTTGTGCGAGGTTTCCAGATAGTATATTAGAAAGTTGGACTTGAATGAATGTCTTTTTGTTGAACTTTAATGCTTTTCTCACTAGATGAGACTGTCTCAAACTCTTAGCTCTAAAAATACTTAAAATGCCTTTTCATTTAAAGAAATTATTCTGGACAGAAAAGATAAACATGAGGAGGAGTTTTTTTTTATCCTTTGCATGTTAGTATATTGAACATTTGTGAGATATATATACCTCACTATATATATATATATATATATATATATATATATATATATATATTTACATTCCATTTTGCTATTTTGTAAGTTTATGTCATAATTTTTACTCTCTTTTGTTTAAATTCATATTTCAGTCTGCTTTGTAGCTCATATTATTTTATATTTGGAAGCGTATTAAAGTCAATATGGTAGGGCAATGGTATAAGAAAATCAAATTAATTAGTTCACTCATTCAATATATCTGAGTTCCAGTTGTATGTGTATGTGTGACAATGAGAAGGAGGCAGCAGTGCCTCAGGCTCTTCTCTGAAGAGTCTCATTGTCCACCAGCAGAGGAGAGGTTCATGTTCACAGACAGCTTTAGTACAAGCTACAGAGCCACAATTAAAGTGTCATGGGGTTTCACTTAAACTTGTTACTCCCAGAGGAGAGGACTGGGCATTGCAGTTACTCAATTGGAGGGTGGAAGTCACATGAAAATGTGAATTGTGTTCCAGACAGAAGAAACCATACAGGGAAAGAGAAGATAGAAAGAGTTGGCCATGAACAGAACATAGCAACATATGTTTACTGGAACACCAACACCCAGGGGTAACAGGAGTAGAAAACATACTTGAAGAGGTAAGAATGGACCTAAATTTTGAAGGAAATGGAAAGCCTGTCTAAGACATGCCCATTTGTTAGCATTAGGGAACTAATGGAGGATTTTCAGCAGAACAACGCAATGATAATCAACCATCTCCAATTTAAATATCCAATTTTCAGAATTACTGTCTATCATCAACTAAAGTTCAAGTTGTATGATTGAGGTTTCAAATCCAGATTTTATTATAGGGAACCAAAATACTCCAACAAACATTTTATTCTTAAATGATGTGATAAGGGAATATAATAATGTTCAACTCTTTATAGCAACATAAACATAAGCCAACAATAGTTGCAAGAAATAAAAGAGATTTAAACAGGAATTCTATCTTTTGAATTGAAAGTATAGTTCTTAATATCATAGGACCTATTTCTTTGCACCATATTTACTAGTTTATTGCCTCTTCTCAGTTAGACCATGAACTATTTTAGAGCAGAAAGCACATACTGTGTTTTGCCAACCTGGGACTAAAACAGTGCTTGGCACCTGATAGGTGCTCACTAAATATTTAGCGTGTGTCACCTCAATTCTGTTCTTCTAACCTATTAATCCTTCAACCCAAATGAGAGATATTTCTGAGGAACTTCCGTGTAGAATAAATGAAGGAAAGAGCACTAACAAACATCATCTATGAGCTTCTACAGGTGTGTGATGAAATACGTGAATGGGTAGTATACTATTGGTGCATTCAGTACAGATAGTGTACAACTTATTGTGTGTGCATGAGTGCATGTTTCTGATTTGGTATTACTTATCTCATGATGGTGGAGTTTAGGACAGATTATATGTATTATTTTCTGCTTTTCTATTTTTTCCTACAATTGGCAGGTAATACTTTCATATTCAGAAAAGTGATGGCACAGGAATAAAAGCATTTTGCGTTCTCTAGAAAGATGCTAAACTTTTTAGTAAATAACAGAATTTTGAATAAGAAGAGACATAACTTAAAGCAATAGGAGAAAGCTCATTATTTTTTTATAACCCTGAATGAAGGTGAATCCAAGGAGTAGCTGGAACCAGGAGACTTTCAGTACTCTCTGCAGAAAGTAATGAGACAGGGTGAATATGTTCTTTATAAGGTTTTCAATACTAAGAATCAGGAAAACAGAAAACAGATTGTCACAAATATAAATTATTCATCGAAGACACAGAGTGAAAGAAAGAGGGTTTTAAAATCATTGTTTCTAGTCCCCCCTCTGTGGAGGAAAGGTAATTCTTGGTACTGAACAGACTCTCCCCTGAGGAGATAATTGAGTCATCAGGGGAAGATGGGGAACTAATGGGGATTCAGATTCAAGGAAGTTTATTAGAAGTGCTTTCAAACTATGAAATGCTCAATTTAAGGATGGAGGTAGCTAACTTGCCACTCACTTAATTACAAAAATCATGCAAGATGAACTTGGAAATGGTGGGTACGACAGCTCTAGGCAAGCAAAGACAGTGCCAAGTGAGAATAAAGATATGGAATATGTAATTAAATTGTGGGAGGGTGACAGATGCTATCAGGCTTCCACTTGTTACAAGGTAAACAAAAGAACAATGCAATAATAAATATAAAATATAAAATGTTAAATTGCTTTTTTGTCCTCAGCAAATGGAGAGTCATCTGAAGCAATATCTGCCTTTTATTTACTTTTTGATGTTTCTTGGTTATATGACTATTTCTTTATTTGGGTTTATAAAGGATGAGCAGCAGGGTGGTTAGAATTGAACACATTGTAATGTAATTGTTGAAAAATAGAAACAGTTTACAAAGTAAAAGACAATTTAGCTGGTGAGAGGGGAAAATCTCTTCCTAAATGAATGTTACAAGAAATGAAATTTGATGACTTTCACTCCTCAGTGATGGAGTTTGCAGATCGAATGAGTAGGCTGTGCTAAAAGCAAAGCCTCACTGACTTTAGGCTCTCTTCAATTGGCTCTTTAAGAGCTGGAGGAAAATAAATTCAAATTCAAAAATAAAAGAAATTTGGAGCCTGCCATTGAGTTTTAAGGCACAGAAAATAGCTGTTTTTGTTTTTCCCCAGAAGAAGTCAAAACTATATAAATTCACTCGGCAAAAATTTTCACATTATTATTGGCAGCAAGGCATAGTGAACAAAAGTTGAGATTTAGTTTCAGACAAATCAATACAAATCCTTTGTTACCAATCATGGTTCTGTCAGTTACCAGGTGGGGAACTAAAATAAATTGTTTAATCTCTCTCAACCTGTTTCTGTAATTTGCAAAGGGTAAATACTAAAAACCCACTGACAAATTTATGGGAATTAAATAAAATGACCCAAGTTTAAAATCAAGTAGAGTTCATTCAATTGCTCAAAAATCATACAGCAATATTTATATGTAGTTTTATGATTTCTAGACACTTAGTTCATCCTAATTCCATTTTGGGAATCATAGTTGAAAACAGAAAAAATAAATTTTAGTCTATACATGAAAAAATAAGACAAACATAGTCACTTTCTGATCAATTTGTTTATCACTTTGAATTCAGTTTTCTATCTGGCAGCTATGCACAACTAAGAGGACAGAGAACCCAGTCAACAAAGGAAATGACAAGGGATTAAGGTTTCCTAGACGGGTGCACTTTTATCTCAAAAATGTTCAGGGCATCAGATAAACACACCTCAACACCTCATTTTTTAACTTTTAAGTTCGGGGGTACATGTGATGCTTTGTTATATAGGTAAACTTCTCATGGGGGTTTGTTGTACAGATGATTTTGTACCCAGGTATTCAGCTTAGTTTTCATTCATCTTTTTTCCTGATCCTCTCCCTCCTCTATCTTCCACTGTTCAAAAGGTCCCAGTGTGTGTTGTTCCTCTCTATGTGTCCATGTGTTCTCATCAATTAGCTTTCATTTATAAGTGACAGCATGTGGTATTTGGTTTTGTGTTCCTGTGTTAGTTTGCTAAGGATAATGTCCTGAAGCTCCTTCCATGTCCCTGCAAAGGTTAAGATTTGTTCTTTTTTTATAGCGGCATGGTATTCTGTGGTATATATGTACTACATTTTCTTTATCCAGTCTATCATTGATGAGCATTTAGGTTGATTCTATGTCTTTGCTGTGAGCACACTTCATTCCTTTTCATCCTGTGACATTTCTCTCTTCCCCGAGACACTGTGGCAACCTACAACTCAATCCAACTACATACAAAAACATTGAAAAATGCCGAGAACCCTAAGAAATAAACTTTTAAAGAACTCATGAACAGAAATCACCACTGTATACATTATTGTATATTTCTGTGCAATTATTATATTCCACACATTTTTTACAAAACCCAGTTTCATAGGAATTACTTTTTGATAAGTGACATTTTTTGCTTATCAATGTTAATTACATTTCCCTTAATGCATATATATTCTTTCATAAGAGAGTTTTAATAAATATATGGTTTTCTGAAGGAAAATGCAGCTCACTGCCTTTGAACTCAATTCTGCCTAAATACCTGCACACTGCCTTGGCAATTGAGACTTTTTGTGAGCCCCTATGCCCCAGATAAACTATTTTGGTTTGAACTGTTTCTGCTGTGACCTGTCTGTGTTCTACCTGTGATCTGTCCTTATACTGATATCTTAGTGACCACACTTCTTCCTAGCCTGTTGTCTACACGGCTCTACTTTTGATGAACCCTACCTAGGAAAGAATGTCCTACCTAGGTTTGCCATAAGCATCTCTTTCCCCCTCACTTTAGTCTCCTTGACTTCTCAAGGAGAAGTCAAGTACCAAACATTCACAATATGTCAATTCTGCTATAGGTACTCTGCTAGAGAGGGAGAGACAATATTTTTAGTGACATAGAATCAAGCCTTATCTTCTGACTCTGCAAAGAATGCTAATTTCATCTGGGAATACCGTATAAACCCTCCAATTATGACTAGCCTAACGTCTACAATACTACTTTCTATACCAGTGTATCTAAACTGGGGCCAGTTTTGCTCCTCAAAGGACATGGGCAAATGTAAAAATATTATTGGTTGCACAACTATAGGCAAAGGATTCTACTGGTATCCAGTAAGTAGAGGCCAAGGGTGCTGCTATACATCTTAAAATGTGCAGAAAATCTCCAGGCCCAGGGCAAAAAATTATGTAGGCCAAAGTGTAACAAATGCCAAAGTTAATAAACCCTGATCTAATTACCAAATTAAATATCTCTTATTTTATTGTTTTATATTTACTCCTTTGTTACATTTCCAATAATAGAAAAAAAAAGCAGGACACTAAATATTCTCACTTTGATACAATAAATTTCTTCTGAAAACTACTTGGGACCTCTTCGACTACTTCTAACCTTTCAGAGTATTTTTATTATAAAAATTGTCAATTTTTATAACAATTTCTCCTGAGGACTAGTGTATTGGTTGGTAAACAAGGAACCACCTGGATGTGGATATACTGGCAATATACCTTGTATTAAGCAATTGCCACTCTAGTAATCCATGTCTATTATCTCATTTAATATTTAAAATGACCCTGAGAGGTAAGTGTTTCAGTTACTATTTCTGTGCAGAAAATTATACCAAAAGCTTAGAGACCGAAAAACAGCCAATTTATTTGATTCACACATTTATGAGTTTGAAAGATGGAAAGGATTTATGTAGCAAAGGCTTTTGTTTAGACTGATCATGTGATTGCAGTCAATCGTTGACTCCACCTGCAGTTACTGGAAAACCAGAGGATCTGGATCTCCAGGATGGTGAACTCACGTGGCTAGTCATTGACACTGGTGCTGGCTTTCAGACAGGAGACACAACTAGGGTGTGATCCTATAGGTTGCCTCTCCAGGATGTTAGCCTCAGGGTAGTCAGACCTTGCACAGAGCTGATTTTCCCAGAGTGAGTTTCCATGAGGACCAAGAGAAAGCTTCCTGTCCTTTTCTGCCCTTGCTTCAGAAGTAAGGCAGCATTACGTTTTTTTTTTTTTTGGCTTCACTGTCTTGTTACAAAGGAGACACTAAGCCGGGCCCAGATTCAAGGAGAGTGGACACAGAAACTTCTCTTTAGCAGAATTAATGCCAAATAATTTACAGGCATATTTTAAAAACATCACAGTAGAAGTACCATTACCCCATTTTATATATGGGTAAAGACTTAAAGAGCAAATTAAGTCAGGGACAACGAAACCTAAATTCGCCCAGTGAATCTCAGATGAAGGCTCAGTCCAACCACCTCCTGGGATAATGCTAGCAAAGGCAAGTAAAGTAATGGCACACTCTGTGACAATTTGCCTTGAGAACTGATCCTTTATACCTTCTGAGAACTTGTGAGAAGCATTTACCACACTGTGTTTTTCTGATCACTACCGTGAGACTTGGGTTAGAGGTTCTGATGACTTTCTTGCCTCTTCATGGGACAGGAGTTTCAGTTTAAACTACTATTTGCTTGTTAGAGTTTCTAGAAAGCTAAATATGTTTTGCTAGTACACTGCCCTTCTCCGATTCTATTTTCTTTCTGGTGAGCTGGGAGTATGCTACAACCTGCATGAAAACTATAAATATATACAATATAGTTAACATTCCTCAACAGTGCTTATATAGGACATTTGTAGGCCATGCAATGTTGAAAGGCATTTCATGAGAAAAGTATTCTGAAGTCAAGTGAGTTTCAAAAATTCTGAACATTTAAGGGCAGTGTTTTTATATGGGAGGTCTTAGGGCTATGAACATGCTGATACATTATTCACTCCACAGCAGGTGTGCAATCACCCAACTTTGCAAGATAATTTCATTACAAAAACATTTATTTTAACAGAAAACTTTGACTATCTCACACTGTATTCATGTTCCCCGAAAAAATTGGGGGTAAATATTGCTATGGTCGACACTACACAAATAATGTGATCAGCCCTAAATTTGAACCACAAACCCAGTTGAGTTATTCTGAACAAATTGCAGGTTTTTCATTTCTTCTTAAATATAGATGGGGTGTCTCACTGTATTGCCCAGGCTGATCCCAAACACCTGGGCTCAAATGATCCACCCACTGAGGCCTCCCAAAAGGCTGGGATTTCAGGCATGAGGCACTGCACCCAGTCCAGATTGTGGGTTTTTTTCTTTTTGAGACTTAATTTTCATGTGAACATAGTATGTAAGATTATCCCGTAAGTCCCATGAGAGGATAAAAAGGCCCATTATAGATTTGGCACATGGAAAACAGAAAAACCGTTATTTTTTTAAATTTGTGGTTGAAGTTTTGGGGAAATTTTGATAGTGTTTTTGCTAATAACCCAATGATGGTCATATCCTACCTAACAATGACCCCCTACTCAGCTTTTTTTCGAAGAGAAATGCTACTAAGAAACAAAAACCAAGTGAGGATCAAAGAATGACATTTTCCAATCATTGCAAACCCTGTATGTTTCCAAGCAGAGTTCTGGAAACAGACTATTTGGAGGGAATCATGATATGGTTTGTCTCTGTGCCTCCACAGAAATCTCATCTTAAATTGTAATCTCAATAACCCACATGTGTTGAGGACAGGACCTGTAGGGAGGTGATGGGATCATGGGATACTTTCCCTTGTGTTGTTCTTGTGATAGTGAGTGAGGTCTCATGAGATCTTATGGTTTATGAAGGGCTTTTCCCCTTTTTCTCAGCACTTCTTGCTGCTGCCATGTGAAGAAAGACATGTTTGCTTCCCCTTCTGCCATGATTGTAAGTTTCCTGAGGCCTCCCCAGCAATGCTGAACTTTGAGTCAAAGAAACCTCTTTCCTCTATGAATTACCCAGTCATGGGAAGTCTTTACAACAGTATGAAAATGAACTAAGAGAGAAAATTAATACTGGGAGTGGGGTGCTGCTATAAATATACTGGAAAATTTGGAAGCGACTTTGGAACTGGGTAACAGGCAGAGAGGCTGGAACAGTTTGGAGGGCTCAGAAGAAGACAGGAAAATCTGGGAAGGTTTGGAACTTCCTAGAGTCTTCTGAACAGTTTTGATCAAAATGCTGATAACAATGTGGACAATAAAGACCATGCTGAGGTGGTCTTTAGATGAGGTTGTCTTAGAGAAAAGATCACTCTTGCTATGCTTTAGCAAAGAGACTGGCAGCATTTTGGCCCATCCCTAGAGATCTGTGGAACTTTTAACTTGAGAGAAATGATCTGAAATTGGAACTTATGTTTAAAAGGGAGGCAGAGCATAAAAGTTTGAAATATTTGCAGCCTGATGATTCAGTTAAAAAGAAAATTCCATTAGCTCAGGATAAATTCAAGCCAGTTACAGAAATTTGTGTAAGTAATGAGAAGCAAAGTGTTTATCTCCAAGACAATAAGAAAAATATCTCCTGGATATGCCAGAGGACTTGACAGCAGGCACTCCCATCACAGTCCCAGAGGCATAAGAGGAAAAACCATGGTTTCATGGGCTGGGTCCAGAGCCTTGCAACTTTGTGCAGTCTCAGGACTTGGTTCCCTGTATCCTAGTCATGGCTAAAAGGGGCCAATGTACAGTTCAGGCAGTTGCTTCAGAGAATGCAAGCCCCAAGGCTGGATGGCTTTTGCATGGTGTTGGACCTGCAGGTGCACAGATGTTAGGAACTGAGGTTTGAGAGTCTCCACCTAGACTTCACAGGATATATGGAGACACTGGGATGTTCAGGCAGAAGTTTGCCACTAGGGTGGAGCCCTTATGGAAAACCTCTGCTAGGGCAGTGCAGAAGGGCAATGTGGGGTTGCAGTCCCCACACAGAGTCCCCACTGGGCAATGCCTAGTGAAGTTATAAGAAGAGGACAATTGTATTCCAGACTCCAGAATGGCAGATCCACTGACAGCTTTCACCACGCACCTGGAAAGTCACAGAGACTCAATGCCAGTCTGTGAAAACACTGGGAGGGGGGCTGTACTATGCAAAGTTACAGGAGTACAGCTCCCCAAGGCTGTTGGAGGTAATCTCTTGCATTAGTGTAATCTGAATGTGAGACATGGAGTCAAAGGAGATTATTTTGGAGATTTAATATTTAATGACTACCCCACCTGGTTTCAGACTTGCCCCACCTGGTTTCAGACTTGCGTGGGGCATGTAGCTGCTTTGTTTTGGCCAAATTCTTCCATTTGTTATAGGAAAATTTATGCAATTCCTGTAACCCCATTGTGTCTTGGAAGTTGCCAACTTGTTTTTGATTTTGCAGATTCATAGGCAGAAGGGATTTGTCTTGTCTCAGATGAGACTTTGGATTGTGGACTTTCAAGTTAATGATGAAATGAATTAAGACTTTGGGGGACTAATGGTAAGACATGATTGGTTTTGAAATATGAACAGACATGAGATTTTTAAGGGGCCAGGGCCACAATGACATAGTTTGGCTCTGTGTCCCCACCCAAATCTTCTCTCAAATTGTAATCTTCATAATCCCCGTGTGTCAAAGGCAGGACACGATGGGAAGTGATTGGATTATGGGGCCAGTTTACCCTATGTTGGTCTCATGTTAGTGAGTGAGTTCTAATGAGATCTGATGATTCTATAAGAGGTTCTTCTTTCTTCACTTGTTCACTCCTTCTCTCTCCTGCCACCTTGTAAGATGTGTCTTTGCTTCTCTTTTGCCTTCTGCCATGATTGTCAGTTTCCTGAGGCATGCCAGCCATGCAGAACTCTGAGTCAATTAAACTTCTTTTCTGTATAAATTACCCATTCTAGAATATGTCTTTATAGCAGTGTGACAATGGAATAATATGAATCACTTAAGTATAAAGATATAATTTGTTTTCCTACATTAAAGAACCTCATGCACATACCTCAGAAAATTTCTTGAAGCCAGCCAAGCCAACAATTGTGGAAGAGAAAGAGTAAGAGATAAAGAATGATCATAAATCTCAACCTGATTCTACCTTTCTATTGCTATAACAAAACTTGGAGAAACAAAAAATGATTGTAAAGCAGTTTTCACTTTGTCAATGAATTGTTTATATTACCAGCTACCATCCCAGTATGGTGGCTAAAATCCACTCAAAATGAGGAAAAGTCTAAAGGAGAAACAAAGGCAGATGGGATTTTAATGCCCAAGCCCCTTAAGTGAACTGAAACATACCAAAGTGGGCTCCTCATTCTATATACCTTTTCCTCATAGACATTTTTGCTTCTTAAGCTCTAGTACAATAAATCTACCAAAAGGAAAGGCTCCACTGTAGACATGCAGACATGTTGCTGGAGATGCAAGATCTGGACTTCTTGGCTACCTAGATGAACAAAGTTTGAAAGGCCAAGATTTCAGAAGAAACAAGAGAGTGGAGCCCACATTCTGGCATTGTTAATACCCCGAGGGCATTTTCCAATTTTTGAGTGGTATTAGGTAAGAGACCAAGGTGTAATAATGGCAGAAATTGGCAGTCAGAGATTATAAACAGATAGGAACTCTAAGTAGTAAATAGGACTATGCCAGATAGGGCCGTGGTTAAGCCCCAAAGATTTTAGTTGAGGTATTTGAAATGACCTGGCTTTCTCAATACTAAAATCCAATCCCAAAATGATTTCAGTCTCCAACTGAGTCAAGGTGGAGACTGACCACCACAGTCCCACTTTATGTTAGAAGAAGACAGTCCTCTGTAGATAAAGACATCATCTTCAGCCTCTAACAATTTTTATTTCTGATATCAAGATGGATTAGAATTTTATCAATTCAATAAATCAATGTTTGTGAGAAGAGACAAGATAAAATAGGAAAAAAATCCAAATAACTATTTATAGAAAACAAAAAAGAGAACGACAAACCACTGCTCAAGGAAATAAGAGAGGACACAAATAGATGGAAAAACATTCCATGGTCTTGGTTAGGAAGAATCAATATTGTGAAAATGGCCATATTGCCCAAAGTAATTTATAGATTCAATGCTATCTCCATCAAGCTGCCATTGACCATCTTCACAGAACTGGAAAAAATCACTTTAAACTTCATGTGGAACCAAAAGAGAGCCCACATAGCCAGGGCAATCCTAAGCAAAAAGAACAAAGCTGAAGGAATCACACTACCTGAGTTCAAACTATACTACAAGGCTACAGTAATCAAAAGAGCATGGTACTGGTACCAAAACAGAGATATAGACCAATGGAACAGAACAGAGGCCTTGAAAGAAACATTACACATCTACAACCATGTGATCTTCAACAAATGTGACAAAAACAAGCAATGGGGAAACAATTCCCTGTCCAATAAAGGGTGTTGGGAAAACTGGCTAGCTATCTGCAGAAAACTGAAACTGGATCCCTTCCTTATACCCTACACTAAAATTAACTCCAAATGTATTAAAGATTTAACATTAAACCTAGCACCATAAAATTTCTAGAAGAAAACCTAGGCAAAACCGTTCAGGACACAGGCATAGGCAAGGATTTGGTGACTAAAACACCAAAAGCAATGGCAACAGAAGCCAAAATTGACGAAATGGAAGGTTAAACTTAAGGCCTTCTGCACAGCAAAAGAAACAATCATCAGAGTGAACCAGCAACCAACAGAATGGGAAAAAATTTTTGCAATCTACCCATCTGACAAAGGACTTATATCCAAAATGTACAAAGAACTAAGACAGATCTACAAGAAAAACAAACAAACAAACTCATCCAAAAGTGGGCACAAGATGTGAACACACACTTCTCAAAAGAAGACATTTCTGAGGCCAATAAACATATGAAAAAATGTTCATCATCAGTGGTCTTCAGAGAAATTCAAATAAAAACCACATTGAGATACCATCGCACACGAGTTAGAATGGTGATCATTAAAAAATCAGGAGACAACAGATGCTGGAGAGGATGTGGAAAAAAAGGAACACTTTTACAGTGTTTGTGGGAGTGTAAATTAGTTCAACCATTGTGGAAGACAGTGTGGTGGTTCCTCAAGGATCTAGAAATAGAAATTCCATTTGACCCAGCAATTCCATTGCTGCGTAGATATCCAAAGGATTATAAATCGTTCTATTATAAAGACACATGCACATGTATCTTTATTGCAGCACTATACAATAGCAAAGACCTGGAACCAACCCAAATGCCCATCAATGATAGACTGGACATAGAAAATATGGCACATACAGACCATGGAATACTATGCAGCCATAAAAAGGATGAGTTCTTGCTATTCGTAGGGACATGGATAGATCTAGAAACTATCATTCTCAGCAAACAGACACAAGAACAGAAAACCAAATACCACATATTCTCACTCTTAGGTGGTTGTTGAACAATGAGAACACATGAACACAGGGAGGGGAGCATCACACTCTGGGATCTGTTGGAGGTCGGGCTTAGAGAGGTGGGGCTTAGAGGGGCTTAGAGTGGGGAGGTTCAGGAGGGATAACACGGGGAGAAATGCCAGATATGGATGACGGGGTGATGGAGGCAGCAAACCACCTTGCCATGTATGTACCTACGCAACAATCCTGCAAGATCTGCACAGGTACCCCAGAATCTATAGTACAATTTAAAAATGAAGAAAAATACAGTGAAGACCTGAGAATTGAAGATATTGAACATGGGCTTTAACATCACTGTAAGTAATATGTTCAGGAAAATGTGTTTAAGGTGGAGCATTTTACAAAATAACTAAACTCTAATAAGAAAAGGAATAAAAAGGAAAAAAGAGAAGACAGACATGGAGCATTTGTCTGTTCCATATACTCTTCCAATAGTCTGCCTGTCACCTGACTGGAGGAATCATACAACAGATAATACAGAAGTATTAACCCATTTATGACTGAGGATGCAATTTTTTGAATTTTTGCAATCAGAACTTGGTGATGATCTTGAGCAGTGGGATGTAAGTAATTCCCACATGCTTAGCGTTCCAATAATGGAACACTAGGCATTAAAATCAGTGTTAATATTTCTGCCTTACAGCAAATATGCCCTAAATATCGTTCTTCTCTTCCACTAGGGGGCAGTGAAGGATAGAAGGTGTGAGCTTGGGGAGGGAAGTAGGGCAGTGTCCCCTTATCCTCACACCACACAGCTTCATTTTCAAACTTTTGCTGTTTGCTTTTCAAGTTGCACAATTCAATTTTTATCATAGGATGGAAACTATTACTGCCAAGTCCCATTACCTGCATCAGGCCACCTCTAGGTTTGAGTGTGCTGGGTGTTACGGGCTCCAATACTTCCTCTCGAAGCCTCCCCTCAACCCTCTATCCCTTCTTACCGTCCTGCCCCACGCTGCTTTCGCCTCCTCTCCTATGCCACATATATTTTCTGTGGTGGAAAGGTAAATTACTACAGCCGTTACGGAAAACAAATGAGGACTTGTAGGCTCAGGAAGTTAGAGCAGCTTTCCCAGATTCCTGCCATTATGAAGGAGGTGGCCAGAAAAGGCAGGGGGTTAAGGCAGTGCCATGTCATACTGCATCCTATGTCCACATCTTGTTTGGCAAGAGAATAGCACAAACAAACAAATGAGGTGCTGAGACTCATGCTCTGTGGCAGAGAAAAGAGAATTCTTGAGTTCAAGCTCATGGCCTTCAGGTAGAAAATAGGAACCATATTTCATATTCAAAGGAGACATTTCTCTACTTAGAAATGCAAGCCTCCCAGGAGATCAATCAGAAGACAGAAAGGTCTCTGCTAAAGGAAACACGCTCCACGGGAGTCATGAGAAAGGTAATGGCTTCGTGAATTAACGTAATACATACAAATTCAGCAAACACACACAGAGGAGGGGAGGATAATTCTCTAAAATAGATAACATGTATGATGAGAAAGAAGATTAAGGGAGGACTGTAGTTTCTATTGCTTTAAAAGATTTTTTAAACAATCAGAACAGCATGGAACCAAGAAGAGAAAAATCACACCAGACATCATTCTGAAACATTATCTCTGTGGGACAGAGAAATTAACATCATCAAGCACACAGGAGAAAATGAATTGGATGTACTTGTTCTCCAGCTACACCATGATCTCAGTGGTTTATAGGATAAATTCTTATATAGAAAAAACTCAGGAATAGAGACATCCATGGAAGATTATGGAAGATGATTTTGCAGAAAACCGAACAGTAGTTCCACTAATTGCCAAAGTTATTTTTAACAGTTTTATTTTTCACTTGAGAAAAATAATTGTAGTGATTGATTTTTTTATCTCAGAATCTAATTCCAATTTTGTATTATTGGATGTCCAATCGTGCATGATATTAGAGGTTTGCGATATGCAGCCTGCCAGTGTGGACACAGAAGGGGCATTATCCTTTCTCTCCAAGGCCCTTAATAGCCAGGCAGGGACAGATACCCTGGCTTCATTCAATCACTATTCCTACCTGAAACTTTAGTCCTGTAATCATGGTGCAATGAGAAGAGATTCATAGGATATGATTAGAGAAATGTCCACTCTCTTTTTCTAGTTTTGATGTTCACTCACTGCAGAAATACACATGGCAAGAGTGTCATTCTTGTTAGGATTTTCTGGCTAAAGATAGTTCGCTGTTGCGTTTCCTGTGTCTTGGCTCTGTGTAGCTGATTTTTGTCCCTCTTAGCCTCCATGACCATTATTTATTATTATTATTATTATTATTATTATTATTATTTGAGGCAGGATCTCACTCTGCCTCAAATGATGAGGAGTGCAGTGGCATGAACATGGCTCATTGCAGTCCAGACTTCCTGGGCTCAAGTGACACTCATGTCTCAGTCTGTTGAGTAGCTGGGAATGTAGGTTCACACCACCACACTCAATTAATCTTTAAATTTGGTTGTGGAGATGACGTCTTATTTGGTTGACCAGGCTGATTTCAAACTCCTAGGCTCAAGTGATCCTCCTGCCTTGGCCTCCCAAAGTGCTGGGATTACAAGCATCTGTGACCACATCTGGCCAAGATCATTCTTCCAGCTCTGAGTCAATTCATAGTTTGGATTAAGGTTGCCAGATTTTATCTCACTGACTTTCATTCTCAAGTCATAAGTGACATAGAAATAAACATACATGGCACAAAATATAATCTGTATGAATGGGTAAACAGTGACATTTTAGTACTTTTTTCTCCCATTGCTGAATTACTAGTTTCCCTAGCTGGGAACAATACTATTAGTTTTTATATCTGATAATTCTTTGTTGCTGTAATAATGGTTTAATTTGTGGTGCACATGGGAAGTACAACTAAAGCAAAAATTTCAAGAAATGGACACTTTGGAGAAAAGATTCTATACCTTTTAAGTTTTGATAGAATGTTTAAAAAAAACTAGGTATTTTGATAAATATTACCAAAATATGGAGTGGCATAAATTTACTTTTTCTTCAAAAATGTATGAGAATGCATACTTCCTTTCATCATCAACAGTATTATGTAATATTGAAACTATTACTTGTTTTCTTACCGATGTTTGACTATACCATTATTTTAATTTTATTTGCTTTACTTTTGTTTTACTTTACTTATACTTGATATTTTATTCATTAAAAGGTCAAATTAAGTAAAACAGGCCAGGTTCAGTGGCTCATGTCTGTAATCCAGGCACTTTGGGGGCTGAGACAGGTGGATCATCTGAAGTCTGGAGTTGGAGATCAGCCTGACCAACATGGAGAAATCCCATCTCCACTAAAAATACAAAATTAACTGGGAGTGTTGGCACATGCCTGTAATCCAAGCTACTCTGGAGGCTGAGGCAGGAGAATCGCTTGAATCAAAAGGCAGAGGTTGTGGTGAGCTGAGACTGCACTATTGCACTCCAGCCTGGGCAACAAGATAAAAAAAAGTGCAGTAAAACAATAAATTAAATAATAATGGTCTACACAAACATATAGGTAATAACACAAGTAATAGTTTAACATCACATAATATTGTTGATGATGTAAGGAAGTATGCATTCTCATACATTTATTAATTGATGTAAATTTTTCAATGGAGGTTCCAAGTACAGTAAAATATTTCAAATTGTTAGTTGTCCTTTGACTTTCTTTTCTTTTTTTTTTAAATTTTTTATTTTTTATTGTGTTTTAGGTTTTGGGGTACATGTGCAGAACATGTAAGATAGTTGCATAGGTACACATGTGGCAGTGTGTTTTGCTGACTTCCGCCCCTTCACCCATATTTGGCATTTCTCCCCATGCTATCCCTCCGCAACTATCCCCCCGCTGTCCCTCCCCCATTTACCCCAATAGATCCCAGTGTGTAGTAGTCCATTCCCTGTGTCCATGTGTTCTCATTGTTCATCACCCGCCTATGAGTGAGAATATGCGGTGTTTCATTTTCTGTTCTTGTGTCACTCTGCTGAGAATGACGTTCTCCAGATTCATCCATGTCCCTACAAAGGACACGAAATCATCATTTTTGATTGCTGCATAATATTCCATGGTGTATATGTGCCACATTTTCCCAGTCCAGTCTATCATGGATGGGCATTTGGGTTGGTTCCAGGTCTTTCCTATTGTAAACAGTGCTGCAATGAACATTCGTGTGCATGTGTCCTTATAGTAGAATAACTT
>CM052650.1:9912233-9967074 GCA_028533165.1 Leontopithecus rosalia
CCTGGGTTTCCTTGTTAATTTTCTGTCTGGTTGATCTATCTAATATTGACAGTGGAGTGTTAAAGTCTCCCACTATTATTGTGTGGGAGTCTAAGTCTCTTTGTAGGTCATTAAGAACTTGCCTTATATATCTGGGTGCTCCCGTATTGGGTCCATATATATTTAGGATCGTTAGCTCTTCCTGTTGTATCAATCCTTTTACCATTATGTAATGACCTTCTTTGTCTTTTGATCTTTGTTGCTTTAAAGTCTATTTTATCAGAGACGAGAATTGCAACTTCTGCTTTTTTTTGCTCTCCATTTGCTTGGTAAATCTTCCTCCATCCCTTTATTTTGAGCCTTTGTGTATCCTTGCATGTGAGATGGGTTTCCTGGATACAGCACACCAATGGGTTTTGGCTTTTTATCCAATTTGACAATCTGTGTCTTTTGATTGGTGCGTTTATCCCATTCACATTTAGGGTTAATATTGTTATGTGTGAATTTGATACTGCTATTTTAATGCTAGCCGGCTGTTTTGCCTGTTAGTTGATGCAGATTCTTCATTTTGTTGATGCTCTTTAGCATTTGGTATGTTTTTGGAATGGCTGGTACTGGTTGTTCCTTTCTATGGGTAGTGTCTCTTTCAGGAGCTCTTGTAAAGCAGGCCTGGTGGTGACAAACTCTCTGAGTACTTGCTTGGTTGCAAAGAATTTTATTTTTTCTTCACTTCTGAAGCTCAGTTTGGCTGGACAAGTAGCATATTTTTAAATAATAGAATATTTATTTATTTTATGTGACTTAATTCACCAATAATTCCTATTACTTCTGCTTCGTAAGTGCAGTTTGACAAAAACTTTATCTTCCTTAAAAATTGTTAATATAATAGACTAATTATGTGTCCTGAACAGAAAATAACGTATTCAAGAGAAAGAAAGGTAATTTGTAAAAGGAACCCAACTACAGCAAAAGAACATATGAAAACAGCAAAAGCAAAAATTAGCTGAAACCACAATAAGAAAGGAGGATGGAGGTATTTCTGATGGTAACTGATAGTTCATGCTGCATTTAAAAATCCTAGGCCAGCTGCAAGTTGGGTAACCTGTAACTGAGATTCCTAAACTAAGCTAGGGAATCTCAGAACTCAAATCATTCCAAGTTGGTTGAGCCTCCTGACACTGGCAAAAAGAAAGCTTCCCTGGAGAAAATATTCCAAATAAAAGCACCTTAAGACTCCTATAGATTAAAATCAAATACATTTGAGTTTGCAGTCAAATATCATCAAAGTGAATAAAGTGAATTATCTTTCAATCCATGAATAATACAGCAAAAATAACAAGATTTAATTTTCTATGGAATTTATCAAAATTGTCATATTTTAAAGAGAATAACCATGCAAGAAATAGTAAGTAAATAAAATATGTAGTCACAAGAGATTTAAAAATCATAAACAATCATTTCTCTTTTGGGTGGAAGGGAGTTGATAACAGGACATAGTTATTCTTGTCTTTAACCAGCAAAATACAGAAAGAAAACTAGAAAATTACCAAAAAAAATTCCTTTCTACAAGAACCAGTAAAATACAGAAAGTGTCTACTTGAAGGCAGAGGGAATCTTCTGGGACAGTGTGAATTTGGGAGGCTAAGACTCAAGAACGTGGGAAAGTCATTAAGTGATTTGACTTGCGCAGACATTCTGAAAATAATCTCTTGATGCTGAACTTGGAAAAGAGCAAGTAAATCTTGGGTTTGCACTCACTGATGTTCACTTCTGGGTGACAGAAACACCAGCAGAGTATTTTACAGGGACTTGGGAAGACTAAAGGACATAACTGATTTCCTTGAGTAAAATTTGAGAATTCTAGATCTACACAAGGTGACAGACTGAAGTTTAAGCCGAAGGTTTGTAAGTATCAAAGCAGAAATTCTGAAGACCTTGAGATGAGTAACTTCTAGATTAGAAGCAAACCAGAAATAGAGTAAGTCTTATCGGGCTTGATTCAGCAAGGTCCCCAGTTGAATTGAGGTGACCAGTCCCAAATTTGTCTTTCAAGGAGAGAAAAGGTTGCACATTTTTTGGAGAAAAATACAATTATAACCTAATGCTTACGTACAAAGGAAGAAACTAGGTGAGGTAAACCATTAAGAGAATGTAATTCAGTTGTCCAGTGGTCACAAGCAATTGATAAAAGAATGAAAACATTTAAGGATAGTTTGTATTTTTTTTTTCTTGCAGTTTGGATACTTTTGTGTTCATAGTCTTTGTACAGACAAGAAATTGCACTAGGCACAAAAATACAGTATCCCTCATTTATTGAGCATTTTCTATGTGGGGTGATTTACGGTCATTAGATCTTTTGTTTTTTGTTTTTTGTTTTTTGAGACTGAGTTTTGCTTTTGTTGCCCAGACTGGTGTGCAATGGTGAGATTTCGGGTCACTCAAAACCTTCACCTCCTGGGTTCAGGTGATTCTCCTGACTCTGCCTTCTGAGTAGCTGGGATTACAGGCATGCCTCACCATGCCTAGCTAATTTTGTATTTTTAGTCGAGACGGGGTTTCTCCATGTTGGTCAGGCTGGTCTCAAACTTACAGCCTCAGGTGATCCATCTTCCTCAGTGTCCCAAAGTGCTGGGATTACAGGAGTGACCCACCACGCCTGGCCAACGTATTTTAACATTAACAAAATTCCCAGAAAAGATTTACCACCCAACATTCATTCATTTGGGTGATAGTGAGAGTAAAAAGTAGGGAAGAGTATAACTTTCTATGGATCTATCAAAATGTTAGAAACCAATTACTTTTATTCAACTTTTATTTTAGAATCAAGGGATACATGTGCAGGTTTGTTACAAAGGTGGATTGTGAGATGTGGAGAAAATCAGTATTTCTAAATCCAAAGTTGACACTAAGATGCTTCTCAGATAAGTAATTGCTAACACTGTAGCATTTGCATTTCTTTCAGATGTTGCCTAATAAAATATTTAAGGAATACTTGCTTCTTTAATTTTGTTAATGTGAGTCAACCACATTGACTGCATTTCTTTTGTTTTGTTTTAATTAAATATAATGTATCCTACTAAGTGATCAAATTACTAAAGGACAGACTTGGGGATTTATGTTGCATTGCTATGCACTGCTTAAAAATTGTGGAATGCATTCTTTCTTGCTATTCAGATACCTACTGGATACTTCATGAAAGTAAGACTTTGCGAATTTATAAGGTCAGCCCTAGGTACTCATCACTTTGGTACCTGAGCAAGAATGAATGAATGTCTCTGAGAATTTGGGCTCAAAACAGATCAGAAACTTCCTCATGGGAAGCAATGTGTTGTTGTGATACCAAGCTGTGGCCATAATATGGATCTGTGGTCTAAGCTGTGGCCATAATATGGAGCTATGGTCTAATGTAAACAGCTCTAAACACTGACTTAGTGAACTAGGTGAGTATGACCATTTTTTGATTTACATATGCATGGAAACAAATGAATATGTCAAGGTAAAACTGACGATATCAACTTTATGATATCAAAACTGAATTGATATCAACTAACTGAGGTCAATTCATATACATACATACTCTTACAAGCATCTATACAGACTTACATGCACACATACACACATTTAACAGGAGAGCATAGGGAAATCAGTCATTTTGTTTAATATGGCAATGTAGCCTAATCATCTGGGGCCAGGTTTCCCACCTAAGTATTTATTTTCACTGATATTAAGATGTAAGGCTGAAGTATCATGATAACATGGATACTTAATAACATTTATACAATTCTCTCTGCTAGAAACGATGCTGATACAATGGCAACTTGATGGACTGGGCATGGAGAGGACAAGGGCCTGTGCAAGAAAAAATATATTAATCTTCATTCATTATTAAGATATTTGAGATATCAAAGGAAGCCTCAGTAAGTTCCCTCATCATGGGGAATTTTCAGGTTACTTGGAAGATATGGTGAAATACAACTTGAGGCTTTATATGGTTTAGATATTTGTACCCTTTAAACCTCATGTTAAAATGTAATCCCTGGTGTTGGAGGTGGAGGCTGGTGGGAGGTGTTTGGGTCATGGGGGTGGATTCCTTATGAAAATCTTTGTGCCATCCTTGCAGTGACAAGTGAGTTCTCACTCTGAGTTCGCAAAAGGTCTGATTGTTCAAAACAGTTTTAAATAATCCCCTCTCTCATGCTCCCACTTTCACCGTGTTACAGTACCCTCACCTTCTGCCGTGATTGTAAGCTTCATGAGGGCCTCACCAGAAGCAGATGCTGGAGCCATAATTATACAGCTTGCAGAACAGTGAGCCAATTACATTTCTTCTATTCACAAATTATTCAGTCTTAGGTATTCTTTTATAGCAACTCAAGAATGAACTAAGACAGATTCCAAGAGTTGGGCGTTGCTATAAAGATACCTGAAAATGCAGAAGCAAGTATGGAATTGGGTAATGGGCAAAGGTTGGAAGAGTTTGGAGGCCTTAGAAAATGACAAGAAGATAAGGGAAGCTTGGAGCTTCTCAGAGATTTGTTAAGTGGTTGTGAGCAAAATGTTGATAGAAATATGGACAGAGAAAAGGCCAAGTTGTTGAGATTGTGGATGGAAGAGCAGAAGTTACTAGGAACGGGAGCAAAGGGCACCACGTTATGTCCTAAAAAGGAATTTAGCTGCATTGTGTCCCCATCCTAGGGCTCAGTGGAAGTTTGAAATTAAGAGTAATGACCTAGGCATCTAGCAGAATAAATTTCTAAGCAGTGATGCACTCAAGGTGTGGCTGCTCCTAACAACTTACATCAGAAACAGGAGCAAAATATGATTTAAAGTTGCACCTGATATTTAAAAGGAAAGAAGAATATAAAAATTTGGAAAATTTGGAACCTGGCCCTGTGGTAGGAATAGAATCTAAGTGGGATGCAGAGCAACCACTTCCTAGAGAGATTCGCATGACTAGAGAGGAGGCAGGTGCTAATTTCCAAGACAATGGGATAAAGGCCTGGAAGGCATTTCAGAGAAATTCTAGGCTGTCTCTCTCATCACAGGCCCAGAGAACTAGGACAAAGGAAAGGTTTTGTGAATCAGGAACAGGGTATCACTGCCCTGTACCACATCAGAAGGCAACCTTTTCCATCCTGGCTGTTCCAGCTTCAGCCTCAGCTCAAAGAACTCTAGGTACATCTAGGGCTGCTGAAGGTGTAAGCCATAAGCCTTGGTAGCTTCCACATGGTGTTAAGCCTGCTGGCATGTGGAATGTAATAGAGAAGGAAGCTTGGCAGCGTCCACCTAGATTTCAGAGGATGTATGGAAAAGCCTAGTGGTCCAAGGCAGAAGCCTGCTGTAGGTACAGAGATACTCCACTAGGGCAGTGCTGAGGGCAAGTAGGGAATTTGCACTTCCACAGAGTCCTCACTTGCCTAGTGAAGCTGTGGGAAGGGGAACACTGTCCTCCAGCTCCAAGAATGGTAGAGAAAATGACAGCTTGAAACTTCAGGATTGAAGAGCCACAGACACTCCACTCCAAACAATTAGAGCACACGCAAGGCCTGAACCATGCAAAGCCGCAGAGGTGGAGCTGCAACACCTTGGGAGCCCAGAACTCGCACCAGCATGCCCTGGATATGGGACATGGAGCCAAGGATGACTTTGGAGCTATAAGATTTAATGATTTCCCTCCTGGGTTTTGACTTGCATAGGGTCTGTTACACCTTCATTTTGCTCAGTTTCTTCCCTGTGAAATGAAAAGGTCACCCACTACCTGTATCACTATTGTTTCTTGGAAGTAAATAACTTGGTTTTGATTGTACAGGTTCATAGGCAAAAGGAAAGTGCTTTGAGTCTCAGGAGACTTTGGAATTTGGATTTGATATTGGAATGAGTTAAGACTTCGGGGGACTATTGGGAAGAGATGATTATATTTGGCAATGTGGGGGGCAGAGGTGGAATGACATGGTTTGGATAATTGTCTCCTCAAAATCTCATGTTAAAATGTAATCCTCAGTGTTGCAGATAGGGCCTGGTGGGATGTATTTTGGCCATGAAGGATTTACGAATAGTAAAAACATGGAACCAACTCAAATGGCAATGAGTGATAGACTGGCTAACGGAATGTACATATATACCATGAAATACTGTACAGCCATAAAAAGGAATGAGATTACGTCCTTTGCAAGGACATGGATGAAGATAGAAGCCATCATTCTCAGCAAACTAACATAGGAACAGAAAACCAAACACGGCATGTTCTCGCTCATAAGCGGGAGTTGAATAATGAGAATATATGGGCACAGGGAGAGGAATAACACACACCAGGGCCAGTCGGGGGTGGGGCTGAGGGGGAGGGATAGCATTAGGACAAATTGCTAATGCATGTGGGACTTAAAAACTAGATGATAGGTTGATAGATGCAACAAATCACCATGGCATATGTATACCTATCTAACAAACCTGCACATTCTGCACTGTATCCCAGAACCTAAATTAAAATTTACAAAACAAAGTATGACATAATTTAAAGAGCTGAGAGTAAAAAACAGAAGAAATCAGTATATAATCTCTGCGACATGCAGGCTGTGAAACCTTGAGAAATTAGGCAACTTCTGCCAAAAATAACAGAGATTTAAAGTAATGGAGTTTAGTGGTAAAGAGATGGTGTCGGAACCAGGACAGCTCCTGTCTTCATGTTTTCCCCAATTTCTCTTGTGTTCAGTAGTAATAATAATGGTCTCTACTTCATTGGGTTATATGATGATACAAATTAATTATGGAATATAATACTTTTAAATAGAGTGTACTTTTCTAATAGGTAGAAAATATTCAGTAAATACTAACTATATTATTAGGTTCTTGAACATAAATTTCTCATTAATAGCAACAATTGCTCTACTCAATTTGAAGGGTAGTTCAGAATATCCAATTTTATAATGACTTTGAACAAGCCTTGTCGTTTCAGGAAATCACAATTTATTGGGATTACAAGCATATTTGTTAATTCAGTTACATCTATTCTGCATTAATAAGAGATAAATTAGGAACTGGAATCCTGGTTTCTATTTCTTATATTAAATATGTCAACTTCTACTTTAGTAAAGATAGGCACTCTCACCTTAAAATTCTAACTGTGTTGTGTGAATTGATCCAGCAGTATTTCCATAGAATGAAAGCTATTTGGAAAACTCTGTGTTGTCTGAGAACCTCTGTTTCTGAATAATGTAGTAGCATCAAGGTACGTTTTACATCATCTTGGTCATACACTGTGGCAGTGCAAAGCCACATGTGGAGTTCCCGATCATGGCTAACATGAGGCAGGTGCGTGGCCCATGTGAGCGGCTGTGCTTAACATTTCATGTTTAACAGCCCATTTATTTTCCTCAAAACCACTTGAATGTTCTTCTCATTATGCAACTGAGGAAATTCTGCATAATTATATAAATAATTGGCCTCAAATCATATACGTTTTAGGCATGGATTGAGGTTCAAAGTTGTCTGAATCCAGACCTTTCTGAAAATTTTCTCCTTAGAATCGGAAGCAAGCATATAATTATTTATTCCCTATTTATCTTTTCTGTAAACTACAAATTATGATAGTACTTACTTCAATGGTTTGTTTAAGAAATAAATGAATAAATATACGTAAAGTAAACTGAATGAAAGAAAGCATTTATTAAACTCCTGTTTTACCTTTTCCCTCTTCTTTTTACTTTGGAATAACGTTGTTATTCTATGAAATTTACAAGAATAGAACAGAAATTTTGTTTACCAAGATATTTGGTAACAATATGCTGATATGCCTCAACACTTTCTTGTGTATTGCTTACAAAGGAGGAATTCTCCTGCATAATCCAATATGACCATAAACATCAGGAAATTAACATTGGCACATTACTGCGTTCTCATCCTCAGACCCCATTAAAGTTTTGCTGGTTATCTTACCAGTATCCTTTATGACAAAAGAAGGCAGTCCAGATTTACCCATTGTATGTAGTTGTCATTTCATTTTGGTTTACCTTGATGCAAAAAAATTTCCCAACCTTCTTTGACTGTCATAACCTTAAAATATCTGAAGACTACAAGACAGTTCTGTGAGGTTTTGTTGTTGTTTGCTTATTAGGGTTTGTATGATGTCGCTTCAGGATTAGATGCCATTTATGCGTCTTTAACAGGCATATCACAGATCTAATGCCATGTTCGTCTCATTGCAGCCTATTAGATGATACAGTTTTGACTCCCCATTACTGATGATGTCCACTTTGTTCATTTAACGAGTGAGATCTCTGCCAATCTTCTCTACTGGAAATTTATTTTGTAAAAATTTCCTTTGGATGGAAATGTATTTTTCGGGGAGGTGTTTGGAGGTGATAAAATATTATATCCTCAATTTATGTATTTATTTACTATGGTATAAACAAGTGGATCATTCTTAATCTATTCAATCGATTATCATCTGTTAAGGGGAAGTGATATTTAAATGTTCCCAGATATGTCTACTGGGAATCTCTTCTGTTTCCTTTTCACATGGGTCCTTATCATTCTTGGAGTGAATTCTTATTTTTGGCACGAGATGTTCTGATTCATCTCGTACTTTCCCTGTCTTAACTCTGGAAACAGTCATTTTTCTAAGAAGCTCTGAGTTTTTTTTAGGGGAAAATTATGTCTGAAAACTAAGCTCAGTATATGTGCTCACTCCCCCTGCTCTTGGACATAGCTGTTCTCAGGCCCTTGCAGTGGACAGATCAAAGGGATATATGCATGCATCAAAGCACTCACACTGACATCTGAATCCATGTGTCTGTGTATCTGAAAAGTTCACACCAGTATCTATAATTCCATCCCAACACTTTAGAATTCATCTCAGTCTTTACTCTCTGTGTGCTATAGCCTTATCTAGTGTTGAGAAAACTAAATCCCATTTCCCTTAATATGTATGTAAAAACTCTCCCCAAACCTCTGCTAGATACTCTCACCCCTTGCAGACACCCTCATCACCCTGTAGAGTCTCAACACTGAACACAGCAGGACATCACTTCTAACAATGACCTCCTCACTCTTGCTTGGCTGAGGCTACAACACCCCAAGGCACCTGCCCTCCCAATGTGCAAAGAGCCTCTTCACAATTCTTGAATTTTGGCACTTCACTCTGGTCACCAGGCTTGGTGGACCCCACCTCTACCCTGTGGATGTCCAGCTCTGATAGATAGCCTTGGCCATAACTTTGCTGTTTCACCCCTCCATTGACCTCACTCGGCCAAATGCCTACCTTACTTGGACACATTTAGTTGATTTTAAACTGAAGTGATTAAAAAGAGATGGAAGGGAGAAGGAGAAAAAGGAATAGAACGAAAAGGAAGAAAAAAACGGAAGATGCCATATTAGTTTTTAATTGTTGCTATTATTATTATTATATTATTGTACTTTAGATTCTGGGGTACATGTGCAGATCATGCAAGACTGTTGCATAAGTACATTCATGGCAAGGTGGTTTATTGCCACCATCCCCAATCACCTATACCTGACATTTCTCCCCACATTAACCCTTTCCCACCCTCCCCCCCGCTATCCCTCCCATAGACACCCCAATGGACCCCAGTGTGTGATGCTCCCTCATTTGTGTCCAAGTGTTCTCATTGTTCAACACCCACCTATGAGTGAGAACATGCAGTGTTTGATTTTCTGTTTTTGTGTCAGTTTGCTGAGAATGATGGTTTCCAGGTTCATCCATGTCCCTACCAAGGACACTAACTCATCATTTTTTATGGCTGCATAGTATTCCATGGGGTATATGTGCCACATTTTCCCTGTTCAGTCTATCATTGATAGGCATTTGGGTTGGTTCCATGTCTTTGCTCTTGCAAACAGTGCTGCAATGAACATGCATGTGCATGTGTCTTTATAACAGAACAATTTATAATCCTTTGGGTATATACCCAGTAATGTGCTTGCTGGGTTAAATGGAATTTCCATTTCTAGATCCTTGAGGACTTACCACACTGTCTTCCACAATGGTTGAACTTATTTACACTCCCACTAACAGTGTAAAAGTGATCCTATTTCTCCACATAGTCTCCAGCATCTGTTGTCTCCAGATTTTTTAATGATCACCATTCTAACTGGCATGAGATTGTATCTTGATGTGGTTTTTATTTGCATTTCTCTAATGACCAGTGATGATGAGTATTTTTCTATGTTTGCTGGTTTCATATGTGTCTTCTTTTGAAAGGTGCCTTTTCATATCCGTCACCCACTTTTGGATTGGTTTATTTTTTTTTCTTGTAAATCTGTTTTAGTTCTTTGTAGATTCTGGATATTAGCCCTTTGTCAGATGGGTAGATTGCAAAAATTTTTTTTCTTTTCTATTGGTTGCCAGTACACTCTAATGAAACTTTCTTTTGCTGTGCAGAAGCTCTGAAGTTTAATTAGATCCCATTTGTCTATTTTGGCTTTTGTTGCCATTGCTTTTGGTGTTTTAGTCATGAAGTCCTTGCCTATGCCTGAATGGTTTTGCCTAGGTTTTCTTCTAGGGTTTTTATGGTGTTAAGTCTTATGTTCAAATCCTTAATCCATCTGGAGTTAGTTTTAGTGTAAGGTGTCAGGAAGGGTCCAGTTTCTGCTTTCTACACATTGCTAGCCAATTTTCCCAACACCATTTACTAAACAGGGGGTCCTTTTCCCATTGATTGTTTTTTTTCAGGTTTGTCAAAGATTAGATGGTTGTAGATGTGTGGTATAGCTCCAGAGGCTTCTGTTCTATTTCATTGGTCTATGTCTTTGTTTTGATAGTAGTACTATGCTGTTTTGATTACTCTTGCCTTGTGGTATAGCTTGAAGTCTGGCAGTGTGATGCCGCCAGCTTTGTTCTTTTTGCTTAGAATTGTCCTGGCTATGCAGGTTCTTTTTTGGTGCCCTATGAAGTTCAAAGTGTTTCCATTTCTGTGAAGAAGGTAATTGGTAGATTTATGGGGATATGGTTAAATCTATAAATTACTTTGGGCAGTATGGCCCTTTTCACAATATTGATTCCTCCTAACCATGAACATGGAATGTTTTTCCATCTGTTTGTGTCTTCTCTTATTTCCTCGATTTATTTGTAGTTCTCCTTGAAGAGGTCCTTTATCTCCTTTTTTAGTTGTATTCTTAGGTATTTTATTCTTCTTGTAGCAATCGTGAATGGGAATTCGCTCTTGATTTGCCTCTCATTAATTAATGTTCTCTCTTTGATTAAAAAACTTTGGTTTTAGAAATCAATTTGTCAATTATGTCTCAGTGTAAGCTTAATTTACCTTCAGAATTTAGCTTATTTCTGCTTAAAGTGATGTTGTGAGATAGGTTTTATTGTTAAAAATGAACAAACTGATGTTAAAATGACTGTGTCTTTCTCATTGTCATATGGTTAGTAAGAGGTATGTAGTGTTTTGAGCATTAAATTCTAAGTAATGAAAGACAGAGTCTTCTGTGAAAACTATCCTTGTAAGTTTGTAAGGAGCAAGACAGAAAGACAAGAAGAGGTGATGTTACTGGAGAGTAATTTCTTCTTAGTTCTTGAAAGCATAATTGAAATCATTGCTCTCTTCCAGGAAAGAGTCAGAAATGGGTCCCACTACTTCTTTTAATGCCTTGGCTCTGTAAAGCCAAGAAGCATGTGCATCTTTATACCTTCCTACATTCAAAACCATGATTAAAATGATGAGTTGGATTTTGGATCATATGGTAGTCATATTTTTAAGATTTTGAGGAATTTTCCATACTGTTTTTCCATGGTGGCTGTACCATTTAGCATTCCCACCAACAGTGTATAGGATTCCCATTTCTCCACATTCTCACCAACACTTGTCTTTTGCTTTTTTATTTATGATAACCATCCTAAAATGATGTGAGGTGATATCTCATTGCAGTTTTAATTTGCATTTTTTTCTAATGATAAGTTAAATATCTTCTTATATACCTTATATACCTATTAGTTATTTTCATGTCTTCTTGGAAAAAAAATGGCTGCTAAAGTCCTTAGCCCACTTTTTAGTAATATTATTCATGTTATTTTTTAAAATTTTGTTGTTTCTTTGTTTTGTTATGGAGTTGTAGGAGTACATATTTTAGAAATTAATCCCTTATTGAATATATGGTTTGCAAATATTTTCTCCCATTCTGCAGGTTTGCTTTTCATTCTGTTGATTGTTTCCTTTGCTGTGGAGAAACTTTTTTATTTGATGTAGCTCCACTTGTCTGTTTTTGTTTTAGTTGCTTATGATTTTGTTGTCATATCCATTAAATCATTGTGAAGACCAATTATTTAGTTGGTCTTTTTTGCTATAATTTCTTTTAGAAATTTTGCAGTTTCACATCCTACATTTACATCTTTAATCAATTTCTTTTGATTTTTGCTGATTTCATTGTACAGATGTTCAATTTCATTCTGTTGTATGTGAATATCCAATTCTTCCAACAAAATTTTTTGAAGAGATTATTCTTATCCCTGTGAAATGAGGTTCTCAAAAATATATTAGCACTCCTGTGTTCATGCAGCACCATTCCCAAAGCCAAAATGTAGAAACAATCTAAAAGTCTATGGATTAATGAAAGGAGTTTCTTAAAAAGTTGTATACACATACAATGAGATATTGATCAACATTAAAAAAGGGAAATAATTCCGCAATATATGGCAACATGACTGAACTTTAAAGAACATTTTGCTAAGTAAAATAAGCTATTAAAGAAGGACAAATATTGCTGAATTCCACTTACATATAAACTTAAACTTGTCAAAGTGTTAGAAGTAAAGAATAGAATGGTGCTAGACAGAAGGTGGAGGCAGAGGGAAATAAAGAGTTGCTAATCAATAGATATAAAACTTTAGTTTTCCAAGTTGAATAAGTTTTAGTGATCTGCCGTATAACATTTTGCAGGTAACAATATTATAAAAATCTCTTCAGAGGATAGGTCTCATTTAAATGTGCTTATTTCAATAAAATTAAAAATAAAACCAAGAAGAGGGGAAGTGCATAAAGTATGACTCAAGAGAACTGTGTTTCAGAAAAGGTTCTATCACTACTGTCTAATTATCTGATCTTGGGAAAATGGGCAACTCTGATGAAAATCTTGTGAATAATAAGATAAAACTGTATACAAAACCAAGAAGGCACTCAAGAAAATATAACATTATTTTTAAAATTTTTTAAATGAGTATTGGTTCATTAAAACTGGGGCATGCTGTCATAATAGATAGATGTCTTATAAGGGGAATTAAGCAAATTGATTAAGAACATAAACTTGAAAGTCAGAATTGAATTCAAGTATAGTTTATACCTCACACTAGACATGTGACCTTCAACTCATTACACAACACATCCAAGCCACACTTTTCTCCATCTGGCAAATAAAGTTTGACATTCCTAAATCATAGTGTAGGTAAAAAGGTAAAATTCACATAACAAATTGTAAGCAGGTTAATAGAATAAGCACATAATAAGTATTAGCATGCTTTTAGTTTTATTTATCCTGAAGTGAAACTTTGTTCCTCTGATATTTTCCTAAGAATTAGAAAATCTACTAACTCACTACTTCTACTTTATAATGCCCAGATTCAAAACTTCTGTAGAGTCATCAATTTGCATGTATCAATTACTACAGATACTCATAAATCCAGTAAAGCCACACCGTGTTTGAAGTTTTTAACTATAAAGAAAACTAATGATAAATGCTAAGGACAAATATAGGGATCAACTTGGACTTTATTAAAAGTCTTCTCATCTATCCCACAGAACAATTGGCTTCACACTAAGTTATCCCTCCCACTACAACCCTCTAACCTTGAAACAAAGCAATCCATAAACAAATAAGCAAAAAGGTTAGGCACACGCCTAAGAGATTCTATGCTTCATTTTTCTCAAACTTTACGGAAAGGGTATGGATTTTACTAAAAAGATTGTGTGTTGATCTTAAAGGATTCTGTAAGCTTTGGATTAGTAAATCAGCATGCACGGAGTGAATGAAGAGAGAGAGAACTTTAGTCCACAAAGCTGATTTTTTGAAACATAACCAAAGTATATCAAAGAAAGTGTATTCTTGATGACTATAGCACAACATTTTAAAGTGATGACATTCAAATGGAATTTAAAACTCAAGGGATTCATTTTCAAGAGCTCTCTCCTTTGCTTTTGGAAGAAAAATAAGTTTTACATTTATCGATCCACGATGTACTTAAAACAAAAAAAAAACCCACTAACTTTTATTACAAATCTGCTATGTGCTTAGGAGCCTAAGTGGATGACAACAGTAATAATCAGAATAGAGAATTCAGAAGAGCAGTTTTGGAAGATGGAGAAGGAAATAATGGACACATAAAGAATGAAGGCAATAATGAAATAACTAGTAATAAATACTATAATTTGAACCCGATACTGTATTATTCACGTATTCTGCACTGCTCTAGAAATTAGTGTGCTTTATCTCATTAAGCATTCGCCTATCTTTTTTTCTGGTTCAGCATTTGGTACTACTATCTACCTAGTCCAAGAAAAAACCTTGGACATCATTTTTGCTTTCTTCCACCAGTACAAAACCATTGATCATCAAGTCATACCCACAATCACTCTTCAGTATCTCTCCAGGTAATAAATTATCTCTCTCTCCATTTTTATTCTTTTTATCATGACCACCACTAAGCCTCATAATAACATAACAACTGATTCCTAGCTTATATGATCCCTAGTCTTCTCCTTTTGATGTATTCACACCTTTGCCATGGTCTCATGTGAGCCGAATGTTTTTCTTCACCCTTTGCCATTGTGATATCTGTAATAATTGATAGATGCAAATTGATGAGTCTCTGGAACTTTTAAATCTGGGCATTGTAAAATGGAATTAGAGAGTCAGTAGATTTTCTAATTCTTAGAATAATGTTATAGTAGAAAAACTAATATAACTTTCTTTTTTTTTTTTTTTGAGACAGAGTTTTGTTGTTGTTACCCAGACTGGAGTGCAATGGCAAGATCTCGGCTCACCGCAACCTCTGCCTTCTGGGTTCAAGCTATTCTCCTGCCTCAGCCTCCTGAGTAGCTGGAACTACAGGCATGCACCACCATGCCAAGCTAATTTTTGGATTTTTAGTAGAGACGGGGTTTCACCTTGTTGACCAGGATGGTCTCGATCTCTTGACCTCGTGATCCACCCACCTTGGCCTCCCAAAGTGCTGGGATTATAGGTGTGAGCCACAGTGCCTGGCCAAACTAACATAACTTTCTATCATAATGAAAATATTCATCTCTTTGTGATCAAATGTAGTATTAATTATCTGGCAATTAAACACTTGAAATCTTTCTATTGCAACTATAGGGATTTTATTATAAAGTGTATTTCCTTTTAATTAAGTGGAATTCAAGTATAAATAGCCATAAGTAGTAAGTGGCTACTATATTGGAGAGGACAGTAGTCTGTGAGATATCATTAATTTTATTTTGCTCTTTAGCATCTTGCTGTCTCTGAGTGAACATGTCCAGCTTGCCCACTGGCCTAAGAAGAATGAGAAACACATGGACCAGAAGAACTCACACTGGGAGCAGCCTAGATCAGCTGCCCTTAAACTGACCTGAAGCTACTTTAAAAAGAATGTGTCGTTGCTATCTTAAGCAGCATAGGTTGGAGGTAGTTTGTTACGCAGCAAATCTAACTGATGCACTGGCTTTAATTGTTACTTTCTTCTTACTTCCTCACAATGAAATAAATGCATTTTTTTTTCAAACTGTAATTCTTGTCTGACCACTCTATTCCTTAACAGTAAAAGGCTCTCCACTCTTCTTAATGTGAATTCCTAGGTTCATGATAATGCCTCCACTTCCTTCAGCAGCCACTTAATTTTGCCTCATGATAAAAGCCAATTCAACTTCTATCACTTTCTGTACTTTATTTTTAGCTCATTTAACTCTTAGTCTTTAAGTCTCAGTACAAATTTATCTTTGGAAAGTATTGACTGGCCATTCCCCTTTGGGATTAGGCTTCCCTTCTTTCTGCTCTTATGGCACTATATTTAGAAACTTTCATTTTCTGCATTACAGTTGATTTGTTTTTACTTGTCTCTCTTTCCCAGTATGCTATTAATTCCTTGAGAAACAGAACTGTTGATGATAGTAATTCCTATTCTAGAAGAGTGTTTAGAAATTCTTAGTATATGCATAATACATTAATTCTGAATAAATTTTAGAATAAAGCTGAAATTCTAGTAGTTGAAAATTTTAATCAAATATCTCTCCTACAAAAGAACTAGTTCCAATCATTCCAGACTTATGTGCAAGACTGAAAGAAGTCACACAGAATTTTAAAACACAATATAGTTTTATGCAATTCTGTACTATATTTTTAGACGTTGATGATATACACATGGGCCTGACATAGACTCAGTTAATGAGGGTATGGAGGAAAATGAGTTTTGAAATTTGAATTCATGAACTTTTTATTTTGGTCTCTCACTAATTAAGCAGTTTTGAAAACTAACTTGAGCCTTAGTTTCTTCATCTGAAACACAAACTCATAATTTCTCCTTCAAAGCATTTAAATGATATTTAAAATGGAAAATACAAAATAAGTTCCTGACTCCATGTATAAGTCAGGAATACAATAAGTAGGTATTCCAGATATCTGCATTTGTTGATATTCCCCTTTGTGACAGTGGTAAAAGAAGATGTAGTTTTCCTATTTTTCTTACGTGTGTGAACTTTTTTCTGAAATCACCAGCCTCTTGCCTGCTTCTGTTCAATTTTATATTTTTGCTCAGAGTCAGAAGAAACAAATTATTGACCACAGATATTTGGAACTTCTAATAAAGCAAGGCATCCTATTTTTGAAATATAGAAAGATCTCTGCAAAATGTTCCACGGATTTTATCTTGACATTGCAGTCCTTTCTCTCTCCCATTGACTCTCATCATAGTAACCCTCTGCTTGCTTCTGCCTCCTACTCGTGGAAGAATTCTCAAGCAGAATGTGTGGGTTTGGCCTCCAATACTCTTAGAATTCTAGCCTTATAAATATTTATACTTATGTATAAATATCGTCTTTTTTATCATTTGCAATTATAAGATGTTGCCACTATTGTTCTTTAAACAAGTATAAGATTTGAAATGAAAACACCTAGGAATGAATTCCGGCTCTATCCCATGTATATCTATTGGATCAATTTTTTAATGACTGACATTTGAGCTTCAGTTTCCCCATCTGCTGATTGTTCTGAAAGGTAAATGAGAGAATATTTGTGGAAATACCCAATATATTGCCAAGCACTCAATAGATCATAAATATAAGTGGAAAATTATTTCTGATGTACTTAATTATGATACAATAGAGCACTGTGTACTCACTGCAGGTCTAATTTCATTCTTCACCCGATACAAACATCTGAGTCTTGATATTTTGAAGAAATATGACCCCATTACACATTTTATAAGTCTGGCTTAAATCATACAATTTATATAGGGAGGTGAATAATCTCTAAGAAATAACCAGAAGTGAAAGTTTTATTCCTTCTTATTATCTCCTAGTATAATATGATTTACATATACACATGTAATTGTGTGTCATAAATGTACAGTTATGGATGACATAACATTTTAGTCAATAACAAACTGCATATATGATAATGGTCTCATAACAGTGTAATGCTATATTTTTATTTTACCTCCCCTATGTTTATATATACAAATATTTATCATTGTGTTACAATTGTCTGCTGTATTCAGTGCAGTGACATGCTATTCAGGTTTGTAACATAGGAGAAATAGGTTATACCATACAGCCTAGTCGTGTAATAACAATATTATCTAGGCCTGTGTAAATATAGTCTATAATTTTTATATGATAGTGCATTTCTCAGAATGCATCCTGGTCATTAAGCAATGCATGACTGTATGAGTGTGTGTGGTGTTAAGATCCAAATACATGCTCTAAAGGTGCACATCTTTCTTTGTATTCGTAGATTAATATACTACCAGATTTAACATTGCTACTTCTTTTTTTTAAATTATGATACTTTAAGTTCTGTAGTACATGTGCAGAACGTACAGGTTTGTTACATAGTATAGGTATGCCATGGTGGTTTGCTACATCTATGCCCCCGTCATCTACATTAGGTATTTCTCTTAATGTTATTCCTCCCTAATCACCCCACCCTCTGCTTTCCCTTCCCTAGCCCCCTCACTCCCCTGCAGGCCCCAGTGTGTGATGTTCCCCTCCCTGTGTCAATGTGTTCTCATTGTTCAATACCCACTTATAAGTGAGAACATGCGGTGTTTGGTTTTCTGTTCTTGTGTCAGTTTGCTGAGAAGGATGGTTGCCAATTTCATACATGTTCCTGCAAAAGACATGAACTCATCATTTTTTATGGCTGCTTAGTATTCCATAGTATATATGTGCCACATTTTCTTTATCTGGTCTAACTTTGATGGGCATTTGGGTTGGTTCCAAGTCTTTGCTATTGTGAACAGTGCCACACTAAACATACATGTATCTTTATAGTTGAATTTTTCATAATCCTTTGGGTATATACCCAATAATGGGATTGCTGGGTCAAATGGAATTTCTATTTCTAGATCCTTGAGAAATTGCCACACTGTCTTCCACAATGGTTGAACTAATTCACGCTCCCACCAGCAGTGTAAAAGTGTTTCTATTTTTCTACCTCCTCTCCAGCGTCTGTTTCTCCTGATTTTTTAATGATCGCCATTCTAACTGTGAAATTGTATCTCAATGTGGATTTGATTTGCATTTCTCTAATGACCGGTGAACATGAATATTGCTACTTGTTAAAGCAAGCTGTTTGAAAGCATGTGTGCAATCCCGGGGGTTCTTCTGAATTTTAACCCATTTTACTATTGCATAGCAGACGCGTCACTGAAGGTTGACTCCTCCTACACTTCTCTTTTGTCAGTCTCAACTCTGGACCCTTTGATTATACATCTAATTTGCAACGTACCTATGCCAATCTGGGTTCTTACTAATTCTGATCTCCTGAGTTTTTTTTTCCCTAGTTTCTTATTTAACCCCACTTGAGGGTAGATATTTGGCCCGTTGGTGATACTATTGGAGAAAATAATATTGGGATGTATATTCAACAAAGCAGTTTATACTATCTGTTTATACTATCGTGCAATATGAAAATTCTCCCTTTAGTAGTAAAGAACATTAACATAAAAATGCAATTCCCTAGGCCTAGCCTTTTTACTTCTCTTATCTACCTGATGGACCTTTCACAGGACATATCAGATTCCTATCTATTCATAAATAAGCCTATCAAGTTAACTTCACTTCTTTTAGTTTCAACTATAGCATATTGGATATATTAAGCATGCATTTGGTAATAGAGATTCTAAAATATATTCTCAGTGTGTTAACTATATTTTATGACAATATCTATATTTGTTATATTATTTTAAATATGTAAGATAATTAAATTATAACAAAGAATAAAGCAAATAGAAGGGCCTAGAATGAAAGCTTTCCCATCCTTCTTTCCTTCATTACCTAATCATTCTCTACCTTCCATTTCCATTTATTCTGTCTTCCACAAATACTTTAATACACAAATTTATATTACACATAGTGTTGAATTATTGGTTTTGTGATTAAAAGTAATTTATAGCACATAATTGTGGATTTATGCATTTGATTTAAATAAATAATGTAAATAATGAGTGATATTCACTTTAGAGGGAAAAGTATGTCTTGGTTCTCCTGTAAGCCATAGTATCTCTTTGACAGTTTACATCTCAGCTGTCCATACTGAAGACCACATCATCTGCCCTTCACTTGAAGCCAATGAACATTTAGCCCACAGTATTCTGAAATTTGAAATCTGACTGAGTTAAGAACTTAGAAGTAGATGTTCAAATTTAGAAAATATAGAATCCAGGTAGTTTCATATCACTATCTCATAGCCGCACCTCCAAGGTATCTCAGATACTCATGTGAGGAGGCCAGGTTGTTCATTATGATTACTCCTGGCTGTCTTTTGGGTCCTCTATTTTTGTCTATCTTTGCCAGTACATGCATACATTGTAGCTAATTCAGCTAACTGGCATCTTCCTAACTTTCCTTTTCCTACTTTTTCTCCAGTTTTCTTGTCTCAAACTTATAATTCTTAGGATCCTTATCCGATCATATTGTCTCCTCAGAATAATCCAGATTCAAAGATCCCTGAAGGAAGGGCTTCTTCGAAATTTTTTGATCTCATGCTATAGGAAGCAGTTTATTTTTAGCATATGGGACTGTTCTTAGCTGATCAATAGCCTATGAAGTAAACAACTGCTCTGATAGGGTCTACTGTTCACAACCATGAAGATTAAGTTATTTTATCACCCCATATGAACATTTAATTTACATAGTGCTATGCTTTTTATTGAGACTGTTTCTCCTGGTCAGAAAGAACTTTTTTTTTTCTTTCACTGTTTTAAGCATTTTATTAAGTCACTTACTATTCATAACATTTATTTTTTATTTTTTTAAAATTTTTATTGCATTTTAGATTTTGGGGTACATGTGCAGAACATGCAAGATAGTTGCATAGGTACACACGTGGCAGTGTGTTTTACTGCCTTCTGCCCCCTCACCCATATTTGGCATTTCTCCCCATGCCATCCCTCCCCCGCTCCACCCCCCCCGCTGTCCCTCCCCTATTTCCCCCAATAGACCTCAGTGTGTGGTACTCCCTCCCCTGTGTCCATGTGTTCTCATTGTTCATCACCCGCCTATGAGTGAGTATATACGGTGTTTCCTTTTCTGTTCTTGTGTCAATTTGCTGAGAATGATGTTCTCCAGATTCGTCCCTACAAAGGACACGAACTCATCAGAAAGAACTTTTACTCATCTTCAAACAGTGTTACTCTAAAATTATCTGCTTTATTTGTATGCCCCCAGTAGACTAAGTTTCACAAAGAACAGAAAAATATCTTCATTCTGAATTGCGCTCCTGATTCCTAGCACGTTGCTTGGCACATTTTAAATGGCCAGTGAACAGAGGTAAGGTGAAAGTAATGGAACAGAGCTTGGACTCACTTTGCTTACAAATCGGCCTCGCTTTTTAGACTCTGGAGACCCCTCTGAGTCAGGGGCTTATCACACTCATGGTGTGTTTTTAAGGACTAGCTAAATGCCTGTCACATGTAGGGTTTTGATAAATATTTTATAAATCAGTGAATAAATGCACACATGAGGAAAGCCTGATAAATCAACATATGTACTCTGAAAGCTTAAAGAGCACAAAGGGTGATATAATTTAAGTAACAGTTTATGGGTGATTTCTCACAGCGTCATTTGAATGCCAGTAGAGATAAGGTTTTGCAAAATCAGTTTAGTGTCAGGAGACCTCATAAGTATAACTGTCCCAGTCAGTCTATGGCTAAGGACAAATCATCTTACCTTTGTAGCCACTCTCTGTCAATAGAAGACTCTGGGCTGGGCGCGGTGGCTCAAGCCTGTAATCCCAGCACTTTGGGAGGCCGAGGCGGGTGGATCACGAGGTCAAAAGATCGAGACCATCCAGGTCAACATGGTGAAACCCCGTCTCTACTAAAGGTACAAAAAATTAGCTGGGCATGGTGGCACGTGCCTGTAATCCCAGCTACTCAGGAGGCTGAGGCAGGAGAATTGCCTGAACCCAGGAGGCAGAGGTTGCGGTGAGCCGAGATCACGCCATTGCACTCCCGCCTGGGTAACAAGAGCGAAACTCCATCTCAAAAAAAAAAAAAAAAAAGAAGACTCTATGCTTTATAGACATTAATATTTCCTTGAAACATTCAATTTCTGACCTTCCCATAAAGGGAAGAAAGTTTCTTCTAGGACAAGTATTTGAAAGCTTGTTTGGATTACAAATAAATTTTGAAAAAGACCTAAACAAAAATTTTACCAAAGACAGGGGGTCATTTTCCTAGTAAAGAGAGGAAGGGAGTTTATTGTTTTCTTCAAATATATCCCTCAATGAAAAAAAATAATTGGCTCTGCTGAGTAAATTATATCCCGGAAAATAATGAAAGACTTTTTAAGCTATTCAAAAACCCTAGGCTCCTAGAAGATCTAGGTCATTTTTGTCTATTAACATCCACTTATATTTTATTTATTTATTTATTTATTTATTTATTTATTTATTGACGGAGTTTTGCTCTTGTTACCCAGGCTGGAGTGCAATGGCGCGATCTCGGCTCACCGCAACCTTCGGCTCACCGCAACCTCCGCCTCTTGGGTTCAGGCAATTCTTCTGCCTCAGCTTGCCGAGTAGCTGGGATTACAGGCACACGCCACCATGCCCAGCTAATTTTTTGTATCTTTAGTACAGACGGGGTTTCACCATTTCGACCAGGATGGTCTGGATCTGTTGACTTCGTGATCCACACGCCTCGGCCTCCCGACCTAGCATGTCACCTCTCATGAATTGAGCAACTGCATCTAATTCCTTTAAAATGTATACATAAACTCACTATGCATATGTAAATATATACCTGTGTATATTTATATATGTACACCTGTGTATATGTGTGTGTATATATATGTATATATATTTAAAATATAAGTTTCTACCTAAATAGCATAGAACGCGTGCAAAGTTTAATGGACACATTGTTATTCCATTTATTTCAAGGAGTTACTGAGTTACCACAAACTGAGATACAGGAAAATTTAAGTGAAGTCCATTACTTTTAAAGTAGACAAATGAAATTCTAGTTGTGAATCACTCTGCTTTCAAAGAAATTGTTTGGTTTAATGATACTTTCTCATACACTTCTATCTCTATAAGTATATAAATAAATAACAAATATTCGAAAATAAATATTTTCAGAAGGTTTCACTTATATAGACAAAGACGGTGCCGTACTGTGCAGGTCTTACTAAAATTCTTACCAATTCAATTTTTTGAATATGCATATGTAAAATAATTCAAACCCCATACAAATTAAAGAAGAAAACAACAATATTAAAATATGAAGAACACTTTTATGCATAAGGGAGAATGTACGGTACCTAGAGTCGCCAACCATTTTAAAACATTAACATATTCTATCCTCTGTAATTATGCAGTTCCTACCTATAACCCAAAGCCTTTTCTGTGTAATTTTCACCCTCAAATACTCTCTGATTCCCTATTCATGTTATTTTGAATATTAAAATTTCTTTTATTTGGTGAGCATTGGCTCTCATTCTTCAAATGAAGTAGTGTTGACACATAGGGCATTAGTTTCGGACAGGTGAAAAGTTGAACTAGTTGCAGAAAAGAAGACAAGATTGGATTCTGCTCCCTTAATTGGCCCCCTTACCCCCCTACACATTTTATACTCATGAGGTACTCCTTAAGACATGTAGGGATGCCCATAATACAATATAAATAACTTACTTATGCTACCAATTACAATGGGTTTCCTTTACTCTAAATCCTATTCACTCATTGTGTGATGCCATTCAATTTCTCTCCTGTGTAGTAGCTGTTTATATTCAAGTCTTATCCTTCTCAGTGGAGAAGAGATCATTTCTATGTGATTAATGTTCACATTCTAAGCACACAACAACAACAACAAAATCCATTATATAGTTGGTTAAACAATATTTGCTTACTAATTAAAGTCAGTGTAAGTGAGAAACAGCTATACTGTATCTATAATTTTTGTTTGGATTCATTAATGGAATACCTTACATATGATATTAATACAGCAAGATGAATTCCTTAGGCAGTTAAATTCATTGGACTGACATAAAATGTCTGTGCTTTAGAAAGATATGAGAAAAATAAGGCCTCTAATGAAAGGCCTTCAGGAAAAATCGATGAAAAAAGAAGGAAAGCGTAAGATCAGTAGAGTCATTATTTTTAATCTACATATCTATCAGTAGAAGTAATTAGGCTAACTAACCCCAAATAAAATTGTATATGGTAGATATTCAACAATATGAATATCTCTTTTAGTTTATCTATCTATAATACAACAAATAATAATATCTTTATTGTCAGCTCTGAGGTCAGCTCTGAGGGTAGCTGTGAGGTCATGATGATGATACACATATACACTCTTTATAGATGGAGAGCACTGTATGATGTAAATCATTTATGACATTAGTTTAAGTATCAACTTTCTTATAAATTCATAAAATACTGGGGTATTTGTAAAGTTAAAATATTTACACATATGATACATATTACAAGATCACTTTCCTATAGGTTTTTTCCGTAAAATGACATAAACAATTATGACTACTTAGGCAATAGAGATAGCTGCCCACAAATAGATAGCAGATATGGAAGAAAAAGTTACCAAGGTAAATAAAAATCAATCTATGACAAATAAGACTAGTCAGAATAGGTAGTTATAATAATTGAGAAAATATATACCAATTTGAATTAAAGGGTCTAATACATCAAAATAAAGGTCTATTTTCAAACAAGACAGGTAAGTAGATCCCTAGAAAGACACAACTTGACTTTAACTTAATTAAAGTAAAATGGAGGTTGATATGGTTTGGCTGTGTCCCCACCCAAATCTCATTTTGAATTCCCATATATTGTGGGAGGGACCCAATGGAAGGTAAATGAATCATGGAGGCAAGTATTTCCTGTTCTTTTCTCATAATAATAAATAAGTTTCAATAGATCTGATTGCTTTAAAAAGAAGAGTTCCCTTGAACAAGCTCTCTCTCTCTTTGCCTGCTGCCATACAGGGAAGACATGACTCGCTCCTCCTTGCCTTCCACCATGGTTTTAAGGCTTACCCTGCCATATGAAAGTGTAAATCCAATTAAACCTCTTTCTTTTGTAAATTTCCCAGTATCAGGTATGTCTTTATCAGCATCATGAAAATGGACTAATACAGCAGTCATATTAATATTGAGAATAAAGTGCAATTAGACTGTTAGAATTGGGATCCATTTTCACTGTCCAAAACAGGAGGTGGTTTTATTTTAGATGGCTTGCCTGGTTTCTTGGACAAAATTAATTCTAGGTCATAGGATTGCAGACCCTCAGTTCATCAGATGCTAAGGAAAATACCTGAAATATATTATCAATTTAGATATCTGTAAAATTAAGCATTTCTCAATCAATTTCATAGAATTTCTGCTATAAATATGCAAAGATGTGAATTATAAAGAATTAATTATCTAAAATTTATAACTCAATAGCTAGCATATCAGGTGGCCTCAGTGAGGGCTGATGATTATTTTTGTTGCTGTTGTTATTATTCCATGTGTATCCTCTCATGGTCTGCTGTCAACCCCCTTTGCTAATTGTTTCAACCATTATGTCTAGATGCCAAAGAAATTATATCGTGAATATTGAATGTTTAAAAATTTCAGGTACTTTCTCGTTATATTGTTCTGAATAGGCTATTCTCTCATATATCAAATCTGCCAATTATGTGGTTCATATAAGGCCTGGGTCAAATTCCAAGTCTCTCATGAAACTATCATTAACTACTCTAACAGAAAGCCATTGCTCTCTCCGTTAGGCTTCTTTAGTGCTTTTCCTACACATCCCTTGCTGTTATTTCCCCATATAAAAAAGGTTTGGTGGTGTAAAAGTTACCATAGACCTGCATTTCTGACTTGTCTCTGTCACACACCAGCTGTTTGTTTCTGGTCAAACAACATAACTTCCCTATACCTAACTTTTACCACATGTACAAAGGTAGTATAAATATCTTCTTCAGTGTTATGTTAGTTTACATACATAAGATATTCTGAACATATTTTGATATAAATTTGGGAGAACTCTCTCATTTAAAGAAAAATGTCAACTATAATACCACCCATCCATGTGTGATTTTTGGTAATTTATTGCTATTTGCTCACACTATTCTTTTGCCCCAGACCAATAATTATATCAAAATTATAGATGTTCTTGATAGCCCTTACTAAGGACCAAAGTTAGCAAATGAATTCAATCTCAAAGGCCCTCAATGTATTAACCTATAATTTATGTAAAATTAAATAATAATGTTAGTTATTGCTCTTATTTCTTTAGTGATTACAGTGTATCAGACTTTTTACAAAGTGCTTTACATATATAACATTATTCAAGCTCATTGTAAGTCTTATGAATGTTGCTTTTCCATCATTAACTGATAAAGGAACTGAGGCTTAGAAGGATTTATGCCCTTGACCAGTGCCATTGCTGGTGTTATTTACATGCAGGAGGTCCCAATATGGAGTCCATACTTTAGAATATTATGACATAAAACATTTGTATGTTATTATTTTTAAAATCTCTTTGGTTTTTAATTTTTGGTAATGGAGAGAATTTCTTTTCTTCATGGTATGTAATTCAGTAAATTCCTGATTGTCTGTTTGTCATCTTTTATTTATATTTTAATCTAAAAGCTATAATGATAACTAAGAAATAGGCTTCAGTCTCCAATTAGATTGATTGTCAATGAGTGAAAACAATGAAAATTGAAATCAACCAGTACCATGTGAGTTCATGTAGTGTGAAACTCTTCAAGTGTTTAAGAGATTCATTCAAGAGTTGCATCTGGAAGGCTAACTTTTTAGAGAGAACAAAGGGAAACTATTTTCTTCTCTCTTGAAAAAGCCTTAAATCCAAAGGCAAATGTAGGGAACTTTAGGATTATTAACTAAAAATGTTACTAAAAGTTGATTAGAATTTAAAATTTGAATATAGCAGAAGCTTCATAATCTTTGTTGTGTAAATGAATTTTTTTAAAAAAATGAGAATCAGATTTTAATTAATTTATTTAAGTTGACAAATAATATTGTATTATAATGTACAGTATGAAGTATATGTATTATGGAGCAAATAATCTAGTTAATTAACTAATGCGTTACTTCTCATCATTACTTTTCATAGTGAGAACACTTAACCTCCACTCTCTTAGCGTTTTTCCAGGCTACAAAGTATTATTAACTATAGCTTCCATGATGTACGATTGATCTCTCGAACTCAATCTTTCTAACTGAAATTACGTATCTACTGAACAATCTATGGTTACTCTTACTGAATTTTCTCACTATCCCTGTGAAATTGTTATCATTCCATTACATAAATGAAGAACAATCTCATGTATGGTTGAAGCAGACAACTACTCTCTTCCTGACATTTGATAACTTATGGAAGACTGGTTTCCTTTTGAAAGTCTCTGGAAAAGGGCATAAATGATTACTGTTATAAAACTTCGAAAGTAAAATAAGGCATCCATATTAGTTAAAACTGGTTTAGGCCTCAGAGGCTCCATCTTCCCCTTCCTAGTTACTAGATCATTTAAGCCGCTAATGAAAATATTTTCACGTGATGACTGTCATTTAACAGAATATCCCAGTTTATCAGGTAGCAATATCTTCTTATTGACTTTGATGCTAACACATTTTACTAAAGAGGGATACCTTGAAAAGAACACTGAATGTCGGCTTCATGATTGAAAAGGAATTGTCTGTAGGAAAGGTTCTGTTCTGATTCTACCTACTTGATTTTTAACAGATCTGCCCTATTAAGAAAGAGTAATCACATTGCTTGTTGATGGAAAAACATTAGTCTCAGGATCACATTTTTATGCATTAAGCATCTGGATTATGACAGGGCAGATCTTTGAATAGCAGTTGTTTCAGCAAATTGGGCAATGTGGTTATATGAAAAGCATAGCAGACATTGACCCTCAGCCTGGAATTGCCATGAGCTATTTACAGGTCCTTGAGAGAGTCAGTCCATCTATCAGTTCTCCGTTCTGCAAAGTAGAATGGAGGACTGATATTCTCTGAAGGTCTTTATGGTCATATGTCTAGTGATGCATTTTAGTGACAATTCAAAAGAAATACGTACACTACCACCTGGTCATCATTCCATAACATATTTAATAATTGTATTGTTTATTGAAATTGAAGTTTTAAGCTCAGTAGAATTCTGTGTACCTCTTTTTATTTGATAATAGCTGATTTATGAAACAGTCTTGTCTGCATCCTTTATTAGTTATATTCTTCATCCAGAGAGTTTTTGGGTTTACCTTGAAGCATTAGTAGATGACAGGCTCCAACAGGGTAAGTAACAGTTTTGTCAATATTTGTACTCAAAATGACTTAAATAATGCCTGGCATGTCACAGTAACTCTGCTTTAGATTTTAAAAACAGCCCTAGTGTGGCCATAACAATCAACTTGAGAAATTTGAGAAAAAGGAAAAGAGAAGGAGGAGAAGGAGAAACAGGAGGAAATGAAGAATGGGAGTGTGTGGGGGAGCAGGAGGTGGGGAGAAGGAGGAAAAACAAAAGAAAAGCACTTCAGCCTTTTGCACTTTGTTTTGGGAAATACTTCCTGCTTCTCTCAACTGTCTGTTTCGGCACCTGCCTTTGGATTTTCTTTTGGTGTCCATTTCCCTTGTAGATTGACTTTTTTTTTCAGTGTCTAATCCAGTTTGCATATGAAAACACATTTTACGTGGGGCATTTTTTCTTTCACCTGGCATATCTTCTTAATATGTTACATCTGATGATGATACCCAGGAACAAATGATAATGGCTTCTTACTTGCAGGTTTCACATTCACGAATGATGGTGATCACCTCCTACTCCTTGCCCGGGTCTCCAGATTCTTCATGAAATGAATTATGAGTCCTCTTAAAGAAAATAAAAACCAGTCTAGGGTGAGTCAGGAGGACCTCGTGATCCTATGAGTTGCATGCAAGCCTGGGCAACGTCGCCAGACCCTATATCAAAAGAAGAAAGAAAAAAATGAAACAGAATCATAAGCTAGAAAATTACCAGGGATAAGAAATGCAGGAATGAAGAATGGAACACAGCTATCAATGAACGACTCCCTTAGGAGGTTAAATTTAAGCTAAGTTCTTAATGATGAAAATGATTCATTTCTTAGAAAATCTAGGGGAAAAGACCTATTAACAGAGGGAAGAATAAGGACTTAGAGAGAGGTATGTGCTTGAAGCACAAGGAGAATAGAAAGAAAACTAGTGCACCAAATTAGAGCAAACAAAGGGAAGACAATTTAAAGACCAATGAAAAGCAGAGGCAAAGGCCAGCCCATAAAGAAATTAGATGGTCTTTGAGTTTTACTAAAAGTATAATGGAAAATTAGGCAGTATTGGATCTTAAGAGAAAGGTCAAGAATTAAGAGGGTCAGAGAACTTTGTGTAAGTTATTTATTGAGGTCACAGAATAGTCACTGGTTAATATCTCACCTGTGCCATAGAATAAACTGCCATTCAGGAATAAACTCAATTTATTGTTTTTCATTAAATTATAGATGACCATTGTAAAAACTTGTATAAATATATGATTTGGCTCTGTGGACTGATTCTTCTTCCTCATCTGTGAGCCATAGAATTGAAACAGGACAACTTCTGGTTAATCCTTGGAAAACTCTCAGTCACTAGAATTACTCATTTGTTCTTTGGTGAATGGATATTGTGGTGTGAGTTTAAAGCCTATGAGCATGGGAGACACAGGCAGGCTTAATCTGTGTGGTACAAATATGTCTGTGACAGGAGGTTTTCCTGAGATATTCTTAGGTAGTAGGTATTCGCAGATGGGAATGCAGGGGTACTGGAGAATTTTCCAGCAGGAGCTATCCTTGAGAGAGAGTTTCAGACAATACCATAAAGACTTTGCATTTTATCCCCATGTCAATCTCTCCTGTTTTCTCTTCACAACTTCAAGAGAACATCAACTAGATTTTGACATTAGTTTTGATTAACCGTGTTTCCTGATATACGTATTAAAATTATCTTCCATAGTTGAATGTTTCTTATATTAGTTTTATTTTGTGTTTAGCTTAGCTCATGAGTTTGTAATAGGCTAAATAACAGACCCCTAAGATGTTCGCATTCTAATATCGGTAACCTGTAAGTATATTATCTTACACAGCAGAAGGGACTTTGCAGATGTGATTATGCTAAGGGTCTTGAATTCTGGAGAATGTGGTCTAGGAAGCTATACAGTAGTAATAGCTTAGGGGGAAGAAACAGAGAAGGCAAAAGACTGAAGATTAGGCAGCAAGATGAAATTCAGTCCAGAAGAATCATAAGAGAAGTAGATTCTCTGTTCTGAGATCACAAATGAAGTTCATTGGTAAAGAGTTTATTAGCATATCCATCCTGTTTGCATATATTAAAATAAATTTAGTGATGCTAATGCTAAGAATCTTAGCAGCAGACAGCATAGTATTTGGCTCTTCAAAACCCAGGCTGATTTCACTACTTAGCCATCTTAGTGTTGTAACTCAATATTCACAGCTACCCACTGAATCAAATGATGGGCACTTCTGTATTTACGCTAATAAAATTTGTTAATGACTAACTAAATAAAATATGCTATGGAGTCATATTGGATAATCCTATAATTAATCAAATGTCTAGCTATAGCGTTAACAAATCATGCATGAAACTGCTGACCTTCCAAACAACAATGAGATATTAACCCAAAAGTGAAGCTGACACAGGTTAAGCAATTTCTGGAATAATTTAGTGGCCGAACCATAATATTTAGATCAAAGAGTGAAATCTGATTCTATCCAATTTTAGTGGATATGTATGAGTTCACGGTCAATACCAATTAAAAATAAACACCCCACATAACATAATCTGTTTTTCAATGGGTCAGGCATTCATTTCACTGAGTTGTTAGTGCCAGCAATTCAATTAAAGGAAGAGAAAGAACGAACTATGCATTGCAATAAACTTTAGTCTTTGAAATAGCTTAATAAAATGAACATAATCTCAAAAGTGTTTTTCTCCTTCATGTGCAAGTTTTAATTACTCCATTTTGTATTAAAAAACTTGTTAAAAATGTCTAATTGCCACTTTCAACTGAATTACGTTCTATGATTGCTGGGTCTTGCCTGTCTGTAAAGCACTTTGGGTTTGTATTTATAGGTCTTACAGGAAAGAACTGCAGACAATTAAGAGTGGCAATTAGTCCTGAATGCCTAGATGTCAAGGGAGGAATACAACTCTGAGGGAGGGATACAGCTGCAGATATTGGACTGATCTTTTAGGCTGCTATTGTAAAGCACAAGGCATTAGGTCAGCGTCCCATAAATAATACATCTTCCTTTTATCTTTGAAAAGATCAGGTTTAAATAGCATAGAGAGTTGGAAATTATTCTGATATACCTTATAAGCAAGGAAGGGAAGGGTAAAAATGTTAATAATTATTTTGTTCATGTTCTTATTTTTTATTGCAAAATAGGACAAAGTTAAACAAAAATAAAAATATGTTTTTTTCTTATAATAAAATACATACTCATTTTTGAATATTTGGAAATTTCAAAATTAAAAAAGGGAAATAATAAATTAATAAGCTACACAAAAGACCTTTTTGAGAAAGGTATTTAGCATTTTGAATTACTTCTTGATTTTTCATGATTTCCATGAAATCACAGTAACATAGATTAAGGCAACCACCACTCCAGGAAATGCTGGGAGATTGCATAGTGTGGGTCAAGTCAAAGAAGTAGCTACTGATTCTCAGGGTAGGTCCAGCAAACCCAGCAAGCATCCTCAGGCAGCAGCACTCTGAATTCTGAATGTCCATCCATGCCTCTGATGGACAGCAATGCGGGGAGCCAGGCAGTTATTGTACATGAATGAATGCTCAAGTTCTTACGGCACTAATCAAGCATGCAGAGTTTCCTGACAAACAAGGAATCTAAGCAGAAAACGAAGGATACAACTCAGCTATTAAGCAGATTAAACTCTAAAAGAGAAAAGGTAAGTATAAAAACGTTAAAAAGCCCAAGTCTCAGAACCAGCTACTTCAAGATTAATTCTAAGTACTGTTGACTAGGTATTCTTTGTCTATTGTACTAAATGCATAGTGAGAACAGGCATGGACAGCTCTGAGCTGAAACATGTCATTTTCTTAATGATTACAGCTGCCTGTTTCCCCCATTAGAAAGTAAACTTTGTGAGGAAGGGTTTTATCTATTTTATTTACTGTAGTATCTGTAATGACTAAAATAGCATCTGGAATAGTAGTAGGTGCTCAATAATTATCTGCTTACATCATTAATTAATTAGGCTGGTAGATGTAAGACTGTCATATCACTAGATTCCCAGAAAAGTGTTAAAAGGCAAGTGAAAATTCAACCTCAGGATGTTGTGCAACAGAGCAAACAGCATGAGAGTTGAAATTAGCTGACATGGTTTCTCAGATCCACACTTCAGTATGTGGATAGTCATCAACACATTAATTAATTTATCTCAGCCTAAGAAATCTCATTCATAAAAAAGAGCAATGGCTTTAGTTAGAAAACCCTGAGTCACGTCGCTGATGTTCTCAGGGGTCATTAGACAGTTTACTTAACCTTTGTTTTCTTGTGCTCTACTTCCCCCTCTGTAAAATTTAGAAAGTAATCATATGCACCCTAAAGCATCCCCATAAAGAATAAAAAAGTTGATTCTCTTTAAAAACTTTGTACAACTTGTATTGTTGTCTGTTGCATATTGTCACTAAGCAAATCCAGTTCTTAATTTTGTTAGTAATTGTATTTATAGTTTATTATATTATCGATAACACTGTATGCAAATAGGCTCTCGTGGTACCCTGTACCTCTCCGTTGGTATTCTCCATTATTACATGATTATCATATTGATGGTACCCAGAAGGGTGCTTTTTGTGGGCAGAATGTATATCCTCCGTCCTCATTAATTTATCCTCTGTAACAGTACAAAACCTAGCACATAGGAAACAATAGATACTGATGAATTAGTAAAGGTAGTGAGAACATCAAAGAAGATGATGAGTATAAATCATTTTTAAAATTAAACCCGATAATATTTTATTTTATTATTATTTCTAGTACCACTATTTTGATGTTTGGACTTTTCCAGACTAACAGGACTTTTTGTTCTCTATTCTCTCAGCTGTGGTAATAGTAATAAGTGCGTTCATTAAAGTTTGAAAGAAGTTTATGGAAAATAGGGGAAAAAGTCTTTATGCAAAACAGTGTAAAGAATGCATCGCTTTATTCTCTAGCTATAGAGTTCATCTAAAGCAAACAGATAAGGTGGTATCATGGTACAGTTTATTATTTGTTCATGCAGCCATGGCACATTCGGGGTCCCTCACTATTTACTAGGTCCTAAGCTATGCACTCTAGCTGCAGAGAAGAAATGATATTCTTTAAAAGCTTGAAAAAAAAATAACGTGATTTAATGGCAGACATAAGCAATTACATTTTAAGATAAATGGTGTTCCAGAGACGGTGAATAAAGAAAGATGTGTCAGTAAGACCAGGAAAAAGTTAGAAAAGATTTCATTCAGTAAGTGATGCTTCAGATTAAGTTAAAGAATGATTATAAATTTGGGGAATATCCAAATAGGGTCAGATATCAAAGCCAATGAGCCAGAGTGAGCTGGCATCTGCAAAAATCTCAAATACGTGAAAGTAGGTCATGAGTGAGGAACTATGCCTACTTTAATATCAGTGGAGCATAAATGAGGTAAAGATGAGTGGTGAGTGACATGTACTGTGTAGTGGAGAGATCCTAAAAGGTCTTTAAAGAGAAGTTAATTTGACTATTACAAGAGTAAGTATGGTGTGAGCATGAAAGATTAATTTATTTTTATTTTAAAATTGTAGATAGTTGGTGGAAGAAGTGTAAGGGCTGATAAAAAAGGCATTTTTAGAAATGAGATATTTCAGGAGATATAACCCTGTTTAAATATTTGTGGGTACATAGTATATACATATATATGACATATGAGATATTTTGACACAGTCATGCAATGCATAATATCACATCAAGATAAATGGGTTATTCATCACATCAAGCATTTTGCCTGTGTGCTGCAAACAATTCAATTACATTAACAAGATTCTCTGTTTAATAAATGGTGTGGGAAAACTGGCTAGCCATGTGCAGAAAGCTGGAACTGGACCCCTTCCTGACACCTTACACTAAAATTAATTCCAGATGGCTTAAAGACTTAAACATAAGATCGAACACCATAAAAACCCTAGAAGAAAACCTAGGCAAAAACCATTGAGGACATAGGCATACGCAAGGACTTGTGACCAAAACACCAAAAGCAATGGCAACAAAAACCAAAATAGACAAATGGGATCAAATTAAACTTAAGAGCTTCTGCACAGCAAAAGAAACAATCATTAGAGTGAACTGGTAACCAACAAAATGGTAAAAATTGTTTGCAGTTTACCCATTTGAAAATGGCCTGTAGACTTTTAAGGAAGCAATTCCTTAAAACTATCTCTTTATTCATGCTCTCATTGTCGAAAATCAGGAACTTTGTCTTTGTTACTCAACCACAATCAAAATTTGTTCTTTGGACTGTGAATCTTTAAAAAGTATTAAGAAGACTGGAACAGTTATCAGGTGAGACTTACTGTACTGCTTGTAGCAAAAATGGTATGTTCCAAACTGTGTACTAATCTGGCATTTGGATATGGGTTTCTACTGCTCTAACACGGAGACTCCTTGCTCACTGTTCATATTTTCCAAGTTTCATCTTCCAGCCCATTCATTCTTTGGTCTTTCAATATCCTTTAAACAAATTGTCTTTTTGATTAAAAGAACCCAAATTAATTTCTCTTTCTTATGACCACTTCCCTGACTACTCAAGTCCCCATTTCTTTCAGATAACCAAATGTAGTCCAATTTGCTGATACTTCGCTCTGATTGATGCCTATAATGTAATAGTCATTTAGCATATTGTTAATAGAATATGATGAAACAAAGCCCACATTCTTTTTAACAACCAAAGGTTTTTTTTTTCTTAACTTTTGTTTTTGAGACAGGATCTCACTCTGCCACCCAGGCTTCAGGACGGTGGTACAATCTTGGCTCACTGCAAGTTCTGCCTTTCAGGCTCAGACAATCTTCCCACTTGAGCCTATTGAGTAGCTGGGACTACAGGTGCGAGCCACCACAGCTGGCTATTTTTGTATTTTTTGTAGAGACAATCAAATTTAACAACATCACAGCATGGATTTCAAATCAGGGTACAGTATTATCATTCCTGCTGCCTGCTATTAATGTTTGTTCTTTATTATCATTTTCATAGGACCTTAGTAATTCCTGAATTCTGTTTGTGACCTTTCTCTTTCTCCTTTCTTTATCAATACAATGTCTTTCCAGATGACCTCTTTAGATCTCTTCCCACAGCTATGTAGTCTCTGCTCATGTGACATAAAAAAATCTAATCTATAACAAGTTCAAGCTTGGGCACTGGTCCATAAGAATACCATGTACTTAAGATGGGTACAATCCACAAGTCTATTCTTTCATACATTCTTGGGCTACAAAGAAAACTAATTTGAAAACTAATGGCAGTACTGAAATATGTTCAAGTGATCACGTGGTTATGAAAGGGGAAGTCCCTAGTTAAGCATAAACGTCAGAGACTTCCTTGCTCCAACATCCTTAGATAGATCTGATGTATCTTCTCATAATTCTGAAATTTTGTGGATCGTTATTTACTGAAGGATGATTAGGTACCAGGCATAACCCTGTATGTTGAGATTTAGCCATGAGAAAAACAGAAAAGGTACCACGCTCATCCCCAAACAGGAGAACTGTGTTCTACACATATGTAGAGACTCTGAAAGGGATAAAAGCTATTTTTCAATAACAGAGCCTCTGAGGCTAGATAATTAAAATGAGTGTTACTCTTATGAAAATCAGGGGAAAAAAATTTGTGTCACTCCCCTCTCCAAGAAGGCAGAAGTAGACATTCTCATCCTGGATCTGCAAAGTCCTAGGAAGTACTGTGAGGGGAGGGTGACACTCCAGGTGACCAGGTACAATTCCCAAAATGCCCAAAATGCCAACTGAGAAATCTTCCACCCCTTCCAAAGGAAATGTGTGTGGGGGATAATCAATAAGTATGTTTCAGAACTATAGTTTCTAACACGGAATTTATCTTAGATACGATCACAGTTGCCGCACAAAATTCCAGAAAAGACTTGTTGAACTCATCTACAACAAACTGGCTCTAAGAGCAAAGGCCAAAGATCTGACTGTACAGGAAGGAGGTGATGAGACACTTTTCTTTTTTGAGATAGAGTTTCACTCTTGTTGCCCAGTCTGGAGTGCAATGGTGATCATGGCTCACTGAAGTCTCCGCCTCCAGGGTTCAAGCGATTCTCGTGCCTCAGCCTTGTGAGGAGCTGGGATTACAGGCATGTGCCACCATGCCTGGCTAATTTTGTATTTTTAGTAGAAATGGGGTGTCTCCATGTTGGTCAGGGTGGTCTTGAACTCCCAACCTCAGGTGATCCACCTGCCTGGGCCTCCCGAAATGCTGGGATTAAAAGTGTGAGCCACCACGCCCAGCCAATGAGACACTTCTAAGCCACATATAGACAGCAAAGAATAAGGCTGAAGAAGGGTATGAATATATAGGGATTTAGCTTCCTATAAATAACTCAGGGGTTCTCATTATCATACTTTTAATATGTGATTTCATCATTTTTTAATATGCCCTTTCTTGTGCCAGGCACTATATTAGCCATTTAATTGGCATTTCCTGTATATTTTTATTAAATTATCACAACTATAGGGTAGTTACTAACTTGCATTTTCAGCTGAGTAAACCGAGGCATGAAGTGTTGTTGGTTTTTCTAAATAATAGAGAAAAAGCAAATTCTAACTCCAAAGTATGTGTTCATATCAACATATCCTTAAGCCTTATTTAGAAAGAAATATGGGTTTTTAAATTAAAGAAAAATATTATATAGGTATTCATGAAGGACATAGAGCTATAAGCTCTGGTTCCTTATTTATACACACTTATTTGCATTTTCTAAACAGGGCTAGTTATTTATATTTAAGTTCTCCCACTGGAGAAAAGAAATCACATTTTGCCTTTTGTGCCAGGCTGCACAGTCGGCTCATTTCATTACATTTTTGTCTTCTCAGAAAGACACTATGCAACTGGAATGTCATCTGTATCAATAGTCTGTTGCCAACTGTTGGAGATTGCTGACAGTAGATCAATTTTAATTTACAGCTGATCTTGAAAGGCCATTTAAATAGTGGTAATTAAGGAGCAAAATATGGGACTGGAAATGCAGCAAAATGTGGATAGTTTTAAACTAATGAAGTGCTCCAAGCCCTTTTCTATAAACCCAAGATGTTCTGTGTGAAGTTTCTCTGCAGTATATATAATTATTTTTGTAGTGTTAAGGAAAATCGTTAAGATACTAGCGCCTGATGAAACTACACCCACCTAAAGCATTACCCTTTGTATATTGCATTTCCTTTTCATAATACTCCTCTCTCTTGTACCCCTTTCACTATTTGTATTCCCCATAGATGTAATCACACAGACTAGAGCTTCTGCCCACCACATTTGCCAGTGTGCTCCCACACATAAAACTCATCTGGGTTTATGGCTGGCACTTAACACCTATTCACTCAAATCACTGAGTGACAAAATAATTAAAGGGAGACACTCTTACGTACAAGGGTGTCTTGTACATAAAATTTTGTACAAAATTTTTGTACAAAAATGATTTGTAAAGGGATCTACCCATTCAGGGATGCATCTTCGAGTTTTTAAATGAAACGGCAATATAGAAATCATACGTATGAGAATATTATGCCAGACTATACAAATCCCAGCATTTTATGTCCAGTTTTTGTAGCTAGCATGTGTATTGGTTCTCACTAATTCTAACCATTGGGATGACCTGTACAGTCTGTCTCAACTCTGTCTGTGTCTTTGACTCTACCCTCTTTTCTTCATTTTCTTGAGGCTTAACCCCTGATTAGTGTTTATGCTGGGCTTCCAAAAGACAAATATCTCTATTTTCACCTTCTTGTAACTATCTCAATAAATATCACCATCAGGCACTCAGCAAATCTTTCTTTTAACTGAAGTTCTGCCTTTCTCATCACAGACAGTGAAATGTTCTAGGGCAGAACCATAGGGTTCAAATTCTAACTGCTTTTATCTTCTTTTTTCTGTTGCACTTCTCAACAATATATAAGGGAAGCTGTTTATAAGTCATTCTTGCAAAAGAACAAACTGAAGGGCAAGGGGTTGTAAATAGTTTTGAGTCTCGCTTTTGGAGAATGAATGTGACAACAGGAAATAAGACTGTAACCTTCTTGCATATAATTAAATTCAGTGTGTACACATGCCTATCACAGTACCAGATGTGTTATAGGAAATTAATGAGAATGACCTTCATTTCTGTGGCATTATCTGCCTAAGTAAATATGTTCTTAAATAAGGTCATTCTAGCAGTCACTCTGTGGCCAGCAAACACGGAGCAGGAGCCTTGGTATCTCCACTATTTTTATGACAAAACATCTTTGCTTAGCCTCTTAATCTAAATATATAGCAAGATCTTTCTTTTTTCTTGCTCTAAAGCAAGTAGTGTACATGTTTCTTAGATCTCGTAATAGGTATGGGTTCTCTGGTCAACTTGGCATGGTTTGCATGTATTACTACTACTTTTCCCAACCAACACTTGAAATCTTGTTAAAAACACTCCTTATGCACAGCTCATATTCCCAGCATTAGCACACCAGTCCAGTAATGCAGGAAGTGAACACTTCCTCATTCTTCTACACCCCACTGCAATGCCTCCCTCTTCAGCAAAACTTTACTGTTTTCCATCATGAGATATGCTTTCTTTTGCTTCTTATTTCATAGAATCACTCATTTACATCTCTCTTGTAATATCTAACCAACTTTGTTATTTGCATACAAAGTTATTCTAATCATTAACAGGAAAATACTTAAGGACAGGAGTCATGTTATGTTATTGTGAATTCTTAATGCTAACATGTTGCTAGGTATAGGTTCAAGTGCTATCCATATTTTAAGTGAATGGATGATCAATCTATAAGAAAATGGAGTGTTTGATGTGCAGTGTATTCTATGAAACATTTCCATTTTTCAGTCTTGCCTTTGAAACATGTTGGTTTGATGTAAGTAGATTTAGTCCCAATTATTTTTTATTCTTATATACACTTATTCAATTAATTCAATACTGTGTCTTGTAGCTCTCTTATGTGACCTATTTCCTTTTCCTTTTTATTTGTATAACTTTACATTCACAATATAAATTTTAAAGAGGTTTTATAACTTGGATAAAATCTTAGTAATTTAAAAGGCAACTATTCCTCCCTCCAGACCACCACCCTATGTGACCTGAAGAGCAAACCAAATGGAGTGGGACACCAACTCCATTTGGTTATTTTTCGCCACTATGCCTCTCTGGCATTGAAATGTTTTGAATTATTTATCATGTTTACTCAGAAGGAAAAAGACAGAGAATCTCGGTTCTTATAATGAGTAGAACAAAGTGCAAAGATCAAATAAAGTCAAAGAAAAAATTCAATAAATAATAAAAGACTCATGTAAATTAGCATTTGTGTTTGGAATGTTTTGCATTGTAAAGTCATAGATCATGTTTACAGAAGCTTTAGGAATGAATAAAAATCTTCTCATTGACTGTGCATTACCTCATTTCCTTTTATTATAGTTACATGAACTAGTCAATACCTCAATGTATTTGGAACATCACCTTCTCCAAGGTGGACTTAAGAATATTTTGCAAGAAATCAGAGTCTACTCACCTAAACAAGATGAATAAATATGTTTAGGCAAAATACTAAAGGTTACTTGTAAATGAATTTAAGCTATACATGGAACATAAAGGAGAAAGAATAAGTATAAAATAGGTCTGGGACACTAATTTTGAGAAAAAAGCTATCAAGTCAGTTATCTAGAAAAACAGGAGCCAGACAAATGATTACTCTCCCCCATTGTCAAAAATAATGGTAGACAAAACATGACCATCTGGTGCCAACCTACATTTTAGAATGTGCCAATGCCCTAGAAAATGTCCAGTCACTGCCTGAGCACCGCAGAAAGAAATGTATTATTTCTAAGCAGTATATAGTGTTGTCTTATTCCTTAACTTAAAAAGAAGCTTCTTTATGTTAAGATAAAACCAGAAAATATGGTGGAGAGAACGTGCAATCTAAAAATCACAGAAATGAAAGTGGTGGTTTGGCTTGGCAATGTCCTATTTGCATAGCATGTAGTGCTTTAAATATTTAATGCACTCAGACATAACATGTAGTGCTTTAAATATTTAATGCTCTTTATATAATTTAAATCTTTTTATTTATAAAACACCAAATTTCTGAACTTACAAAATTTTATGTTCTTCCTACCTTAACAAAACTCAAATGTGATAATATATAGAAAAGTATAACTTGTCCTATAATGTTATTGCTTATATATTATTACTATCATTACTATTTTTATCTTTAAGACTATAACTCCCATTTTAGTTATAGTCCCATTTGGACTATAAGTATATACCATTTGAATTTATAGAAGAAAGTTCTGTTTATCTAGCACTTTAGCAGAAAACAAACTTAAATTGCATCTTTTTAGAATTTCAAAGAAAATAAAGAAAGCCGATACGTAGAAAAATTAAAACAAATGGAAACACTAGAAGAAAACGAGATACAAGGAGACATGAATAAAGAACACTATATTTGATTGTTAGAATCAATGTGAAGAAAACAAAACTAAAGTCTAAAATAATCAGAGAATGAAGGCAAACATAGCAATACAGGATAAGTTAGATGAAAACAATGCATTTTATTTCTAGTTAGGTTTATCTGGAGTAAGCATAGGTCGAAGTAGTTCGCACACCCTAGATGAGTTGAAGCATGATCTTCATAAAAGTTACATGTTTAATCATTCCCAAGAAGAAAGTAGAGATAGACTTTAGTGATTCATAATCCTGCATTCTCCTTTTTGAATTTGCTGATGAAAAAAATTGAGAGTAATATTTAATGATGTGGTACCTATTGCAATATATACATGTGTGTTGATCTGAAGCTGCACCTTTGACATAATATCGTTTCTCAGTTTTAATCCACAGGAATCCTCTCAGGTATTTCTTGAGGAATTTCTTACCATGAAAGATAGTATTATTCTTTGTCTGCCTCCACACTTAGAAAGATACCACTGATAGGTAATGGGTCTTCTCCACACGTTTGGGAAATGCAGTGATTTTAATGTCTGTGTCCAATGGTTCCAAGGATCAAATTCAAGATAAAATTTTGAATGTATGAGGTCTTTTCACATCCTCAATATTTTGTATGTGTCATAACATCCCATCTCTCTATACCTGAATAGAAAAAGTTATTCATGGAGAAATGCTAATGTCTTATGCATATTTTTTAAGTAACAGTAATAATTATAGGCATGTGAATGAGAATTAGCTATAGGGTTCACAAATTGAGATGAATGAAAAAAAAAAGCCAGAAAGTCTCCCATTCTCAAATTATCCTATCATTTATCAAGATCAAAATCCAATTTTGTTTTCTCTTGACCTAAGGCAATGTCCATTTTGTTAAAAACTTTCTATTCTAGAGACTAACCTTCTTCAGATTTAATATATATAATATCTTTCCTAATTAAACATAGCACCTATGCAACATAGAATGGTGTGAAAGACAAAGAGAATAGGGTTGGGTAGATGACTGGTTCAGTGATCTCAAATATTGGAAATTATTACAAATACTGTGAATTTATTCCAGCTCAGTTATTTATATTTATTATCCTATGTCTCTGAGAATTCTTATAAATTACATAAATATCAGAAATGGTCATGCTAATTCATATCTTGCCCAGTGGCCCATTATTAGAAAGAAAAGACATTGTCTGTAGAAGAAATGTGTACATTGTAGATGCCTACTCAAATACTGGTCATTTCTTTTAAAATCAGTAATGAGGTATTCACCAGGGAGCAAGAAAAATCTTTAGATTGTGACTACCTTCAGGGAATACTGCTGCATACAATTGGTTTTGGTTTTTGGCTGGTCTATGGGAGCCTTGAGGATGGGGACCACATCTCATTTCTCTCAAATGTGCATTGAAGTTGGCAGAGCACTCAACATTGTGTGTGTGCGCTGTATGAGAACAATTTATATAACACTTCAGGTTAAAATAACAGGAATAATCTCCTAATGGATATTCTTTTCTCAAAGAAGAGGCATGCATTAAGCTAGAGGGTCATTTCTCACTTAAAGAAACTATAAAAAATGATACCACAGTGGAAAGGCAACATTAGTCTACTCTTAGAGACAGATTTTCTCCAGACGGCAGGGCATTTGAGGCAATACAAAGAGCTTAATTCACTCTCTTAAACCCTAAAAGTCTAACTTTGATACATGTGGGCTTCAAATGAATGCATTTAATTTCATTTAGGGCTAGTCTTCGTATATCAGAAGTGAAATCAATAAAACCGATATAAGAGATTAATTATGAAAATTCAATCAAATTTGACTGTCTAATTCAATGAAATGTTAAAACTGAGCAGGTAACCAAAGTCAATCAGTGGATCTGCGTTGGAAGTGTTCAGCCATAACAGGCAATAAACATAATGACCATTTATTTTGTGTGATGTTTCATTTTAAAGAGGGAGACTCACTCTGCCACCCAAGCTGGAGGGCAGTGGTATTATCCTAGCTCACTGCAGTCTCAGACTTAAGTGGGTCTCAGCCTCCTAGTAGCTAGAACTACCTATGCCTATAACTGTATGTGACTAATTTATTTATTTTTTCTTTTTTGTAGAGTCAGAGTCTCAATGTATAGCCTAGTCTGGTCTCAAACTCCTGGCTTCAGGTGTTTCTCTCACCTACCAAAGTGCTAGGATTACAGATGAGTATTAGTTCCTTATGGTGCAAATAAATACATACCTGAGATGGGATAATTTATAAAGGAAAGAGGTTTAATGGATTCATAGTTCCACATGACTAGGAAGGCCTCACAATCATGGTGGAAGACAAAAAAAAGAGCAAAGTTACTTTTTACATGGTGTCAGGCAAGACAACTTGTGCAGGAGAACTCCCATTTATAAAACCATCAGATTGCAAGAGACTTACTCACATTACCACTAGAACAGTATGGGGAAACCACCTCATGATTCAATTATCTCCACCTGGCCCTGTCCTTGGCATGTGGGGATTATTACAATTCAAGGTAAGATTTAGGTGGGGACAAAGCCAAACCATATCAAGTTGTAAGCCACTGTGGCCAGGCAGTGGATACTCATTGGTTTGAGCTATGGTTTTACTCTATGACAGACATTCTATATATATTGCCTTTATAAAACCAATCACATAAGAAAACTATAAATTAGATATTTATCTTCCAAAATTGCAGCTTTTACAGGTGAAACTCAGAGAATCTGCATGAATTAACAAAGGCCAGATAGATAATATTTCAAGATTTAAACTTACGTCTGACTTCTCAACATTACTTGCTCTCTTACATTGACAAATGGGTAGGACAAATGGGTCAAAGACATCATTGATTCCCATCCATTTTCCAATATTCACGTTCATATATTCATTCTCTTACTACAATGAAGAGTCACAGTTTGTTGGATTATATATAATATGGACCCTGAAACCAGATTGCCTGAATCGTATCCTACCTCCATCAATTAATATCTGCCATGTCCTGGTGCAAACTACTTACTGTCTCTTTTAGTATCTCCTCCTTTATTAAACAAAAATAATAAGTATCAGTCTTATAGGACTATTTTGGTGATTAAAGAAGTTGATATATTGCTATATAACACACACACACACAGAGAGAGAAAAGCATGCATTATGTGATTTAAATTTCAGAAAGTTTTAATTAGATGGGAACAAAGATATCATTTCAGCTCTGTAGTCACATATTTTGCGGAAAAGAACACTGATTTTTTTTTTTTTTTTGAGACGTAGTCTCCCTATGTCCCCAGGCTGGAGTGCAGTAGTGTGATCTCGGCTCACTGCAACCTTCAACTTCCTGGTTCAAGCAATTCTCCTGTTTCAACCTCCAGAGTAGCAGGGATTACAGGCATGCACTCAGCTAATTTTTATATTTTCGGTAGAGATGGGGCTTCACGATGTTGGGCAGGATGGTCTCAATCTCTTAACCTTGTTATCTGCTCACCTTGGCCTCCCAAAGTACTGGGATTACAAGTGTGAGCCACCTCACCTTGCCAATTTTTTTTTCTTTTTTTGAGACAGAGTCTCACTCTGTAGCCCAGGCTGGAGTGCAATGGTGAGATCACATCTCACTGAAGCCTTGAACAACTGGACTCACGTGATCTACCTAGGTCTCCTGAGTAGCTGAGAGTACAGGAACATGCCAGAAAATGGAAGTTTTAAAACTTAAGTGATAACTAGTTTGCCTGTGATTGTACATAATCCCTATTAGACATTAACTCTAAGTTTCTGCTCCATAAGACCGTCTTCCCTATCTTATTTCTATACATCTGTCTCTGATGGTTTGAGTCTCATCCTAACAAGTATGTTAACCAAAAACTGATTGTGAATGTTTGGAGAACAGAATGATAGCATTTCTCAGTTTACACTATATATAGGATAACTTTGACTTAAATTTTAACAGTTTGGCAAGAAGTGCAGACTTTGAGTGTCAAAGAACCTAAGATTGAGTTCAGACACTGCCAGGAATTTACAATCAGAACTTGAAGAAATTATGTCTAAGCTTCTTCAACTTATTAATGATAATATCTCTATATATCATTATTACTTTTAGTTTCATTTTAAAAAGGAAAACAAAGTTAAGGAGTTGGCAAATGTCAAAAAGCCAGGAAGTGATAGAATGATTGTACAAAGCCTGGTGGCCCTACATACACCAGGGCCAATTCCTTTTTTGTTTCTTTCATTTTGTTTTGTAATTGTGGTACAATGTATAAAAATCAAAATTTGCCATTTTAACAATTTTAAATGTACATTTCAGTAGCATTAATTATATTCAAAATGTTTTACAACAATCACTACAATTTATTTCTAAAATATTTTCATCATCCAAACATAACTCATTGAGCAATAAATCACCATTTTTTCCCTCAGCTCATGGTAATCTCTAACCTACTTTCCATCTATGAATTAGCCATTCGAACATTTCATATCGGTGTAATCACACAACATTTGTTCTTTTGTGTCTGGCTTACTTCACTTAACATGTTTTCAAGGCTTGTTCATGTTGTAGCATGTACCAGAACTCTGTCTCCTTTTTATAGTTGTGCAATATTCATTGTATGATAAGTCACAGCTACAGTCTGAACCACCATAGAAAACTACAGTATATCATGTAAGGCATTAATAATAGTTCTTAACTTGCAAGAAGGTTATAAAAGTTTAATAAATTAGTATAAATAAAAGTATTCACAAAGAGCTATACACATTTTAAATATTATTGTTTCTCAATATTTATTCTTAAACTAAGCCTTGTTTATTTCCATAATAATAAAGAAAATCACATCTGTCACTAATGGGAGATAGAATCTTGAATCACAATATTTTAGTAATCATGTTTTTTAAATCTTTAACAGGGGGTACAGGATAGTATTTTTGGGAGAAAATCTGCTCCTGTTTTTCAAGAAATGGTCTTGTTTAAATCCTTACTCTTCTGCTAAATAATTTTTTGTTGTTGTTGTTGTTGTTGTTTGGTTTTTTGTTTGTTTGTTTGAGACAGGGTCATACCCTGTCTCCCAAGCTGGAGTGCTGTGGTGCAATCACGGCAGACCGCAGCCTCGCCCTCCCAGGCTCAAGCAATCCTTCCACCTCAGCCTCTTGGGTAGCTGGGACTATCTATGGGCATGCACTCCCATGTCGAGCTAACTTTTGTATGGAAAGGTTTTTATCATATTGCCCAAGCTTGTCCCAAACTCCTGAGCTCAAGTGATCCACTGATCTCAACCTCCCAAAGTGCTGGGATGATAGGCATGAACCACTGTGCCCAGCCTGCTAAAGAATTTTTAGTTTTTCTTGGATCATTTACTTAATCTCCTTGAGCTTAACTCCTGGCTATGAAAAGGTGGCAAAGGGGTAGTTGATCTTTAAGGCACAATCACCAATTTTAACATTGGGTTGCTTCATCTAAGGGATGACTGAGATGAACTATGCACATATTAATGTCTACAGACTAACTTATAGAAAGGAAATCTTAATTATTTTGGAAGTGGGTCCTATATCATAGCACTTCCTGGAGATCATTGGGATGACTATCGGAACTCTCTTGTGAAAGAAGTGATTTTGGATTATTCCCAAATTAGGACAGCTGAGAATATCTTCAGCCTATGGCAATTACCTTAATTGAAGCACTTTAAGTCCATTAATTAATTAATCTTCAAACTCCCCCTATAGAATGGAAATTAAGGAGGAAATCAATTTACCAACAGAAATTAAGAGATGATATGACTTGTTCAAGGCCATGCAGTACATCATGGTCCAGATTTGACTGCGAAGGCAGAGCTTTTAAAGTCCAGGCTTAGCCATTAAGGATCTGCACTAAATAAGACTTTATTAATATTTCTGATGGAGGCTTCAACCACTTCACTGAGTATCTGGAGGCCTGTAACACTCAGTCTGAGTTCTTTTCTTGAATTTTATTTTCTACAGAAGTCAATCTTTTCTTCCTTTCTTCTCTCTTACAGAGCCACAGGTTGTCACTGGTTATACTATTAGTTGGTAAGAATATGCAGGTGAAGAAATAACTGCTAGGCTCCTACCATTGCAAAGCTTACATTATAAGGAGAAAGACAGATATCTAAAGGACAATTCCAAATAGAGCATCATCACTGCTAAAAGGTATGTAGAGGCTGACACACAAGCGAGAAAATTGCCCTTTTAAAATAAGTCCTGATCAATAACTTTGATTAAGTTGCCAGTCACATGTGGCACGTTCAGATTTAAGAAACTATGGCCTTCTATTAAATTAGCCCTATTCCTGGACTAAGTGTCCTCAATTATCTTGCCTTAGTTGCTTCATGTATCTCCAACTTTTATTTTATGAAAGAGCTTCCCTGAAATTTCCATAAAGCAAAATAAATATATCCTAACATAACCCACTAAAGCATTTTGAACTATATCTGCCTGTTTGAGAAGCCATAATGTGAAGATTTATGAACTATGATGATGATGATCATCATCATCAATAATTTAAACTCTTTACTAAGAAATCATAATGTTCCTTATACTATAGGCATAATCACTTTTGATGATGAATTTAGCTGCTAGGAAGTTATCTAGGAACAACATGGTGAAGGGACTTGCCATAGAGCTGACGTTTTGACATTTTCACTTTTGCATTGGTTCCCATACACTGGCTGATGTGCACACGATTCCCTCATGATTCATAAGGATCAGTGCATGGCATGAACTCTGTTGAGCATCAAATCCAGTCAACCCACGAATTTCGTTGTTTGGGAACAGCCCAAGTTAAGGACTCAATTTGGTATCGTGCTTATTTTTAAATAACATTAGCATTGCAGTTGGATTTTCTATATTGAGGAATCCTTTGACATCTGAGAGTATTCATATTCTCTCAGAAAAACTCTTGTGAGTTATTGGACCAAATGATGAAAATACAAGAAAGAGGCCTAGGGGCTTTAGTTAAGATCTTTGAAAAAACTGACTTGAGAATCCAGAAGTTAATTTCACCAGGGAATATGCAAACTGAGCATAAATGTGGGACAAGAACAGAAGAAACCCAGGCCATGTTTACCCCTAAGGAGCCACTCCCTGGCCAAATGTTACAGGAACAGAGTAGAGCAAGATACTGGTGAACATAGAGGCAAGGACTTTGACAATGAGACCATTAGACACCATCCTCCCCGGGTGAAACTAGTCAAACTTTGAAACAATCAAATATCTTAAGAGGGTCATTGAGCTGTCTGGGGAAATGGAGATCTCTGCAAACTGAAGACAGCCACAGAGCTGTGTGTCTTTGGAGAACCTGGGTAAACCAGAGTTGATGGCCTGTGCAGGCCTATGGGGCTCTGCCTGCAGAAAGAGTAGGGAAGTGAGCAGGAATCTTAGCATTTTTACAAATGCTGTCCCATGTCAGTCTCCCAGCAATACAAAGAAAGGAACATGGAGGGAATCATGATCCCCTTTTTACTGAGAAAAAGAATGTCTCAGAGAGCTAAAAGGAGCAAAGTTACCCAGCAAGTCTGTTCCAGACACAAGACTAAAACCTGATCATCTTATTTTTAACCAAGAGCATTGTTTACCCTAACAAGTCTTCTCTCAAGCCTTGTTCTCAATCATTCAAAATGATCTCTCCCTTTTCAAACTCACTTTTACCTGAGAAGTAGTAAGTTTTTTCCAAGACTCATACCATAACCATATTAGAACCTATATAAATAATAATGATAATAATGATAATAAATGATGATAATGATAATAACAGCAGTTAAAATCTATTGTGTACCATGCACCAGACCCTAAGTATTTTATATATACGGAGAGTATTTAACTTAATCACAATAAGTGAGAAAATATATATTATGATTATCTTCATTTCATAGATTGGGAAGCTGAGACTCGTGGAGAACTTTATCATGTTCATGGACCCAATAAGTCATAGACCTCAAGTTTTAAACCTAGAGCTTCTGGTATTAGAGCCAGTTCTCAGCATCTGCACAATACTATCTTTTTTCATTAAAAGCAGGGATCAAATTATACTTGTTTTTGTTTTTCCAGCAGTGTAAAACACCATTTGTGACTATCTATTACCTTTTATGTCTTTATGTGCTCATAAAAGCTTGTGTAAGTGAAGCATAGCTTGATACTTCAGCAGCATCAAGTTAACTTGGGAGACTAAACTCTATCAGTTGACAAACAGAGGTTTAATTTAGAATCTGAGTATATTTGTTTTGTTTTGCTTTTAAGAGAGAAAGAAAGAAAGAAAGAAAGAGAGAGAGAGAAAGAAGAAAGAAAGAAAGAAAGAAAGAAAGAAAAGAAAGAAAGAAAGAAAGAAAGAAAGAAAGAAAGAAAGAAAGAAAGAAAGAAAGAAAGAAAGAAAGAAAGAAAGAAAGGAAGGAAGGAAGGAAAGAAAGAAGAGGAAAAAAGAGGAAGAGGAGGAGGGAGAGAGAATGGGAGTGTTGCTTAATTGCCCAGGCTAGAATGCAGTCTAACAATGGGTATTGAAAACCTCCCTTATACCATCAATTGTGCTTAATAATGGCCAACCAATATTTTATTTAAAACTGTAAGTAGGTGTGATGTGGTACTGATAAGAGGGCATATCTTGTGTGTTTAAAGTGGAGAGTTCTATAAATGTTTATTAAGTTTACTTGTTCTGGATCTGAGTTCAAGTCCCGGATATCCTTGTTAATTTTCTTTCTCATTGATCTATCTAAAATTGATGTTGAAATCTCCCACTACTACTGTGTGGGAGTCCAAGTCTCTTTACAAGTCTTATGTATCCTGTATTGGGTGCGTACACATCCCCGATCATCAGCTCTTCTTGTTGCATTGATCCTTTTACCATTATGTTCTCTTTTGATCTTTGTTGCTTTCAAATCCATTCCATCAGAGGTGAGAATTGCAACCTCTACTTTTTATTTATTTATTCATTTTTGCTCTCCATTTGGCTGACAGATCTTTCTCCATCCCTTTGTTTTGACTCTTTATGTATCCTTTCAAGTAAGATGGGTCTGGATGCAGCATACCAATGGGTTTTGGCTCTATCTTTTGATTGGGGGATTTAGTCAATTTAAATTTAAGATTATTGCCATTTGATGTTAGCTGGCTATTTTGCCCGTTAGTTGATAAAAACTCTTCATTATGTTAAAACTCGTTACTTTTTGGTATATTTTTAGAAAGGCTAATACTGGTTGTTCCTTTCTATGTGTAGTGCTTCTTTCAGAAACTCTTGTAAAGCAGGCCTGGTGGTAATGAAATCTCTGAGAACTTGCTTATTCACAAAAGATTTTATTTTTCCTTCAATTGTAAAGCTTAGTTTGGCTGGATGTGAAATTCTGGGTTGAAAGTTCTTTTCTTTAAGGATGTTAAATATTGGCCCCACTCTTTTCTGGCTTGTAAGGTTTCTGCTGTGAGATCGGCTGTGAGTCTGATAGGCTTCCCTTTGTGGGTAACCTGATCTTTCTCTCCAGCTGCCCTTAGTATTTTCTCCTTCATTTCAACCCTGCTGAATCTAACAATTATGTGCCTTGCGGTTGCTCTTCTTGAAGAATATCTTTGTGGTGTTCTCTGTATTACCTGGGGTTGAATATTGTCCTGCCTTTCTAGGTTGGGAAATTTTTACTGAATAATATCCTGAAGAGTATTTTCCAGCTTGGTTTCATTCTCTTTATCACATTCAGGTACACCTATCAAAAGTAGATTAGGTCTTTTCACATAGTCCTATATTTCTTGGAGACTTTGCTCATTCCTTTTTATCCTTTTTATCCTTTTTACTCTATTCTTTTCTTCTCATTTTATTTCATTAAGTTGGTCTTCAACCTCTGATATCCTTTCTTCTGCTTGATCAATTCAGCTGTTAAAACTTGTGCATATTTCATGAAGTTCTCATGTTTTATTTTTCAACTCCATTAATTCACTTTTATTCCTCTCTATATTATCTATTCTTGTTAGCATTTCATCAGACCTTTTTTCAAAGTTCTTAGTTTCATTGCATTGGGTTAGAACAAGTTCCTTTAACTCCCAGAAGTTTCTTATCATCCACCTTCTAAAGCCTGCCTCTGTTAATGGAATAGTCTTTCTCCATCAGACCTTGTTCCATTGCTGATGAGAAACTGCAATCCCCTGTAGAGGGAGAGGCATTCTGATTTTGGGGTTTCTCAGCCTTTTTATGCTGTTTTCTTCCCTTCATTATAAATTTATCCATCTGTCATGTTTGTAATTACCACCTTTGTAATTAGGTTTCTGAGTGGACGTCCAATTTATTGATTCACCAGTGCCAGAATCTGAGCAACCCACTGTGCCTGCTAAAACAGCAGCATTAAGATTGATGATACTTTTCTGACTGCATCAAAAACTGCCGTGCCAAGGCACCGGCAAAACCACCAGCAAAACCACCACGTTGGCCACAAGAGTCGCAGTGGCAACCCATGGGGCTCCTCTACTGGGAATCTCCTGGTCCGTGAGCAACAAAAATTTGTCTAAAAGTGTGGCGTCCTCTTGTTTTCTGCACTTTCACTGGGAGCCACAATCCCAAGCTGCTAACGATCAGCCATCTTGGATCTCTGAGCATATTATCTGACTGTATCTGGGTGTGGAAAAGGTGAGGAAGAAGTGCAGAGGAGGTAGAGCATACATTAAGTCCTTTCTAAGCATTAGGCAGGTTGGTCTAGTGGGAGGGAGGGACAGGGTGAAGTGGACAGAAAGAGAAGTTGCAGCTTTGAAGTTCAGACCTGGGCTTGAACCTTGTCAGCTACTTGGCTGAGTTCTTTCTGTTTTTTAGACAAGACATGTAACTTTTCTGTGTCTTGGCCTTTTCATTTATGCAATAAACATAACAATCAGTATCTCAGAATCATATAAAAATCAAATCAAGTAACATATGCACTAACATTTTGAATGCTCCACTATTTCTCTGTCCCAGTGCATGTCACAACCACATTTACATGAAGCTTGTTTTGTGTGTCTGCTTTTTGTTGATTGCTTTATCATAGAAACCTGACAGGCAGTCATGTCTATCTCTGCTGCAGTGACAAAGTAAGTTAGCATTGTTAATTATACACATTGAGGATCAGGAGCAAAAAGAGTCCAGATTTGGCCAATTTCACACCCCAAAGTCTTTCCATAATGTGTTAAAATAAACCCTCAGCAGAGCTTTCTAGAACTACTTTACAGTGCCTTTTTAGTAATCCAGAACCTATTGTAGCCCCTCATCTTTAGTTTGTATTTCACTCTGTTGTGTGTCAACTCTCTGTTTAAAGCCATTCAAGGGGTAGGACCAAAATTCCATGCCAAGGCTTAGAGGGACCTTTGCTGACAGTCCCTTAGTTACATTTTAACTTCAATTTCAGCCTCTTTTGCCTTCATATATTAATTGCATAACCATTCAGTGACATTATTTTTTTCCAAATGCACTAGCTATAATTTTGTCTCTGTATTTTTTAACAGACTTTTTACTAATCTTAGAATAGATTCACTTTCACCTAGTCTGCTTGAGCTGCTACATGTTCTGAAAACTTTAATTCAATATTTCTAAAATGTACCAATTCAAAAACACAAACATTAAACAAAACTAACAGACAAGAAAAAAAGAAAAACAAGAAATCTCGTGAAACACCCATTTTTGGAACAGAACTAAGTAAATTTAATCAGAACTTCCAGAAGAGTTACCTGTAAGCCCTACTTTTTATAAGAACTTCCTTCAATTTTACCATCAGGTAAGTTTTAGCACTACTTAAATGCAACAAAGAGTATGCTGCACTACAGTTTTCTGTTTGAAGTCTCCCTCTAATTTTCAGTGTCCTTTAAGAGTGTAATAGAACCTTATTCATCATTACATACCTAGTTCCTTGCTTAGAAATGCCCAGGTCTTCAAAAATTATTTGCTAAATAAATGAATTAATGAAATAATACTCTTCGACTTACATAATAAGCAAATATCTCAGACTATTTATGGAATCTTTGCAAGTCAAAATGAGTAAGCATTCAATATATCCTGTTGCTAATTTCTGATATTAGATTTCTTTAAAAAAATTACAGAACAATTTTTTGTTTGACCAACAGAGACTCCTCTATTTACAGCACCCTTGATAATTGTGCAGCACCCGTTCAGGTTCAAATTGGTCTGAAGAAGGCCTGTCTATACACAGATATACAAAAACCAAGACTCAGTGTGGATATAGAAACTTAGATTTGATGTATTTAAAGTCCATGATTGATAATATATTCTCAATTCAATGTGAAGGACATTCCTGACATGAGTAGCAAGTGATTATGGAGGAGACAAGTGGTAATAAAGGAGACCACCAGAGAAAACATAAAGACAACAGAGAGAAAAGATTCAGACATATCTACTATTTCTGGAATTTCTTCTGTTATCACAAAGGCACTCTTCCATTTAGAGCTTAATCTATCCTCATTCCTTTCCAAATATATTCCGTACTCCTCATTACGGTATAGTAGGTCTTCCAAGTTTGGTCCAATCAGCTCTACAAGCTTTACTCTTTTTTATTTTTATTACTCATCAAAAGAACTACCATAGGAACCTCCTCTCTTCCCTCTCTGAACTGTTCCATGTCTTATGTCAAAGAAAAGAAAATTGGGCACTAGTTAATGGTGAGAAAGGCAAATGTTATTTAATGACTGTTACTATTGAACAGAATAGTGTCTAGTATAAACTGAGCTCAGATTTGCCAAAATACAAAGCAGGAGGCATTTTAAAAGCTCAGGTATGCTAAAGCAGAGGCACTGGAGGGCATGGAGTGGGAATTTTGTTCTTGTGACCAGATTATTTGGGTTTGCTAATTGGCACACATCAGGAGGTGAAATATCTGCTGTACTGTGGTTATCGGAGATGGTAGCACCAGTTAGAGCAAGGCTCACACCTAAGATAGGTCCTTACTTTCCCACAGAGACTGGGAGGCTAGAGTCAGCCCTTTGAAAGTTCACATTTCAAAGAGACAACTCTGGGGTCCTTGAGGAGTCAGTTCTGGGTGGTAAAAGATTTACATCTCAAAGAAGTAGAAAAAGGATTTATAATTGCAAGCTTTCTAAAGTGGCAGTTAAGAGACCTACAGTCCTATCATCAGGTTTTGGCTGAAATAAACAGTGGATTATCCTAGTAGCTTTGAGCTTCCTTTGGTAGACATTTTAAAGGGGCCTATAGCAATTAAAGCCACAGCTTTAAGGCACTATAAGGTGTGCTTGAGTTTGGTGAAGTCTGTTAGTACAGGAGCTTGGATGGAGTGAGTAAACACTATGAGTTTTTACATGTTTTTCTTGCTCCTGGGATACCCTTCACTTCTCTTTTCCCCAAAGACTTAACATTGAGAATGGGCAATGAGGAAGTAATAATTGGACCTGCCGGCTGGGTGCGGTGGCTCATGCCTGTAATCCCAGCATTTTGGGAGGCCGAGGTGGGTAGATCACAAGGTCAGGAGTTCAAGACCGGCCTGGCCAATATGATGAAACCCATCTCTACTAAAAATGTGAAATTAGCCAGGCGTTGTGTTGGGTGCTTGTAGTCCCAGTTACCCAAGAGACTGAAGCAGGAGAATTGCTTGAACCAGGGAGGTAGAAGTTGCAGTGAGCCGAGATCCTACCACTGCACTCCAGCTTGAATGACAGAATGAGACTCCATCTAAAAAAAGCAAAAAATTGGACTTCCCATATGGAGGGCAGTCTTATCCAGTGAAAACAGCATATGCAAAGAAATAATAGCAAATAGAGTATCAGGTCTTTCTATGGGTGTGCCTATATTATCAAGTGAAGTGTCTGAAAGATGCCTGTGAGACAAAAGAAATAATTAGAATGTCCCCTAATGTCCACAAAGTAAAGTAATTTACAGAATCAACACTATCTCCATCAAGCTACCATTGACTTTCTTCATAGAACTGGAAAAAACCACCATGAACTTCATATGGAAACAAAAGAGAGCCCACATAGCCAAGTCAATTCTAAGCAAAAAGAACACAGTGGGAGGCATCACACCACCGGAATTCAAACTATACTACAAGGCTACAGTAATCAAAACAGCATGGTACTGGTACCAAAACAGAGAAATAGACAAATTGAACAGAACAGAGGCATCAGAGGCAACACAACACATCTACAACCGTACAATCTTTGATACACCTGACAAAAACAAGCAATGGGGAAAGGATTCCCTGTTTATTAAATGGTGCTGGGAAAACTGGCTAGCCATGTGCAGAAAACAGAAACTGGACCCCTTCCTGACACCTTACATTAAAATTAACTCCAGATGGATTAAAGACTTAAACATAAGACCTGGCACCATAAAAACCCTAGAAGAAAATCTAGGCAAAACCATTCAGGACATAGGAGTAGGCAAGGACTTCATGACCAAAACACCAAAAGCATTGGCAACAAAAGCCAAAATAGACAAATGGGACCTAATCAAACTCCACAGCTTCTGCATGGCAAAA
>CM052650.1:9967574-9992756 GCA_028533165.1 Leontopithecus rosalia
AGGGCTGATATCCAGAATTTACAAAGAACTCAAACAGATTTACAAGAAAAAAGCAAATCAGCCCATTCAAAAATGGGCAAAGGATATGAACAGACACTTTACAAAAGAAGACATACGTGAGGCCAACAAACATATGAAAAAATGCTCATCATCACTGATCATTAGAGCGACACAAATAAAAACCACATTGAGATACTATCTCACTCCAGTTAGAATGGCGATCATTAAAAAATCTGGAGACAACAGATGCTGGAGAGGATGTGGAGAAATAGGAACACTCTTACACTGTTAGTGGGAGTGTAAATTAGTTTGACTATTGTGGAAGACAGTGTGGTGATTCCTCAAGGCCTTAGAAATAGAAATTCCATTTGACCCAGCAATCCCCTTACTGGGTACATATCCAAAGGACTATAAATCGTTCTACTATAAGGACACATGCACACGAATGTTCATTGCAGCACTGTTTACAATAACAAAGACCTGGAACCAACCCAAATGCCCATCCATGATAGACTGGACTGGGAAAATGTGGCACATATACACCATGGAATATTATGCAGCAATCAAAAACGATGAGTTCGTGTCTTTTGTAGGGACATGGATGAATCTGGAGAACATCATTCTCAGCAAACTGACACAAGAACAGAAAATGAAACACCGCATATTCTCACTCATAGGCGGGTGATGAAATGAGAACACATGGACACAGGGAAGAGAGTACCACACACTGGAGTCTAGCGGGGGAAATAGGGTAGGGACAGTAGCGGGGGGCTGGGGAGGGATAGCATGGGGAGAAATGCCAAATGTGGGTGAAGGGGAGGAATTCAGCAAAACACACTGCCATGTGTGTACCCATACAATTATCTTGCATGCTCTGCACATGTACCCCAAAACCTAAAATGCAATAAATTTAAAAAAGATAAAGGAACAGAACCAATTAGCAGAGCATAGCTACTGTGAGAACCCTTCTGCATGTTCTACAAAGCAACACCTTTTTCAAATGATGGAGAATTGTTTTAACAAAATAAATGGTTGTGAATAACTTTCTAGATAAAAGTTGTAGAAAATGGATCCAAGATTTTAACGTAGGGGTCTTTGGACATGCAAGAATGAAAGGCACTGAGATAGAGCAAGAAACTACAATTTGTCAAGACAGGCAAAGGTAAGTAAATCACAAGACATCTAAAAAGAAATAGAGTTCTTTTTTCCTTTATATAAATACACCAAGGAAAATTTAAGGCCAATATGCCAGGTACCTTCCAGTTGCACAGAACTCTACAGTGCACATTGCTATTCACCTTCTACTTAAATCTTTTAACAATAAAACTGAGAGCATGTGCTTCCATTACCATTTGTGAAATGAGAATTTTGAGCCTTCCTGATATGAAATAGTAGCAGATGACATGCAACTCACAAGTTCTGAAGCAATTGAGCTTAACCTGAAACATCATAGTTTTCAAATTTTCTACCTTTCAACAGGTTTAGCTTCTAGTTACAGTTTGTAACTAGATAAAACGTGGGGGGCGGGATAATATCACCTTTAAACACACTGCCCACCTTTAGCCCTCAGTCCCATCCAAAGTTGTTAATTTTTCTTTTTAAGAGGGAGTTCCGCTCTGTCTCCCAGGCTAAAGTGCGGTGATCCAATCTCGGCTTGCTGCAACCTCTGCCTCCTGGGTTCAAGTCGTTCTCCTGCCTCAGCCTCCAGAGTAGCTAGGATTGCAGGTGCTCATCGCCATGCCTGAATATTTTTTTTTTAATGGAGTCTCACGTTGTCGTCCAGGCTGGAGTGCAGTGGTGCTATCTTGGTTCATTGCATCCTCCACCTCCCAGATTCAAGTGATTCTCCTCCCTCAGCCTCCCGAGTAGCTGGGGTTACAGATGCAGAGCAGCACACCCAGCTAAGTTTTCTTTTGTTTTTTGTATGTTTAGTAGAGATAGGGTTTCACCATGTTAGCCAGGATGGTCTCAATCTCTAGACCTTGTGATCTTCCCAACTTAGCCTCCCCAAGTACTGGAATTACAGGCATGAGCCACTGCATCTGGCCTAATTTTTGTGTTTTTAGTAGCGACGAGGTTTCACCACTTTGGCCGAGTTGATCTTGAACTCCCCACCTCAGGTAATCCGTCCTACTTAGCTTCCTGAAGTGCTGGGATTATTGGCATGACAAAGTTGTTAATTTCTAGAAGAAGCTCATCTGCTATAACAACTACTCTTCCGATAGTAAAAGCTTTGCTAATACACCTGCTACTTTATGTAATGCCCTAACAGTGAGAATTATGAAAACCATGTCTTTCATGTGAATGTTTCACAAAGCTTCTTAGGTGTGATAGACCATTTAATTATGGAACTGTTATTATTATCGTGTTATAGATTAGAAAGTTTGAGGAATAAAGAAACTAGATGGTCAATTTAAGTTATTAAGGCCATATTTTGAATATATATCTAAAAGATTCCATATTCTACATACGTCAAATAAGAATGATGTATTTAGTTCAATGCTTTTTGTCTTTAAGTATAATTGTTATAATTGCATTTAAGTAATTAATGTGAAACAATGGAATACAAAAGTTGCATATAAAAACACATTAGACACTCTACAAAAGAAGACATACATGAGGCCAACAAACATGAAAAAATGTTCATCATCACTGGTTATTAGAGAAACGCAAATCAAAACTACATTGAGATACCATCTCATACCAGCTAGAATGGCGATCAGTAAAAAAACTGGAGACAACAGATGCTGGAGAGGATGTGGAGAAATAGGAACACTTTTGCACTGCTGATGGGAGTGTAAATTAGTTCAACCATTGTGGAAGACAGTGTGGTGATTCCTCAAGGACCTAGAAATAGAAATTCTATTTGACCCAGCAAACCCACTACTGGGTATATATTCAGAGGATTATAAATTGTTCTACTATAAGGACACATGCACACGAATGTTCATTGCAGCACTGTTTACAATAGCAAATACCTGGAGCCAACCCAAATGCCCATCGATGATAGAGTAGACTGGGAAAATGTGGCACATATACACCATGGAATATTATGCAGCCATCAAAATGATGATTTCGTGTCCTTTGTAGGGACATGGATATACCTGGAGACCATCATTCTCAGCAAACTGACACAAGAACAGAAAATGAAATACTGCATGTTCTCCCTTATGGGCAGGTGTTGAACAAGAGAACACATGGAAACAGGGAGGGGAGCACTACACACTGGAGTCTGTTGGGGGTAATAGAGGAGGGACAGTGGGGGTGGGGAGTTGGGGAGAGATGGCATGGGGAGAAATGCCAGATATAGGTGAAGGGGAGGAAGGCAGTAAATCACACTGCCACATGTGTACCTATGCAACTATCTTGCATGTTATTCACATGCACCCTAAAACATAAAATGCAATTAAAAAAATAAAAAATAAATAAATTTAAACACTGTTATATAACAGTTGAGTTACTGTGGGCCATCATTTTTTCCTGAACCTCAGTTTATTCATTAAATGGTAGAAATAATGGCAACTTTAAGATCTATTTTATGAATAAATTTTATAAATAAAGTGCTTAAGATAGAGCATAAACTTAGGAGGTACACAATCAACTGTAGCTGATATGATTTGGATGCTTGTTTCTTCTAAATATCATGTTGAAATATGATCTCAATTCTGGAGGTGGCAACTAGTGGGAGGTGACTGAGTCATGGAGATGGATTCTTCAAGCACCATCCCCTTGGTGATAAGTGAGTTGTCTTTCAGTTAGTTCACACAAGATCTGGTTGTTTAAGAGTCTGAGACCTCTCTCTTCTCTGTCTTGCTCCCACGCTTGCCATGAGATGTACCTGCTCCTGTTTCACTGTCTGCCATGAATAAAAGCTCCTGAGGCCTTGCCAGAAGCCAAACAGATGGCACATCATGCTTTCTGTATAATCTGAAGAACCTTGAGAAAATAACAATAAAACGTATAAAATTATAAAATATACAGTACAATAAGAGTATACTAAAATTTGGCATTCTCTAACAGTGTAATGCTGCTTAATCATTTACCTAGTTAAACAGGTAAATCACTTTTACCTGTTATATAAAACTAAAAGACAAAATAACTACAGCTACAATAATTTAATGGTTATACAGTATAAAATAATGTTAATTGTGATATTAATAATATAAAATATAAGGGGGGAGAAGTTAAGTTTTCAGATTTTCATATAGAGTTGAAGTTATAAACTTAAAATTGACAATTATACATGTAAGTTGTTTAATTTTAGCCTCATGGTGACCAAAAGTTAAAGAGAAATAAATCAAAGCATACCACTACAAAATCTTTCAAATCACAAAGCAAGACAATAAGAGAGAAAAAAAGAACCACAAAATAGTACAAAAACAATAAAGAAAATGTCAATTGTCATCCTTAACTATAATTACATTAAAGGTAAATTGATTAAATTTTCTAACGAAAGATACAGTGTGACTTCATGAATTAAAAGTAATAATAATAAGACCCAACTATATACTGCCTGTCAGAGATTAATTTACACTTAAAGACAGACATATGCTAAAAATGAAGAGAAGGAAAAGGATATTTTATACAAATTGTAATGAAGAGTAATACTGGCTACATATATTAGATAACATATACTTTAATTCAGTAACTACAGAAGCAACAAAAATGATTATTACATAATGATAATGTGGTCAATCATCAAAAGGCTCTGTTAATTAGAAATATCTAGGCATTCAATGTTGAAACATCTAATACTATAAAGCAAATGTTAATGGAACTGAAGGGGGAAATAAATAGCTATAAAATAATATTAGGGAACTTCAATACCCCCACTGTCAACCATGGATAGAGGATTCAAATAGAAGTCAATAAACAGCAGACTCAAACAACAACTATTGATGAAATGAATCTAACAGATATATTTGGAACATTTTACTCAACAGCAGAATACACATTCTTTCCAAGTAAATAGAAAACATTTTTCTGGATATAGCACATGTTAAAATATAACAAAGTCTTGAAATATTAAAAAGATTAACTGTATACATATGTACTTTAAGCACAATTATGTACAATTAAGCATTAATAATAGAAGAAAAATTGGAAAATTCAGAAATATTTGAAAATTCTATAACACATATCTGGACAATCAATGGTTTCAGGAAGAAATCAAAAGGGAAATTTAAAAAACTAGAGATAAATAAAAATGAAAATACAACATACCACACCAATGAGATGCTGTGATAATATTCTAAAAGTATATGTCATAGCATTAAATGTGTATATTATAAAAATCTCAAATAAATAACCTGACTTTACCATTCAAAGAAATAGATGAAGCAGGACAAACTTAAGTTAGCAAAATGAAAATAATAATAAGGCCTAGAGCAGAAATAAGTGAAACCAAGACTATAATATTAGCAGAAAATAATCAGTGAACTGTTGATTTATTATAAATATAAACAATATTGAAAAAATGTAAGCTAGACTAAGAAAAGCAAATGTATATATAAAGACTCAAATTCATAAACAGAAAAGGAGACATCAAAACTGTTCGCAAAGAAATGCAAAGGATTATAAGAGACTACAATGAACAATTATCCACCAAAACCTGAATATTCTAGAAATGAAGAATGTTTTAGAAACATTCAACCTATCAAGACTGAGTCAGGAAGAAACAGAAAATTTGAATAGGCCTATAATGAGTAATGAGATTTTTATCAGAAAGCAGAACTTTCCAAAAAAGAAAACCCTACAATCTTATAGATTCATTGGTAAAGTCTATCAAAACTTAAAGAAGAACTAACACCAATACTTCACAAACTCTTCCAAAAAGTTATATAAGTGGGAACACTTCCAAACTTATACCATGAGGCTTGCATTACACTGACATGTAAACAACACAAGGACAAAACAAGAAAATAAAATTACTGGCAAGTATTCCAAAGGAGATAGATGTGAACTGTCCCAACAAAATACTAACAAACTGAATTTTACAGCATATTAAAAGAATCATACATTGTTATGAGGTGAGGTGTGTGGTTGGAATGCAAGGATGATTTGACATAAGCAAGTCAATAATATGTTACACCATATTGAAAGAATGAGTGATGAAAGCACATAATCATCTCAATTGATACAGAAAAGAATCACATAAAAAAATTCAACGGCCTTTTATAATAAAAACTGTCAACTAATTAGGTATAAATGTGCTTCAACATAATGAAGATAATGCGTGGCAAGGCCACAGTGGATATCCAGTGGATTTCATAATCTATAAGAAAAAGCTGAATGCTTTTCTTTTAATATTAGAAAGACATTAAGGATTCCCACTCCCTACATTTCTATTCAATATAATACTGAAAGTACTAGTAAGAGTAATTAAGAACAAGAGGAAAATTAAACAGCATCAAAATTTGAAAAAATAAAGTTGTAGGTCTTTTGAAGAAAATTTTATTTTATATAAGAAACACTAAAGGAAATGTGTCTTTTAAAAATTAGAACTAGTGAAGTAATTCTCTAAAGTTGAAGTATACAAAAATAATAAAAATCTTCTGTTTCCATACACTAACAACAAACTTTTCAAAATATATTAAGGAAATAGTCCCACTTACAGTTACATCAAAAATACAATAAAATACTTAGGAATGCATTTAACCAAGGAGCTGAAAGATCTATACATTGAAAACTATAAAACATAGATAAAGGCATTGAAGAAAGTGCACATCAATAAAGAATATATCCCATGTTTATACACTGAAAGAATTAATGTTGTTAAAATGTCTATACTACCTAAAGTGATCTACACATACAATGAAATGCCCATCAAAACCTTAGAATCTCAGACCTTTTTCTTAAAAAAAATAGGAAAAAGACCTATAATTTTTATAAAACCACAAAAGACTCCAAATAGCCAATGCAATTTTTAGCAAGAATAGCAAGGTTGGAGCCATGAAACTCCTGATTTCTAAATATATTACAAATGTATAGTAATCAAATAAAATCAAAACATCATAATACTGGCATAAAATTAGCATATAGAACAATAAAAGAGACCAATAGAGAGCCTAGAAATAAATCTATACAATTATAATTGATTGATTCTAACAATGTTGCTAAGAACGCACAATAGGGAAAAATAGTCTCTTCAATAAATAGTGAAAGAACTACACACCCACACCCAAGAAATTAATTGGATTTTTAAAAAATACACTCATAATAGTTTAAGGATTTGAATGTAAGTCCTGATTTGTATAACTGCTAGAAGAAAACAGAAAATGTAGGGTAAAAGCTTCTTGACATTGTTCAGGGAAATCATTTATGTACACCACCCCTCAAATACAGGGAACAAATGCAAAAATAGCCAAATAGGATTGAATTAAGCTAAAAAGCTTCTGAAAGAAAAGGAAACAACAGAGTGAAAAGATAACATACAGAATGAAAGAAAATATTTGCAAAGTATACCCTGATAAGAGTTTAATTTCTTTTTTTTGTTCCCGCCTACCCCACCTTCCCCCACTTAAGGGTTTAATTCTCAAAATATATATGGAACTTAACACAATAGCAAAAAATAAGGCAATTATAAAATGGGCAAATATTTGACTAGACATTTCTCAAAAAAGGTACACAAATGGTCAACAGGTACACACACAAATCACTCAATGTCACTGTCACAATCACGAAGAGAATATAAATTAAAAGCACAATAAAATAACACCTCACATTATTAAGATGATTAGAATTTTAAAAAAACTGCTGTAAAGAAAGTGGAAATATTGGAGCCCATGTTCACTGTTGGGATTGAAAACTGGTATAGCCATTAGGAAATTCAATGTAGAGTTTCCTCAAAAAATTAAAAATAGAACTATCATGTAATCTGGCAATTCCACTAGTACGTGTATATTGAAAGAATATACAATCAGTATCTAAAACAATTCTCCACCACCATGTACACTGCAGCATTATTTGCAATAGTCAAGATAGGGAATCAACCTAAATCTCTATGGACAGATGAATGGATAGAAATAATGTGGTCTATATATACAATAACAAATGAAAAGAAATAAATTCTACTATTTTTCACAACACAGATGAGCCTGGAGGACACTAAGTGGAAAGTACCACCAAAAAGTGCTGCATAATATCACTCATAGGTGAAATCTAAGAAAATCAAACTCATAGAAACAGAGACTAGAATGGTGGCTACAAATGTTTGCAGAATGGAGCAAGTTGGGAGATGCTGGCCAGAGCGTACATTTTCATTTCAGCAGGATCAATGCATTTCAGAGATCCAATGTACAGCATGAGGACTATAGATAATAAAACTGCACTGTATACATGAAGTTAACTAAGAGAGTAGTTCTTAAATGTTCCTATCACCAGGAAATAGGTAATTATGTGAGATAATGAGTATGTTGATTAGCTTGATTGTGGTCATTATTTTACAATGTATAAGTATATAAAAATATCATACTGTACAAAATACATATATTTTTATTTGTCAATTATGACTCTATAAAAATAAAGAAAAGTGAGTGTCTTTACTGACCCAAGACTGGTCTCAGTGAGCCACTCAGTTATCTTTTCCGATAGTCCCCGCTTCACCTACACCTAAAAGTATTCTGTAGTTCATTTATCATAAGGCACATGAACATTCTAAAGGAGAGTTTATGTCCCATCTGAAAGCTTTTGTGAGTACTGTGTTGTGCCAAGCACTGTGCTTGGAGCCTTGTATCCACGAGAGAAAGAGACACAATATCTATCCTTAAAGAGCTCTTGGTCCACCCATGGAAGAAATGGGAGAACCAACAGTTAAAGTCATAACATTTGTTTTTTCAGGTGAAGTCATAGAAACTGCTGTTTTTCTATGTCAAAAACAGTTGACTACCAGCAATGTTAATATTTCAGCTTTATATATGAGGTATATACTGGGGTCTATGGAGCAGATTGTTATAAATTATGACTAGAATTACTGTTCTCCTGGCACATATTTATAGAAAACACTGTAGGGAACCACAGAAGTGAGCTTGAGTTAATCAAATATGAGAAAAGCAGGCTGTTTAACTGAATTCTACTCTAACTTCATAATGCAGTTGCAAAGTAATTCATCACAAATAGGCCTACTCAACCAACTTCCTTGGACATATAGAAAGACAGGAGAAGGTAAATATAAGTGTATGTGTGTGTGTGGAGGGGGCTGAGGGCTGAGTTTACTGCAGTTGTGAATTTATCAATGTGGAAGTTCTGTGTGATGTTGCTCCCAGTGAGAGCTGTAAGTCTGTTGATTAATTTGCTTTCTATGAAGGAGCTATTTTGGAAAACCGCTTGAGGATTCAAAGTAAATGCAAATGAGTAGTTAGAAATAGCTAAGTGCCTGGGAAAAAAAATAGGTGGAAGGGGTGTTATTCTACTTTATGGGTGTCGATATGAATGCCAGCTGCCTGTCTGCATCCTGATAGCCTGTTGCCTTAAGTGTTTTTAAATAGCTTTAAAACAATTTACATCCACACCGACATGATTTTCAGGAAGTTTTATTCATTAAATGTTTATTTATTCAATATCAAAATCCATGGGGACATAATGAATACTCCTATGTATAAGCATGTATCATAGAGATTTAGCTTTTTAGGCAGAAAAAAAAATGTTTGTATAAGGAAGACTGTGTTTTCTATCTAGAGGAAACAGGGCAGGTTGCCAGGATGTGTGGACATTAGCCATTAACACTAATAAAGGCATAATAACCAACAGATAGCAAACATCTGTTATGTGATGCCAAGTGCTGTGTTGGTAGGCTTATCTCTTTAACTCATGTCAATTCTTCATAGAAAGCGTGATCACTGCTTTTCAGATGATTAGATTCTGGTTATGTCTGTATTTCAACCCCATGCCACAGAGCCATGTCATTTACCTTTACAGTCTTCAATAGATGTTAGCTGAATAAATAAGTGAGTAGCTATGCAAAATAGTGAATGAATGAATGAATGAATGCATAAAAGCTAAATTTTTGGTGAAGCAGAAGTCCACAGGGCATGGAAAGAAAGCCTGTTAAAATGTTAATACTATTCTTTGTCTACTTGAGCTGCTATAAGAAAATATCACTCAGCTAATTTTGTATTGTCTGGGTGTGGTGGTGCATGCCTGTAATTTCAGCTTCTCTGGAGGCTGAGGCAAGAGAATTGGTTGAACTCAGGAGATGAAGGCTGCGGTGAGCCAAGATGACACCATTGCACTCCAGCCTGGGCAGCAAGAGTAAAACTCCATCTCAAAAGAAAATAAATATAACATACCACCCTAATTTGTTCCTGGGTTGATTTATATGGAATTACGCTCTTCCTGTTACTGTCCTTATAAACAACAAAAAGTTATTTCCCAGAGTTTGGAGACTGGCAAGCTCAAGATCAAGGTCCTAACATATTTGGTGTCTGAGTAGTACCAATTTCCTGGTTCACAGATAACTTCTCACTGTGTCCTCACATTATGGAAGAGGCAAGGTCACTCTCTAGGAACTATTTTATAAGAATACTATTTCCATTTTTGAGGGCTAGGCCCACATGACCTAATCACTGCCCAGAAACCCCACCTCAGAATATCATCACATTGGGCATTTGTTTTCAACTAATTTTAGAAGAAAAAGAGTCATAAGGGCTTGAACTAAGGTGGTATCACTGATGTTATAGAACAGACATGGCTAAGTCATTTGCAACTTTTGTTGATTTCTGATTTGCAAAGCAAGTTTGTACACATCATCTCTTTGTATCCCTCCAATAAACCTTAGAGGCTAAGATTTTTTACTTTCTCATAAAAAGAAAGACACAAAGAAGTCATGTAACTTTCCCAAGATCATGAAGCTAGATTGTAATTATGCAGCTTATAGTAGTAGTCTAATAATGCCCGTTATGTGGAATGTGTGTGTACAAATAAAGTTTCAGATCCTTGTCTCCCTATATCAATTTTTTGTGTTTATTCATACTTTTTTTATTAGATTTTGAAGAGAACATCTACCAGTACAAGAAATGTGAAAAGGGAAGAAAAAGATTTTAAACACAAATGGCTGGGGTTGAGGAAAGGAACTACAGAAGATTAAAGATGGTAAACATGAAAATGGGAGTATTTTAGAAAGAGAAGATTTATGAGTCCAACTTGAGTCTGGTTGATTTGGAGTCACCAATGAGCTATCCAGGTGAAGACGCATAATAGTGAGATAGAAATTTAGCCCATAAGATTATGAAAATAGAAATTGATAGTAATCACAATGACAAAAGGAGAAGTTTTGAAAAAATTACATGAGATTTCCAAGAGAGAATGTATAAAAGAAGATAATTTTATAATTGTATTACCATTTGCTATTATCTCTTATTTTTACTCAGAACATTAAGTTGGTGAAAGATTTAAATTTAGGGTTCTGTATGAGTAAATTTGTGCTGTATGTATATGCAAGAGGGTTTATGTGTGTGTGTAACATCAGAAAGAACATTGTATTCAGTGTGATAAGTGACATTGTGTGGTATCAGTGGTTTGTATTTTATCTGAATTGGTTTCCTCCAAGAAGCTGAATTACTGCTTCACAGAAACCCAGAAATATAATGCTGCCCACTGAATTTCCTTCCTAGCTTTAAAACTTGTCTCTTCTAGTGATAAAGTATACCTCAGACATCCACAGTTAAAAATGATAATCTGCAGTAAGGTTTTTAGATAAATTCTCGGCAAAAACTCAGAGAGTAATAGACAACACAAAGGATTTACAATTGCCAGGCCCTTGTTCTGTTAAGTCTATCACCCTAATTTGTTCCTAGGTTGATTTATATGAAATTACTCTGTTCCATTACTCACACTGTCCTTTTAAACAACACTAAATTCTGAGGGGAAAAGTATTGCTACAAGAAATACATTAAAAGAATGAATGGTCTCTTCACAATGAACTGGTGGATAGTTACTTAAAAGAGTATATTTTTAACATTTTTCACAAGGCAGATCAGGTGGTAATAAAACAGTCTAAGTGTCCATCCATGGATGAATGTGTATGTATGCATAATGGAGTGCTATTCAGCCTTAAAAAAAGAAATAAAACATTCTGTCATTGGTGACAACATGGATGAAACTTGAAGACATTAAGTTAAATAATTCAATCACAGATACAAATACAATATGATCTCACTTATATGTGGAATCTATAAAAGTCAAATTCACAAAATTAGAGAGTAGAGTGGTGATTATCAGGGCCTGGAGGTAGGGGTGGATAAGAAAAGGGGAGACATTGGTTAAGGCGTACATAGCTTCAGTTAGATGAGAGGAATATATTCTGGTGATCTATTGAATAGCATGATACTTATAGTTAACAATGAGTTGTATATTTCAAAATTGCTCTAGAAGAATATTTTAAATGTTCTCACCACACATAAATGATAATACGTGAGGTGATGTACATGCTACTTACCTTGATTTGAAAATTCCACACACAATGTACACATTAATCAAAACATCACATGGTACTCCATAAATACATACAATTATTATTTGTCAAAGATAATAACATAAAGCTTTTGAAAAGTGTATATCTTAAGCATTTATCTCTGTCTAGATGTCATTTGCTCTGGGGTTGGCTCATGAATGCAATGCTCTGGAAACTGTCCAATTTTCCTCTCAGCTGGAAGCTGACTTGACCTAGAAGAGATGGAGAAAGAGTGGGCGGAAGTAACTTAGTCTCTCACCAGCTCTGTCATTGGAGATAAATGACAAAAACACCTACAATTATGAGAATTATCCCATTGGTGAATTATTTCCCAAACTAATATACTGTATATATCTTGGTTCTACAAGGTAAACCCTTCCAAAACGACTCTTTTATTTGGCTAGGTCTGAAACTACTGATTATTTCACTTCCTTTGAAGGTCTTCAAAGCACATTAACCTATTAAAGTTGCAAAAAAGTCCTGCAGTAACAAAATCTATTTTACTTTGTTTAATCCAGTATGTCCCAAGTTTATTTGACCATGAAATTCATTTTTACCTTATTATGTATTAGTATATGACAATTCTGGTGTGCAGCAAATCATACTTTCAGAAACAAGGTCGAACTCCAGGCCACAGGCCTCTTCAGGGCAGAGGCCACTCTTCATACATACCTGAATCTTGACACAGAGAGTTGTACAAGGTATACATAGCCAGCAAATTAAATTAATTAGGAAGTAAATTACTAATTGTTTTTAATATAAAACACAAATAGAGCCAAGTAAGTCATGATTTGGAATTAATTCGGAACTGCTTTGCCCTCAATATGTGATTTCCTAGGTGGGCCTACATCTCTAAAAAACATTTTTAGCAATTGTCACCACTCACAAGCGGTTGACATCATTCAAAAGTATTAAAGTCCCTTTACAAAGCCGAGGTTCCTGTTTATTTAATGTTAGCATATGTTCTTTATTGAAAAAGTTAACTTGAGTGAATTCTTCTTCACTGTAGAGATATTTGTAGTGCAATGGATGAAAGAGTTATAAGACAGCAAGGAAAAGATAATGTACTTATTTGAATGTCACTATTCCCAATACCATTTATGTTTACATTTTCTTCTGAAGCATCCTCAATATGTGAGCTTTGAAAAATAAAGGAAAGACACTGGGTGCAAGGGATTTCACAGTAGCAAAGAACACAATTAAGATAGTGCTATCACTTGTCATTATCAGCTGCATTCACACACAATATAGCCTAAAATGAATTAAATGCAAATTTTCATATCCATGGCCTCTGAAATTTACATTATTGTTTGTTTATATCAGACTTCAGTAGGCTTTTCTGCATCTATTCATCACCATCCCCTTTTCTCCTACTTTTTCTTAATTTTTTTTCAGAATGACTTTATATTAAATATGTATGACCCTAAGAAATATGTACAGGAAGTATCTTAAGGGAATTAACATTTATTAAGTGTGTTATGTGGTTTTGGTGCTTAATTTAAAGTGTCTCATTTAATCCCCAGGAAATCTTATGGAAAGCTTAAAAGAGGATTAATACTTAGCATGAATTCTAACAGCTAGTCCATGTCAGCACTAGGAGTTACCATTGTTCTAATTATTTAATGAATGTACACCACTTAGTGTGCCCATGTCTTCCTTTGAGAAAATAGTTCCTCATCCATTCTTAGCAATAACATAGATTCAGTGAGGTGCAGGTGAAGCTAATTCTAACTTTTTAGATCCAGATGAAGGGTTTTAGTATCCTAGTTGAAGTATATGGAATACACATAGTCAATGATGTCTCTAATACCAACAGTTTAGAAGTCCAAGGCGGGAGATCACTTGAGGCTGGAAGTTCAAGACCGACTTGGGCAATATGGTGATACCTTGTCTCTACAAAAAAATTAAAACATTAGCTGGGTGTGGTGGTGCCACCTCTAGTCACAGGTACTTTAGAGGCTGGGTCAGGAGGATCACTTGAGCAAAGGAGTTTGAGGTTACAGTAAGCTACAGTCAGGCCACTCAACAACAGCCTGGGTGACAAAGGAGGATTCTGGCTCTAAAACGAGAACAGAAGCATATAGTTCAAGTGAGACACATGAACTGAACACAGTGAATCCAAGTTTTCTCCTGGACACAAAGGGAAAATAGAGTCTCTCTTTCTCTGCAATTAAAGAAACAAGAGAAATAAGTATAAGGTGGGCTTAAAGCTGAGTGACGCTTCCTTGCCATTAGCTAATTTTTAAAAATGCTGTCTGAAAAATGAAAAGAAAAAAGCAAATAGAGTCAGGACAAAAAGAGAAAGAAGAAGCCATGTTGTCAGTGTCTGAAAACGTGAATTCACTTCTACCTGAAACTGGCTTTCATCATTAGACTTCCCAGTTATATAAGCCAATATTTTCCTCTTGTATTTAAAACAATTTGAACTGGGTTTACCTCCATTGGATGTGAAGTAACTTGATGAATACAGATTTCTAAGTAAATGCCTCTATCATAGTTTTCTTTTTAAACTTTTCTTTTTTATAAATGCTAATGTTTGGAACAACTAATTTAACTTAAGAGGGCTATAATGCAGAATAAGTCATAGAGCCGCTGTGGACATTCAGAGGTGATAAAGTACATGATCTTGGCCCTTTAAAAACTTATAAAATTGTTTTGTGAAAGAGAAACAAATTTGAAGGTAGACATCAATGACGTAAGGCAGAGTGTAAAGTTCTATATTAGTAACCCAAAATGCCATGGTAATCACAGATAGGAAAAATCACTCTACATGGATATTGCATATTTAAAACAATGTTTTCTGAAAGGACTAGGATTTTATTTGAGTATTGTAGAATAAATATGATTTAAATACATTTCAGAAAATAATGCTTTTACCTGGTGAGGCATTAAAAAAAAGGCATGTAGACTGAATAGTGCAGAACATGTTTTAAAAAAAAATAGGCCAGGTGCAATGGTTCATGCCTGTAATCCCAGTAGTTTGGTAGGCCAAGGCGGGCAGATCTCCTGAGGTCAGAAGTTCGAGCCCAGCCTGACCAACACGGAAAAACCTCATCTCCACTAAAAACACAAAATTAGCCTAGTGTGGCTAATTACATGCCTGTAATCCCAGCTATTCAGGATGCTGAGGCAGGAGAATCACTTGAACCTTTGAGGCAGAAGTTGCAGTGAGCCAAGATCGAGTCCCTGCAATAAGAGCAAAACTCCATCTAAAAAAGAAGCATTTCGGTGGGTCAATATGAATGAACGAAATCTAAGATATGATATAGATGGTCATAGGAGCTTGGGAAAATAGTTGTTTTTGCTATAAACTGTGAATAGCCGAGAATATGAAGTCCAAGAATTTTACCTTCATTCATATACATTGATTTAAATAAATCATGCATGATAGGAATGTAGGGATAAAAGAGAAAGTTTGGATAAATATATAGTTGCCTCATAATTTAAAATTTAAAATTGGGGGGATGCTATTTTTACATTGTTTATGTCTTTATATTAGGTAGACCACCGTTAGCATAACTCTCCCAGTTTCTCTCTGCCTTTAAAAGCAGAGATGGAATGGTTCATGTGACTAGTAACCTGAGAAGAATAACTGGCTAAAATCAACTAAGTTCCTTCTTTCTTCTTTTGTAGTGAGATAGCCTCAGAGAATGGACTTCTCTGACTCTTCATGCCCTGGCCCTTACTTGGGCAGGCATTCTACCTGTGGAGGCAAGTCTCATTCAGTGTTGTCTGTGACTGGAAAATTGAGTTCAGGTAATTCTGGGGTTTACTGAGTATAGGTGGATGTTCACAGGGATGTCCCCCATAAGCCCTTTTTTTTTCCATCTGGCCTTTATTAGTAGTAAAGATAATATTTTTCTTCTATCTTTCTTTTCTTTGTTATATTTCTTTCTTTCTTTCTTTCTTTCCTTCCTTCCTTCTTTCTTTCTTTCTTTCCTTCTTCTTTCTTTCTTTCTTTCTTTTTTCCATAACCTAAGCAGAGAAGAGAGGTTTGTGGTACCTACAGATATTCACGTCGGGTGGATGGACCAAAAAACTCAAGAAATGAAACACAGAGAGAAAATAAGTTTTTTGGAGAAAAATACCTGAGGAGTGATTGTGTTGGTTTGTCAGGTGTTCGGACTTTGGTCTTTGGTGGGTGAGCCAAACATTTTGATCTGGGTGATGGTAGAGATAGGCATTAGACTAGGCAGATTTTAAAAGTTGTATAGTTGCATTTTAACTGCAGAATCTTAGCCAAGAGTTTTCAGCAGTCCATAAGTTACTTTAACCTTAATGGATGGCTGCACTTTTAGATGACTTTGTCCAAAGAAGATGGCTGTACCTTTAGAAGGAGACCAGAGTGTGGGGATGCTCGGGCCTCAAAAAAATCTGTGGGCTTCATAATTGGCCCAAGAAGACACAGCTACTCTAATAAATGTGGGCCACTCTGGCCTCAGTGAAATGGAGATGACTCAGATGAGATAACATCAGAGTTCTTTCTGCTGCAGCTTGGCTTTGAACTACATTTAGCTTACCTAGGCAGCCAGTGGAGTACTCAAGAAAGGTATAAGCTTAGCAACAGCAAGAGCATCAGAAGGGTTGGAAGGGGCCTTACAGTCAAGACATACTATGTAGAAAAAGTTTTCCTAAGCAGCACAGAAGAAAACATAGACACGCGTGACTCAGCCATAGGGGTAAGAATCTTTCTATAACAAATACAGGCCTAGCTGTTTTAAACTTCAAGGCAGCCAGGGAGTTCTGAGTGTAGAAAATGCACTGATGAAGTCATAGCTTAAAGTATTCATGCCAGGCCTAGGTAGGCAATGAATGACAATTCCATTAAAACTGAAAATGCCTAAGCTCATTAAAGTGGCACATTATAAAATGGGAAAAACCTTGTTCTCATTTTAGCAGTGAATTCCAGAAACATAGGCTCAAAAGAGAAAATCAAATTACAGATAGTATCCATATCTAGACCCTTACTCATATCATCCCCTATCTTGGAAAATGATTAATAGATAAAGCAAAACTTAGTCATAAATTGAGGATTTATCTCAATGAAATTGAAATATACTTGCTATGATTTTGGACAAGTGGAAGAAAGGGACAATATCTGAGTGAGACAAAAGTAATAAAGCATTTGTTTTCTTTGTCCCTCATCTATACTCCTTTATTCAGTATGCTACGGTCTTTGTCAATCATGAATAGAGGCTCTAGGACCGTGATATTTGTTGGATAGCTGTTTTAAGGGTTGGACATTGGTTTCTAAATTCAATGGATTTAAGTCCTATGCTTTGATACTTCTGGGTGTGCATTTCACATTTACAGATTATTAAAAAGTGATACTCATAAAAGCTAGGTATTATATTAATTTAACCACTAGGAATACCATTCCAGAGAGAAAGAGCTCAGGTTGTAGGTTTTAAAGGGACCCCCCACCCTGCAACCTAACCTAGGTATTGACAATCTGATAATCCCACTAGCTAGAACTGAAAAGAATAAAAAGTTTAAAATAATTAATTTTAGACTTTAAATTTCAACTCAAGACAATTTGAATTCCAACTTCAATACCTTCAGACTAATATTTTTGGACTTAAAGTGCAATGGAAAATAATCTTTCAACTTTAATTTCTGCTTGAGAATTTCACAATTAGAGAGTGTTTACTTTTAATTTGGCATATGTCTATTTTTGGCATTTTATTTTCTGAATATCATGTATTTTATTATAGAATCTTAATTTTTAAACATTTGATTTTATACAAAATTGTGGATAGACTATATTGGAGAAATGCAGCTAGATTTAAGTTGGGAATGGAAATAGAATAAGGAATGACTTTTTAGTGATGTGTAAAGTGACAGTGGAATTCATATAATTAATGTCTCATCTGCCACTTTTCAGAGCTTTCTGGGGACAAAATGTAAACTACAGAGCAGTGCTTTCAAAAGGGTATTTCCAAGGAGCAGTGGATGTCATTCTTATGTTAATTTTTCGCTGATGAAAACTCATGCATAGCAGTCTTGCAACCCAAGCCTTCTGAACGATGAAGGGATGTTTTCACTACTCCTCCAACTTTGCCATTCTTTTGTCTTATTTCTCAATCGTTCAGAGTTTGGGGAAGAAAGATTAATGCCATTCATAGTGCAGTCTCAGATTCCAAAATCATTAATCATATGAAAGCAATTTTTAGAATCAAATCTAATAATGTTGAAATCAAGGACTGTTCTTTAAAAATCACAAAAAATATTTTTAAGACATCACTTTACCAAAATGAGAAGATAAGGGAAGAATCTGTAATATGGTATTTGTAAATTAAATTTAAACAACGATGTTTAAGAAGTACTCTATAGTAGATCTGAGTTGCAGGCACTATGCAACATTTTACAGACCTCCCGGGCCACTCTGTTAGAGGCTCATCTATAAAATAGGAATGCTAATACGAGACTGGGGGGAGATCAGCATATTGGATCAGATGATGTTTTTAGGTATATTCAAGCTAAAAACCTGCAGCTTGATTATCCATATGTTATACCCATTAGTATCCTGAGTAGGATGGTCTAAAAGAAATACAAATGGAACAACTAATTTAAAGCTTTCTAAAAGCCACATTAACTAAGCAAAAGAAACCAGATGAAACTAATTTAATATTACATATTATTTGACTTGATATGTTGAAAACATTATTTTTAGTATTAAATTTACATAAAAAGTATAATAATATTCTAGATTTGCTTTTTATTTTTTTCTTGCTCTTGTTAATCAATGAGAGCTTGTTATATTGCTCAGGTTGTCCTTGAACTCATAGCCTCGCCTCCTCAAGCACCAGGACAACTGGACGGGGCCACCACACCTCCCTAGATTTGCTTTTAAACTGTCTTTAAAATATGACATGTCTTTTAAACCTCCAGCACATCTCAATTTGGACTAGACACATTTAAGGTGTTCATGGCCATATGTGGCTAGTCGCTTCTGTATTAGTGCATAGACAGAGAAATGAGGGCCGCTGTGGAAGAAGATTAATACTAATTTGGTTGGAGCAACATAGGTAATATTCTCAAGCTGATGTCATGGTTTACAACTCCCATAGTCAATGATGATGTGGCTAAATTTTAGAACAGTCATAAAGTTTACATTTGGGACAAACTTGCGAGGTCATCTGATGTAACTCTTTTTATTTTAGTTGTAGGAATTGTGCTCAGGAGAAAATACATGACTCACTAATGTCACACAGGGAATTGGCAAAAAAGCTGAAACAAAAAACAAGGCCTGTTATTTTCCAGTTATGGGCACACTGCACGACATGGCTTTAGGTGTTTCGCTTCTTTGGACCCAATGAAAGCATTTGACTTGCTTCTGAGTGACAAGAAAGAAAGCAATCAGTAATGATCTTTCTACTTAGGCTGACTGCTTTATATGCTATATTAGTCAGTTCTTTCATGTCTACAAAGAATAACTGAGACTGAGTAATTTATAAAGAAAAGAGGTTTAATTGGCTCACTGTTCTTCAGGCTGTATGGGAAGCATGATGCTGGTGTCTACGTGACTGCTTGGCACCTGCGGAGGCCTCAGGAACCTTTCAATCACGGTGGAAGGAGAAAGGGAAGCAGGCACAGCTCACATGGCTAGAGCAGAAGAAAGAGAGAGTGGGGAGTTATCACACACTTTTAGGCAACCAGCAGTCATGAGAACTCACTCACTATATAATACCTACATGGGGGATGGTGCTGAACCATTGATTGTAACTCTGACGCTATGATACAATCACCTCCCCCCTCCTCCAACGATGGGAATCACAATTTGACATGAGATTTTGTCAGGAACACAGAACCAAACCATATTATATGCATTCACACATCTTAGCATTTTGTTCTGTTTTAGTGGCAAATTGCCCTTTTAGAAATGAAAAACATTTGAGGTTTCTTTTCTCTCTTGAAATAGTTATTCTACAGAGTATAATTTGTAGCAGAGGTAGCCCAGCCTCATCCTCCTGGAAGGCAAGAATGATAAATACCATACTTGTATAATTGAGTAGAAATTCCTTTTCCATTTCCAGATTTTAAAATCTTGCACTTGCCAAACTCAATATTCCATTACCATAAACCTCTGCGTTTCATTTATCCTGCAGATTAGATTTGCAAATAAGAATTGTGGATTCTTTCTTTATTTTAAACTAGGCTTTTCGAGTGCTGCATTATGCTCCATTGAGCCAGGTTTCAAGACATGGAAATTAAAACTTGATGAGAGAGAGTCATAAACACTGTCTTTAAACTCAAGAATTATAGTGATATGTGGCATTACAGGATTCATAAACATGACAGAGAATCATAAGATGGATTATGGGTAAAGCATCTGATGGCAGGAGAGAGTGTCATGGTAGGTTATATGAATGTCGTAAATGGTACTCCAGAAGAGCTATGTGGGAACTCTGAGGTTTCATGCAGACAGGTGCCCTTAGCTGGGCCAATTGGGAAGTGAAATATTCAAATGACCAGAAGCCTCCTTCCAGCAACACCATAGTCTTAATGTGTGACCTTAGGCAAGTCACTTACCTGCATAACCCTCACTTGCCTAGCTTTAAAATGATGCTCATTATCTATATGTAGCCAGATAATGTTTACAGAGACTTCTGAGATGCTTGGATGAAAGACTATTTATATGTAAAGTAGTGTTATTATTCAAATCCCCCCTCTGCTAACTACTCTGTAGCAGGTGTATTAAAGGAGAGCAAATGAGGAAGGAGAAAAGGAAAATTGGCTCCTTAAGTGATAGAGATCTGATTATCCCAAATTGACTCATTCTGAAAAGGGGAAAGAGGGGGGTGGATCTGCTGCATTTAACCATTTCGAAACAGACTTTACTTTGGATAAGCAAATAAGCAGAATGAGACCTGTTTGTACATTTTTCCATTCATGAGGGAAAAAAACATCTGAGATAAAAATAAATCCACTAAACTTCTGAGCATAATCCCCATAAAAACAGTTTCAAATACATGCATGTGGCTTTCATTAATATGTAGCACCATACAAATTTCAAATATATCTACTTTACCACTTTCTTTATTTTGAGACAGAGTTTTGCTGTTGTTACCCAGGCTGGAGTGCAGTGGCACGATCTCGGCTCACTGCAACCTCCGCCTCCTGGGTTCAATCAATTCTCTTGCCTCAGCCTCCCAAGTAGCTGGGACTACAGGTGTGCACCACCATGCCTAGCTAATTTTTGTATTTTTAGTAGAGATGAGGTTTCACCTTGTTGACTAGGATCTCTTGACTTTGTGATCCACCCGCCTTGGCCTCCCAAAGTGCTGGGATTATAGGCGTGAGTCACCGCGCCTGGCCTACCACTTTCTTCTTGACACGTAATGTATGCATATACATATGTATATGTATGTGTGTGTGTGTGTGTGTGTGTATGCATACATGGAACTGAATTAGCATTGATATTATTGTCATTTGTTAATTTAACAGTGGTATGGTCAATGACTATTTTCCCAATTTTATATCTTATTGATTCAAAATGAAATATAGTTATTTTTTTTAATTTCTTATTGGTACATAGTAGGTATATATATTTATGAGGTATATAAGATGTTTTGATACAGGTATTCAATGTGAAATAAGGACATCATGGAGAATGAGGTATCCATCCACTCAAGCATTCATCCTTTGAGTTAAAACAATCCAATTATACTTTCTGTATTTACTTTCTGTGCCTGACTTATTTCATTTAATGTAATAGTCTCCGGTTCCATCATGTTATTACAAATGACTGGATTTTATTCCTTTTTATATTGTGATTTTATATTTTTATATAGTGCTCCATTGTGTATATGTACCACATTTTCTGTATGCATTCATCTGTTGATAGACATTTAGATTGCTTCCAAATCTTATCTGTTGGAAACAGTGCTACAACAAACACAGGACTGCAGATAATTCTTTGAGATACCGATTTCCTTTCTTTCAGGTATATAGCCAGCAGAGGGATTGCTGGATCACATGGTAACCCCATTTTTGTTTTTTTGAAGAACCTCCAAACTATTATCCATAGTGGTTGTGCTAATTTACATTCCCACCAACAGAGCTCAAGGGTTCCCTTTCCTTTGCAGCCTGGCCAACATTTGTTATTGCCTGCCTTTTGAAAATAAGCCATTTTAACTGCAGTGAGAAGATATCTTATTTTAAAATTTATTTGCATTTCTCTAATAATCAATGATATTGTGCATCTTTTCACAGAACAATTGCAATTTCTGTCTTCTTTCGAGAAATGTCTATTTAAATATGTTGCCCATTTCTTGATCAGATTATTAGATTTTTTTTTAATTGAATTGTTTGAGATCCTCTTGTAGTCTATTTATAAATCCCTTGTCAGATGGGTAGTTTTTAAACATTTTCTTCTGTTTTGTAGATTGTCTTTTCACTTTGTTAACTGTATTCTTTGTTGTGTAGAGATATTTATTGTGATCACATTTGTCCATTTTTGTTTTCGTTGTCTGTACTTGTGAAATATTGCTCGAGAAATTTTTGCCCAGACTGGTCTCCTGGAGATTTTCCCCAATTTTTTTTGTAGTCATTTTGTAGTTTGAGGTTTTAGATTTAAGTCTTTAATCTATTTTTATTTTTTTATATGTTGAGAGATAAGGTTCTTGTTTATTTTCTCTCCATATAGATATCCAGTTTTTCCAGCACCATTTATTGAAGACATCATCTTTTTTTCTCATGTATTTTCTTGGTGAAGTTATTAAAAATGAGTTCACTGAAGGTATATGGATTTGTTTCTAGGTTCTCTATTCTGTTCCATGGTCTAGGTGTCTGTCTTTATGCCAGTATCATACTGATTTAGTTATTATAACTCTGTAATATAATTTGAAGTCACGTAATGTGATTCATTTAGTTTTGTTCTTTTTGATTAGGATAGCTTTGGCTATTCTGGGTCTTTTTTAGTATCATATAAATCTTAAGATTATATTCTCTATTTCTGTGAAGAATGTCATTGATATTTTGATAGCGATTGTATTGAATCTGTTGATTGCTTTAGACAATATGTACATTTTAACAATATTGATTATTCCAATTCATGAACATGTAATATTTTTTCCATTATTTTGTGCCCTCTTCAATTTCTTTCAACTGTGTTTTTCAGTTTTTTTTTACAAATATATTTTACTTGTTTGGTTTTAATTCCTAGGTATTTAATTTTATGTGTGGTTACTGTAAATGGGATTACTCTTTATTTCTTTTTTACATTGTTTTCTATTCGAATGTAGAAATCTTACTGATTTTTGTATACTGACTTTGTATCCTGAAACTTTACTAAATTTGTCTGTCAGTTCTAACAGTTTTCTTATGGATTCTAGGTTTTTTCAAATACAAGGTTATATCATCTGCAAACAAAGATAATTTGATTTATTTCTTTTTAATTTAGATGTCCCTTATGTCTTTCATCTTATTCTTCTAGCTAGGACTTCCAGTACTATGTTGATAACAGTGGTGACAAGGGGCACCCTTGTAAAGTTTCTGATCTTAGAGGAAGGACTTGCAGTTTTTTCCCATTCAGTATGATAGTAACTGTGGGTCTGTTGTATATGGCTTTTATTATATTGTTGTATGTTCCTGCTATCCCTAGTTTTAGAGTTTTTATTATAAAGGGATGATGAATTTTATCAAATGCTTTTCCAACAGCAATTTAAATAAAGGTTTTTATTCTTCATTCTGTTGATATAATGTATCTAAACTAATTGATTTGTGTATGTTGAGCCATCCTTGCATCCGAGGAATAAATCCCACTTGGCCATGATAAATGCTCTTTCTAATGAATTTGGTTTGATAGTACTTTGTTGACGATTCCTACATAAATGTTCACTAGAGATATTAGCCTGCAGTTATATTTTTGTTGTTATGTTGTCTTCATTTGTATTTGAGATCAAGGTAATACTGGCTTTATAGGATGCAGTTAAAAGTATTTCCTCCTCCTCTAGTTTTTACAATTAAGATTGGTATTAGTTCTTCTTTAAATGTTTTGTAGAATTCATCAGTGAAGCCATCAGGTCCTGGGCTTTCCTTTTTTTTTTTTTTTTTTTTTTTTTTTGCTTTATTTGTTTGCTGACATTTATTTTTCATCATTGAAACCATTGCCAGGAAGAGTATGACCATGCCCTAAGACACTTCACAGAAGGACAGCATTGGAGCCAAGCAACTTTTCAAAGCAAGCTGCTAAAAATGAAAAAAAAAATACTATATTGAAAAACTTTTTGAGCATTTTGGTGAAAATGGAAGATTATCCTTTTTTGGTTTGGAGAAACTTAACAAACTTGGGCCGTGGAGAGAGAAAAGTAGTTGAGATTAATTATGAGGATCTTGGCCACAATCATGTCTTTTTTTTTTTCCCCTGGGAAAGTGAATCTTTAATATTGCTTAAGACACTGTAGAGTAAGTAAGAATATGCTAGGAATCCTTTGCTGTGATATCTAATGTTTGTGATCCTGACATGAAGTGTCCATTAAGTTTTGTTTAAATGGTAAGACATGGCTTCATATTTTTCTATTTTTTTAAAATATTTATTGCATTTTAGGTTTTGGGGTACATGTGCAGAACATGCAAGATAGTTGCATAGGTACACACGTGGCAGTGTGTTTTGCTGCCTTCTGCCCCCTCACCCATATTTGGCATTTCTCCCCATGCCATCCCTCCCCTGCTCCCCCCCCGCTGTCCCTCCCCTATTTCCCCCAATAGACCTCAGTGTGTGGTGCTCCCTT
>CM052650.1:9993256-10023635 GCA_028533165.1 Leontopithecus rosalia
GTGGTTTTGATTTGCATCTCTCTAATGACCAGTGATGATGAGCATTTTTTCATATGTTTGTTGGCCTCTTGTATGTCTTCTTTTGTAAAGTGTCTGTTCATTTCCTTTGCCCATTTTTGGATGGGCTTGTTTGCTTTTTTCTTGTAGATCTGTTTGAGTTCTTTGTAAATTCTTGATATCAGCCCTTTGTCAGATGGGTGAACTGCAAAATTTTTTTCCCATTCTGTTGGTTGCCGATTCACTCTAGTGACTGTTTCTTTTGCCGTGCAGAAGCTGTGGAGTTTGATTAGGTCCCATTTGTCTATTTTGGCTTTTGTTATGACACAAACAGATGGAGAAACAGTCTATGTTCATGGTTAGGAAGAATCAATGTCGTGAAAATGGCTATACTGCCCAAAGTAATTTACAGAATCAACACTATCCCCATCAAGCTACCATTAAGTTTCTTCACAGAAGTATAAAAAACCCCCTTTAACTTCATATGGAACCAAAAGAGAGTTCACATAGCCAAGTCAATCCTAAGCAAAAAGAACACAGTGGGAAGCATCACACTACCGGACTTCAAACTATACTACAAGGCTACAGTAAACAAAACAGCATGGTACTGGTATCAAAACAGAGATATAGACCAATGGAATAGAACAGAGGCATTGGAGGCAACACAACATATCTACAACCATACAATCTTTGATAAGTTGGATGTTTCTTTGTTGACTTTTTGTCTGAAAGATATGCTCAGTCTTAGAATTGGGGTGTTAAAGTCTCCAGCTACTTTTTTGTTGGAGTCTATTCTTTTAGCTCTAATAATATATACTTTATTTATCTGGCACTCCAGTTTTGAGTGCATGTATGTTTAAAATTGTTATATCCTTTTTCTGAATTGACACCATAATCATTATATAGTGATATTATTTGCCTCTTCTTATTTTTTTGTCTTAAAATCTATTATGTCTGATATAAAAATAGCTACTCCTGCTTTTTTATTGAATTCCATTGGCTTTCAAAATGCTTTTTTATCCTTTTATTTTCAGTCTATGCATGTCTTTATAAGCAAGGTGTTTTTCTTATAGGCAACAGATCATTGAGTCTTGCTTTTTCATTTATTTACCCAGTTAAATCTTTTTATTGGAGAGTTTTGTCCATTTATACTCAATGTTATTATTGATAAGTAAGGACTTACTCCTCCCACTTTATTATTTGTTTTCTGGTGTTTTGTGATTATCTTTCTTCTTTCTTTTCTTCCTGTCTTCTTTTATTGAATTTTTTTTTTCTGGTGACATTACTTGCTTTCTTGTTTTATTTTTTTTTCTGCACTCATTGTATGTTTTGTGGTTTGAGGTTACTATGAGGCATGCAAAATAACTTAACACTTTGCATAAACATATGAACAAAAAGAAAACTAACAAAAACTCTATACTTTTTTCCCACTGCTTTTAAACTTTTGTTGTTTCTGTTTATATCTTCTTGTGCTACATATTAAAAAGTTATGCTTATCATTTTCATTGGTTTATTAGTCTTTCTACTTAGGAGAAGAGCAGTTTACACATCACATTTATAGTATCATAATATTTTGTGCTTTTCTGTGTATTTACTATCAGCAGTAAATTTTGTACCTTGAAGTGATTACTTATTATTACTAAATTTCTTTTCTTTCTGATTAAAGTAGATTTAGTATTTCCTGTAAGACAAGGGATGTGGTTTGGCTCTGTATCCTCATCTAAATCTCATCTCAAATTATAATCTCCACATGTTAAGAGAGGAACCTGGTTGGAGGTGATTGAATTATGGAAGTGGTTTTCCCCATGCTATTCTCCTGGCAGTAAGTGAGTTCTCATGACATCTAATGATTTTATAAGGGGCTCTCCATGCTTCACTTAGTGCTGCCTCTACCTAGAAAAAGAGTAAACCAAAAACAATATCACATCCCTGGAGGGATTGCCGAGATTAGTGTCACCATCAAGGACTTGAAAGACACAGTGGTATCTTTCCCACCACGTCCCCATCGAACTCTCCCATTTGGGCTGTGCAGAAGACAGATGGATCTTGGTTAATGATAGTGGATTATCATAAGCTTAACCAAATGGTGATTCCAATTGCAGCTGCTGTCCCATATGTGATTTCATTGCTTGACCAAATTAACACATCTCCTGGTACCTGATATGCCTCCATTGACTTGGTAAACACCCTTTTCTCCATTCCTGTTCATAAGGCCCACCAGAAGTAATTTGACTTCAGCTGGCAAGGCCAGCAATATACCTTTACTGGTATATTACTCAAGGATAGATCAACTATCTGGCTTTTTGTCATAATCTTTTTCAGAGAGACCTTGATTGCTTTTAGCTTTTGCAGGACATCAAACTAGTCCATTATACTGATGACATTATGCTGATTGGATCCAGTGAGCAAGAAGTAGGGAACACACTGGACTTATAGGTGAAACATTTGCATGCAAGAAGTTGAGAAATATGTCTGGATTGCCTTTGGATTACTTGGAGACATAAGGCACTCCAGCTCTCAGCAGCAAAGTTTGCAGAAACTCGTGATCAGACCACTGAGATTGATGATTCCTCTCTGGCTAGGACTGGTTTAAATGCTCCTTCCATGGGGAAACATCAGCTGAGTTTGGCCTTTTTTTCCTTTCTGCTCTAAAAGGAAAATTCGGAGTTCAATGCCTCACAATTGCTGTTTTCCCCCTCCCAACTGCTCTGAGATGCATTCTGGGGTTTGTGGGATGTAGACCATTCAAGACTATTTTCTATCTCTTAAGTGCCTCTTTCAGCAATACAAATATAAAACCAGATACTATGAGAGCTTACCTAATTTTTGGTTCTTAAATATGGAGTTTTTCTGTGTAAATAATTGTTAAATTGGTGTGCTTGTGTGGGGGGGAGGAGCAGGGGCAATCAGTGGAGCTTTCTATTTTACCATGTTGCTCCTTCTATCTGACATATAGCTTTTAATGAAACTATCTGTGAAATAAATGCCAAATATTTGGGGATGTACTTTAAAAATACCTGAGAATACAGAAGAAGGGATAGGTGGGGAGCATAAACCCTACATTTAATAGCTTAAGACATAGGTTATATTAAAAGTTTTTCCAGAAAAAAAATGTGCTGTATGAGGTCCAAAGAGCTTGAGACAATGCAATGCTCATCTTTTATTTCTAAAACGAAGGGTTTCCACCTAGCTTCTTGAGGATCTGTTCCAGGTCTTACGTTCTGCCATTACTGGCATTTTAGCATCCTCATCGTTCTTAATTTGTTTCCTTATCTTTTATCTCTTTATGCATATCTGTAATTTGCCTCTACAATCCTTGTAATAATGCCATAAAGTAAGTGCTACTCCCACTAATTTTGCAGATATGGATACAAAACAGGCAGGGTTATGTTACCTGGTCAATGTCACACTAGAGGAGCAGAGAAAATAATTTAACTAGTTCTAAGTGATTCTTATATGATTTTCCCACTGTACTAGACTCCCTTTTAAAAACAGTCCCACAGATTTCTCTTACTTCTGTGCATGCCTGTTTGGCATCCTTCACCTTGCCACTTATTTTTAACTGTTTTGAAACAATGAAACATGCACATACAAAATTTGAGAGAATGAAAATTACTTCTTTGAGTGGCTTTCTGCAAAGATCTTGGCCTGTTTGAATAATTACTGTTGAAATTAATGTCATCCTGCTAACCCCTAAAAGCACCTGATATTCTATCTTTGTGACTAATTATTTTACAGAAGGTGCTTTAATTGCAGGATGTAGGAGGTACTTTCTATAAATGCTTAAGATTACAAGGGGACATGACTGCAATCTTCAGATCATTAAGCTTGCTACCAGGAATAAGCAGGCTTTGGGGACCAGTGATGTTTGTCAAAAGAAGCTCATCTGTTCTGTGGAGGGCAGGAGGCCAGGCCCAGGAAAAGCAGCCTGATAATTGTTCTATGCTGAGTTCTTTTAATTATTTACTAGAAGGAAGACATGGGCAATGCAGACCTTCTCCAGAGACATGGCTATTCAAAGAACAGGATATATAAAATCACTGAGTGAACTGAAATCGATGTCTAAAATAAATTCCCCAGGACAATTGCAGGTATTTTGCAACGACCACAAAATAAAAGCTGAGGAAGCCGTCTGAAGCTGGCCTGAGTGGGAATTGCAGTATTTCTTTTATTACTTATTTACTGTCTGTCTTGCCTACACTAACATATACTCTGTGAGAGATAAGGGCTTCCTCTCCACTTTGCTCCCAACTGCAACCTGTCATCTAGGGTGAAGTCTGGCGCAAAGTATGTTATTAAATTAATGAATAAAGGTCATTGGGTCATACCCAAGATCTTGGTTTTAGACCTTGACCCAGAACTCCCTTGGTAGGGGCTGTGGTAAGATTTAATGACCCCAATGGACTACTCAATGTCAACACTGACATTTTCAAAACTTGATCTGTGGATTGCAGTATGCAGACAACAGCAGTAAGAATTAACATGCACATTGTGACATTCTACTCCAGATTGACATGTTCATGATATCTGGGCATGGGTTCTTAGAATCTCACCTGTAGATTCTTAAGAAGACCATGACTTCCAAACCAGCTGCTGAACTCAAAGTCTGGATTTGTTTGTTCACTAATCTATTTTCTTAGTCAACATATTTTCAATCTGCTATTTAATCCATATTAACTGATACTGTCTTGTCCATTTGTTCGTTAGTGTTACTATAAAATGACATGTGAGGCTGTGTGATTTTTAAAGAAATAAAGTTTATTTGGCTTATGATTCTGAAGGCCGTATCAGAAGAATAGCACAAGCATCTGCTTCTGGTGCCATTCCGCTATCTTCTGGTGCCATACATCTAATCCTTTAGTTCTGTCCTTCCAGAGAACCCGGACTAATACACCTTCATAGTGAGAAATCTCTGTCCATGCTTTCTTTATTCTTGCCAAGCTCTCATTCTAACTCTACCTCAATGTCCACTAGTTTGTTTCTTATATAAAATCATTACGTTTCCTTATCCTTATATAAGAAAATCCAAATATAGATTGTTGTATTTTCACCTGTATAGAAAAATAACACAAAGTGTTTTCTTATTTATATAATTCCTCTCCTTGCTTTTTCTTATTCTTTTCACTTGTCAGTGTATGTTGCAAATACAGCTGACCAGTGAACAATAGGTGGTTGGGAATGCCAAGCCCATGTGCAGCTACAAATCTAAATATAACTTTATGTTGTGAATTATTTAACTACTAATTACCTACTGTTGAAAAAAAACTTGCTGATAAAAAACAGTTGGCTAACATACACTTTGTATGTTATATATATTTTATACTGTATTTTTACAATAAACTAAGCTAGATTTTAAAAATGTTATTAAGAAAATCAAAGATACCCTCAGAGACAGCAGTAAAGAAAAATAAGTCATAAGGAAGAAAAAATATACTTACTATCTATTAAGTGAAAGTGAGTAAGCATAAAGGCCTTCATCCGAGTTGCCTTCTTGTTCAGTAGGCTAAAGATGAGAAGAAAATGAAAGCATTCATCTTGTTGTCTCATGGGTGGCATAGGTGAATAAAAATTTCTGTATAAGTGGACTACTCCCTGTGTCCATGTGATCTCATTGTTCAACTCCCACTTATAAGTAGGGGATAGGGGAGGCATAGCAGCAGGTAGGGGGATTAGGAGGGTAGCATTAGGAGAAATACCTAATGTAGATGATGGGGTGATGGATGCAGCAAACTACCATGGCATGTGTATACCTATGTAAAAAACCTGCACATTCTACACATGTATACAAGAACTTAAAGTATAATAATTAAAAAAAACTTGTATATGTATTGGGAAACCAAGGAAACATATATATATGTGAACTCATACAGTTCTAATCTGTGTTGCTCAGGGTCAACTGTATTTTCAATATCAGCACTTAAAGAGCTTCCTTGTTCTTTTTCACAGCCTCATGCCATGACATTATTCCATCAGTTATTTATCCAGTCCTCGATTAACACACCCTCAATATGCTCACAGCTTTTTTTCTATTGCCAACAGGGCTACAGTGAATAAACTTGTTCGTGGATCATTTCACAAAAGTTAATGTGAACAATAAATCCCCAAAGTGAATTCCTAGAGTAACACTGTGTTGTTGTGATTATTACAGATTCTTTTTGGTGGGGGACAGAGTCTCACTCTGTCACCCAGGCTAGAGTGCAATGGTGAGATCTTGGCTTACTGCAACCTCCACCTCCCAGGATCAAGTGATTCTCCTGCCTCAGCATTCTGAGTAGCTCCGCCACCATGCCCAGCTAATTTTTGTATTTTTAATGGAGACGGGGTTCCCCATGTTGGCCAGGTTGGTCTTGAACTCCTGACCTCAAGTGATCAGCCCACCTGGGATTACAGGCATGAGCCACTGCACCTGGCCTATATTACTCTTTGTTTATTGGTTTCTTTGAATATTTTAAAAGTGGAATCAAGTTGAGCAAGTTAGTTACAAAAGGGAAGGAACTAGCAAAAAAATGAAGATTCTCTTAGATAAAGAATTTAAAGGGTTAATAGAAATCAGCTTTCTTCAAAGGAGGACATGGTAGGAAAACCAAAGAGATGACCCCAGGAAGAAGTAATAGTCCTTCTACCTTCACAGAAAAAGATCAGCAGAGTTCTCATCCAATTATTTATCTTACTTTTATGGATGTTGAGGTCAGGTCACCTGTTAATAATGAGGGGGCTGTTGCTAGGGTGAGAAAGAAGCTTGAGCAAATTGCATGTTCTGCACATGTACCCCAAAACCTAAAATGCAATAAAAATTTTTTAAAAAAGTGAAAAATGTTAAACTAGATGCTGTGAATAAATTGAATTAGAAGATAATGGAAACACAAATATATTCTTGGCAATGCTGTGGGACCATCTGGGATTGGAGAGTGTGTTGATGCCTTCATGAGGAACATTATCACAAATTCAAGGCCTGAAAATGTAAAATAACAATAGTCAACAGGTTTAAAGCAAGCTTCAGAAAACAGAAGTGTAGCTCAATCCTGCTTTTCTGTTGTTCTCATTAACTGGAGGAACTTGGAAGTGTGAAAAGAACAGATACTTCCTGCTCCATCTTGGCCCTATCACTTCCACTACAAGTGATATTGAAGAAATCCATTAATTTCCATAGTTCCAGGATTTTATCAGCAAACTGAGTGTTCTATGTACAAAATTCTAGTATATGTACAAAAGTAAATAAGATATGGACCAACGGAATAACTTCTCTTGGGAGACTAATACAATTTTTATATATTTTATATATAAAATATGTATAGTTAAGTACTTTTAGAAATGTAATATACTCTACCTGCATTACCATCATTAGCTCGGAATGGTTAATTCTTGTATGAAGTAGTACAATACATAAGAAGAACTTCTAAGTAGTTGGTTCTCCTGAAAGTTCAAATTATTTCTGATTATACCATGAGTCATTATTATCACAGAGTTTGGAAATAAATATGTGTTTATATTTCATGTATGCCAGGGTAGTTAAATAGATGTGAGTTATCTTTAAACAGAATTTTAACTTACAGAAGAAAGAAGAGTACTTGTCTAAGTTATTACTATAGAACATTTTGTATTTGACATCCATTAATCTATTATGTTTTATTATTTTATTGTACTCTGTAAAATAGAACATTTGTAGATTTGTAATAGATGTAAATATGTTTTGCATGAAGTATACTGCATTCTAACAACTAATGATGGAGATGATAATAATATTACTTTAAAAGTCTCATTATGACAATTAAAGAATAATATATATATGCTTATTTGCATACATACATTCAGCACATGGTCTCAAAATTCATTGCTGTTCGACATATCTCACCTCCATCATTAATTGATTCAATCAAATTAGGGAAACAAGCCAGGCATGGTAGCTCATGACTATAATTCCAGCACTTTGAGAGGCCAAGGCAGGAGGATCCCTTGGGCCCAGTGGTTCAACACCAGCCTGGCAATACAGTGGAATTCCATTTCTACAAAAATATTTTTAAAATTAGCTAGATGTGGTGGTGTGCATCTCTACTCAGAAAACTGAAGTGGGAGGATGGTTTGAGCCTGGGTAGTTAGGGCTGCAGTGAACTGTGATCATACCACTGCACTCCAGCCTGGGTAACAGAATGAGACCCTGTCTAAAAATTTATTTCTTAAATTATAGCATTAGGAGAAATACCTAATGTAGATGATGGGGAGATGGATGCAGCAAACCACCACCATGGCCCATGTATACTTAAGTAACAAACCTGCGCTATCTGCATACACACCTCAGAACTTAAAGTATAATAAATAAATTAAAAAAATAAAGCAAATTGATGTCACAACATAACCAGTAAAGAAAAATAAAAGAATTAGCAGAGGACAACTGAATTATACCTGGAGTGGAGAGGAGAGGTAAGTCCACTGAGATGCATTTATTGCAGAGGTGATTATTTATCCTTGGCCAGCTATGCTGATTAAAGTGATATGATTGTTGAGTAGTTTCAGTCTGTTTTCTAGTTTCCATGAGAGTGGAATTAGATAAAATAAATGGAAGTGATATGAAGGAGAAATGTGCTACCAAAGGGTCACATGAAAGGAGTAGAAAGAAAAGGAAGTATTCCCACCTGTAATTCCAGCACACTGGGAGACCGAGTCACTTGTATCACGAGGTCAGGAGTTCAAGACCAGCCTGGCCAAGATATTAAAACACTGTCTCTACCAAAAATACAAAAATTAGCTGGCGTTGTAGCAGGTGCCTGTAATCCCAGCTACTGGGGAGGCTGAGGCAGGGAATTGCTTGAACCTGGAAGGCGGAGGTTGCAGTGAGCCAAGATTGTGTCACTGCCCTCCAGCCTGGGCAACAGAGTGACACTCTGTCTCAAAAAAAAAAAACAAAAAAAACAAACAAACAAAAAAAAAAAACAAAGCAAAACAAAACAAAAAAACAGCATAATGTGTGTGTGCATGTGTGTGTTTCAAGGCAATTTAATTTAATTACTCCTCAAAAACCTTACATTAGGCTGTGTGATAATTTACTGTAGAGGAAATGGTGAATGCAATTTTTCCCAGAAGGTCTGGGTTGGGATTCTGGGAATTAAAGTGTGTACCTTAAAGGCATGGTCAGCTTCTGAGGTGGGATGTAGTTGATATAAGTCATGTACAAGTTACTGGTGTGCACTGAGAAGGCAATCTCGGAAGGTTTGATTTTTTAAGGAACACAAACGCGGCAATTAGGCAAATTCCAAGGAAGATTGAGAGTCGCCTTGATGTTCGTGAAGAGTATGCATCCTCTCGCTGTGCTAAATGCATCCAGCAAAACTCTGAATAGACAAAAAGTTATCTACTGTCCATAAGGCAGAAGACTGAAGGCTTCCCATAGTCTCTCCAGTAAAAAATTTTCTAAGTATCAGAAATGCTTCTCCTTTTTTTCAAAAAATAAAAAAAATTAAAGATAATATTATAGACCCATCAAATGAATTATAATGGAATTGATTACAAAACCTAAAAACAAAACAAAACAAAAGCAAACAGCAACGACCAAAAAACAAAACTCCATGATTTTAAAGCTTGACCCCCCCCCAAAAAAATCCCTGAACATTTTCAAAGACAGAAGTCATTTTGACAGTGCTATATCTATTGTGGGAAATGTAAATACTCCTTAAGTGTAAAACTCACTAACAAAACAAAAAACAATAACTGAGCACCAACCACAGACCAGGAACTGTTAAGAACTGAGCACACCAAGATGAAGAAGATATAATCCAGGCCCCCAGAGGGAAAAAAAATATTATGAGAGACTTACAAAGATATAAAAAATGAATAGTAAAATGTTCTAGGTAGTGTAATGGAAATCTGTGCAAGGTGAAGTCAAGACCCAGAGACAAAGGCAGAGGCCCTCATTACCAAAATAATTTCCTGAAAAATCAAATTTCAGAGGGATATACAGATATTTGCTTGGGATAATTGCTAGGCATAATAATATAAATAATAGACGTCATACTTGCAAGAACAAATACTTATTATAATGTTTTACTGTAGTACATGATATAACACACATGTAATACAATGTAATACAAATTATATACACATACACTTTTTTTTCCAGCACTTACTATGATTCATTCACAAAGCTAAATGCTTTGTGTTTTCCATACTCTTTAAGTAGCAGGAAAGAAACCAGGATGTTAGAGAGCTCTGTATTTCAGGAACTGTCAGTAATTCACATTGATGAGCATAAGGGATACGGGCACATTGCGCACGGTGCTAGTATAGTGATAGACAAGCCTGCAGAGGGGGCAGCAGACAGTCTCTGAAGTATATTTTATTACTTGCTATGCTGTTTGGTGTTTTCAAGTAAGAGTCCTATCATCGTCCGGAAATATCAACTGCCTAAGCATCTCATAGCCATCTATCTACCAGAAGTGTCTAGCACTTGCTGGCTTTGCTCAAGGTCACATGTTAGGCACATGTATTTTTTGTGTGTTGTAGTAGGGAAGGATTGGAGTTAGGATATGGTGTGCATCATTGGTGTATGTTTTTATAAACCCTTCTGTGTATATTTGTATAAAACCTTCTTCCCACAAAGTGTGTTAAATTATAAATATACTGGTGGATGATAAAATAATTTCAATGTGGAAGTTACAAAACCCAACCTCTGTATGCCATTTACTGCATCTTCAACATTTAATGACTTCCAGTGCCTTATTTGGGCATTTCCAGCCTTCCAAATTGAAATTTAAGAGTTTCCATACTGTTCTTGTCGCAATCTTTCAAATGAATTTTCTCACTAAATTGCTTCTGATGTTTCAAGATGTTTTTTCCCTTGAAAATCTTTGTTTAATTAAATTTCCAGTTTCTACCAGTAGTTTTGGGAATTTCTAGCTGTACCGTTTTCGGCAAATGTTAAATCTTTGAGATTCACCTTCCTCTGCTGCAATATAGGGCAAACAACCCCTGCTCCACCCACCTCACAGAAGTGTCTTTCTATCATTCACCTTACTAATATTTACTGTCCCATTTTGTGTCAGGTGCTGATCTAGGCACTGGAGATACAGTAGTGAACAAAAAAAACCGAAGGTCCTTGGTGGGACCTATAATTTAGTGGGTTGGGACTGAAAATAAAATTTTAAAATGAATTAACTTTTATGCTACTAGAAGGGAATAAATGCTATGAAGTAAATTATGAAAAGAGAGTAAGGAATGGTAAGAACTTAAGTTGATGCTACAATAAAAATATGGTACAAGTGGTACATAAATGTTATAACAAAAACTGGTACACTGGTGTTCAGAGAGTGAGTAAATGTGTCAGACACTATACTAAATGTTTTAAGCATATCATTTTATTTAATGCTCCTAAGAAACCTAAGCAGGCATTACTGGTACTATCTTCATTTTGTGAATAATAAAATGAAAGTATAGAAAGGTTCGCATCATCATAGTTGTCAAACATACACACATATACTATTCATGCTAGTTGAAGGGAAATAGTTAACATACCCTCCAAAACTCACACACACAACCCCCAACATGCACACACAAACAAATGTTAACTTCTCAAACAGATGGATATGTTGAGGCCAATGACCAGTTTCAAAGATGCTTGATATTACTTCATCTCAGTGGAAAATTGTTCCTTGTCCTGATGTTCTTTAGGCTAGGAAATTTTGAATACAGTAAGATGTAGTTCAAATACACTGGAGAATAGGTGAGAGCAACCCAAAACTGTAGGAATCCTCTTTTCTGATGATGAATTTGCCCATGACAAGCAGGGGAACTGAGATCTGGCCTCATCTTTCTCTTCCATTCTTGCTCAAGCCATCTGTGGTTCTGAAGCTGTAATTCTGTTTGGTAAGTCAACTCTAAGAACAGAACAGGAGTTAAAAAATTGAGAATAGTAGACAAGAAAAGAGTGTGAAGAAATAAGTTGTATCAAGTTATAACATTTGTTTTCAAAAATGGCAGTATTCATAATCCTCTGAAGGTAAGCTTTGTTGGGACTGCTGAAGACCTACAGTAGCTTTTATCCAATTCATGTTATGACTGGAGACCTTTCTTACGATTTGAAAGGACACTTACAGAAGGACACTTTCACTTTTCCTGGAGAAGTCTGGCTGGTCACCAGAGATATCTTCCAAAGATGTTGATAATTTGGAAATGTTATCAGTTTCCAGGGAATAATTAGCTCTATAGACTAAGAAAGTTAGTAATACACCTGAAAATGAATGTGCTTCTGAGGAATAAGTCATGCTAATTCCTTACATAAGAAAGTTGCATATAAACTAGAATACCAAATTGCTAAATTGGTAATTATGCTGAGAAATCTAATGTATCAAGTGGATTACATAACAGTTTGCTGGTCAGTACATTTGTTCTGCATGCTAAATTTATTCCAGAAATAAAATTATGATCAAAAAGTTATTTTAAAATGAGCAGGGAGCCAAAGAACAGCCAATTAGTCCAATCAAAACTGTGGATGCTACTGAGACAGGATGGTTTACTGTGCACATTTTTATCACATGGTCAGATTTGCAGACATGGAGAGAAAATTTAGTTTTATAAAATATAATATTCTATCTCCTGGGCAGTGCTAAAGACACATGGGAATATTTATATCAGTGGCTTTTCCTTCTATAAGATTTCAGTTTTTATACCCAATATTACCTCTCAGTCTTGGGTGCTATGTGTGTTATATGAATGTAAATATAACTTCATTATTTACAAATTAAATAGGCTTTTTAAAATGTACATTTTACAAGTGCAGACTTTGGTATATATGCTAAGTGCATAGAGAGTAATAACAGCAAAATTGTACTTCCTATATGTTAGGTATAATTTGTTTACATGTATTCATGTTTAAAGGTCTTATTAATTCCTTTAGTAAGCTTAGAAGTAGTCATCAGCTTGGTCCCTTTTACATATGAGGACACTAATGCTAGGACAGTTAGTAAATTCCTCAAGTCTCCTTCTTTAGACATGGTGACTGCCTTTGAAGCCACACTGTCTTGCGCTGAATCTCTAAAATACACTAATTCTCTATTCTGTAGGGCTGGGGCATGTTGTGTTTTATTGTGTTGACATAATGATTCAAACAAGGACAATAAAGTGAGGGAATTTATTTTAAGTTAAAAAATAGGAGTAGATGCTAGAATTGTTTCATTAATACATATTACTTTTGATTAGTATCACTCAACTTCCCTAGGGAGTAAGAAGACCATATCCTAGTCTAGTTACTCTTATGTAACCTTCATTCCTAGGAAATTATCATTTCAGTATCCTGAAAAGTCAAGACAGATTACATTCAATATTACTTCCTCCTCCTGTCAGTTCCTTTCTTAGAGACTACAGTCAGGTGGGTGGTAGGTGACCTACCTTCTTTGAAATCTTCTCATGATTGGCGGGAAAGGATGATGCCACAGGTAAAACTTGCCAGATTCCCAGAATAGCTGCCTCCAGGGGAAATTTTTTCCCACTTTTCTGGATATTCATGGCTTCCTTCCATTTTGTAATCAGAGCACAGCACTTCTACTGTATTAATGTCATCAATATCTAATTGTTTTACCCTTCCATAGTTTCCTTGAGAAATGTTTTAACACAACCCCATAGGACTCTTCAGTCTAAGAACTCTGTTTTATTGAGAAATACAATTGGATGCATAGAATAAAGCCTTTTTATCTTTTCAAAAATATAACTATAAGATATACAAGTAAAAATTGCAAAATTTTACAGTTGGAACAATAATTTAGGCAAATTTTCCTCTCTTTGCAGATTAAGAAAATGAGGTACCAGGGCAGAGTGATTGCCCAGAATTGCTCAGTAAAAAGAGATAGAATCAGAACTACAAATCAGGAGTATTAAGTTTCTGTCTAAAACTACTAAATGGACAGTTAGTAACATTTTGCAAAAAGTTTGTTCTGTTTTGTTTTGTTTCTAATTTTTATTCAGAAGCTTACTTGAGAGTGTCAAAATTCTTGACATCTTTTCATGGACTGCTTGCAAAAAATGCAGTACATCTTATTTTTTAATGAATTTAATAAAAATTTATTCCTTATCAATTTATGGAATTCTGAAATTTATACTTTGAGAGATATGAGATGTATTGGTCACAATCTCTGATTTCCCCAGAAAACTCAAAGTGCTTTCCCTTCACAATGGCCTTGATGAGAAAAATTTTTCTGAAATGGATTAGGGACAAAATGAAACCCTCAAGAACTTAGTGGAGCTTCTATACTAGAGAGGGGCTTAGATTTGGAAGGAGTGAAGATGATCCAAGAGGTCTTCTGACTTCTGAGGTTCACTTATATTTACTTCCAGAAAGCTGATAATTGAGTGGTAACAGGAGTTCTGGAGATAAATTCTAATTAGTATGTGTTCCTTTCCTGCTAGAGACAAATGTGTACAAAGCAAGGTGGAGAGAAAAAAGAAATCATGATATGGGTATCTTGGACCATTTGTGCCATGTGTAAGATTTGTGTAAATTCCCTCCCTGCCTCCAAGCCTACAGCTGATACGTTCTCTCTTCAAAGTTCTCCCTTTTCACTTCTTTCTATCAAACTTGGCTTCTACCTTCTCTACTCTTTCTGAACCTCCATTTGTTGAGGCCTAATTCTCATGCCCCTCATCAAAGACCCCTCATTACTACCCATTTAGCTTGGGCTTTCAGCAGTTTTAAGCATGTGGCAGGCATTTCTTCATAAACTCTGTTTTCTCTAGTCTTAAAAACACATGGTGTTCTTTCTATTTCTCCAACTATTCCTTGGTCTTTGTTAAAGGTTCATTCTTCATTTCTAATGAGATGAGAGACATTCTTGGAGCTAATATTAAATTTGTTTCTCATGCTGTAATCTTTTCTGGAAAATAATCTTATCCTGAGTGTCATAGTTTGTATATTTTTGTTGTGATACTTTCCAAATGTACATCCTCTATTATTTTCCTCTTAGCTTTATAAATCTTTTTTATCTTGCCTTTACTAAGTCTTTTCTTCTTAACTCTTATAAAACCTCCTACATGGATTATGCATTTGGATAACTGAGAGGCACTTTAAAGCCAACATGTCAATAACTGAATTTAGTATATTCTCCCCAAAATATTTTCATTCTCTGGTGTTTTCTATCTCAGAACACTGGGTCCTCTTTTCATGGGCTCCATCACAGAAGAAAGCTAGGTGTCGTTCTGCATAGCTCCTGCTCCCTGACGTCCTTACTTAAATCCCTGTAATTTTCTAAGTACTTCTCAAAACTATTCATTTTTCACAGTTACAATCTAGGTCCATTTCTAAACACACTGCTGTCTTCCAAGTTTGTTTTCTCTTTAAATGTCTTCTCTTTCTCATGTCTAAGAAACTTTTCTTCATTAAATTTGTGACTCCTTTCAAATATTACCTCATTGAGAAATCATTTTTTGACATTCTAGCTGATGTTAGATGTCTCCTCTTCTATGCTTTTATAGAACAGTATATACCAGAATGGAAGACATACAAGCATGTTACAGTGTAAATTGCATTTTTAAAAAATTTTGCTATTATCTAAATGCCATGTCTTTATACTATAAACTACTATCATGTTTGTATTTCCATTGCAAACTATAGTGACTAGTAAACAACATTTCTTAATATTTGGTTTGTTAAAGAATTAAGGAATGCATTTCTGAGTGGAAGCAAAGCTATTTAATGGAGATATGGGATAGATGTCATCAAGAAAGTAAGAAACTTTGCTTAATAGCAAGTAGTATCTATAGAAGGATGCTTGCTTGCTCATCTGTTTTGATCTGATTTGACTTGTTTGACCTTGTATATTTCATAGGCTATTTTAGGGCAAATAGAAAGAGTTATGAAAAAAAGTAATACCAAGAAAAGAGGGAGGAAAATTGCTGAATAAGGGGCCAAAAGGAAATTTAAAAAATATTTGCATCAATGGTGAAATGAATGAGAATATAAATAAAAAATATAATGAAAAAAATCAAACTTTACCTCTTCCATTTAGACAGAATCTTTGTCATAGGACTTACTATTTTGTCCCAACTCATCAAATTTATTTACTTGCATGTCCATTATTAAAATAAGACATGTTTTAGAGGGAAAAAGTGTTTCGTTCACCTTAATGTTTTTAGAATAATGACTGCTATCTTAAAGTATGACCAATATTCACACTGACTACGTGATAAATAACGAAGGTACCAGAGGTGTTTGAAGTCACCTCAGAGTGACTTCATTTTGAGTGAGGGCTAGGAAAATGAGACTGAGACATTCTGGGCTGCATTCCTAGAAAATATGGCATTGCTAGCCTCTAGATGTTTATGATTAAGGGAAAAATTAATAATGTTTACTAAAACAGACCCAGACTTAGAATTGTTCAGATACCCTGATATCTGGACAACAAAGGCATTCCATATATGTGTTTATGTATACACACACACAAATACACAAGCATTGTAATTAGAGTGGACACGTTTCTCCTCTTACTTTCAGGAACTTCCTACTCTATGGAGCACCCATCCTTACACCTTTCACTTTGTAGGATTCATTACTCCAGATAGGTTATGCTTATGCTATGGTAACCAACATGACATAGACAAGTTTGTCTTCCACCACGTTACTTTCTTAATAAACTTGCTTATACTTTGTACTGCAGACTCTCCCTGCTTTACTTCTTGCGAGAAATCCAAGAACCCTCTCTTGGAGTCTGGATTGGGACACCATTCTGGTAACAAAGGGGCTGTGTTCATTATCATATCAAGGCTGAAACGCAAGAAGATTCAAAGTTGCATTGTCTATTTAGTGAATAGGTAAATTTATCTTTCTGGAAATCTTAATCTTGAACTACAATGTAATAAACACTTACTTCTCCCCAGTACTTATGTGACTAAGCACCTACAAGTGTGCGTGTACGTTAAACACTTTATTTCATAGCTGTATTAATCCAGTCTCACACTGCTATAAAGATACTACCTGAGACTGGGTAATTTAAAAAGAAAGGAGGTTTAATTAACTCAGAGTTGCAGATGGCTGGAGAGGCCACAGGAAACGTACAATCATTGTGGAAGGTAAAGGGGAAGCAAGGCATGTCTTACATGGCAGCAGGAGAGAGAGAGAGAATATAGGGGAAACTGCCACTTTTAAACCAACAGATCTCTTGAGAACTCCTTCATTATCATGAGAACATCATGGGGGAAACTGACCCTGTGATCCAGTCACTTCCCACCAGGTCCCTCTCTCAACACCTGGGTGTTAAAATTCCTGATGAGATTTGGATGGGAACATAGAGCCAAACCATATCAGTAGCAGCTTAGATAAATCAAACAACTTGAGCTGGCTTTGATTCTGGGTATTTCTTGAGCCCATGCTCTTTTCACTGTGTATGGATTCATTACTCTGATAGGTTATGCTTATGCTGTGGAAACAGCATAACACAGACAAGTTTGTTTTCTACCCATAATAAGTCCAGTGTGGACTGAGCAACTCTCTATGGCAGATATGTCTAGTGTGATGACTCACATAGGCATGCTGCTTCCATCTTGTGGTCCTTTCAGGCACACAGTCTCTGGTCAGCCAATGCCCAAAGTGAGCAAAGAGAAAGAAGAATGGTAAGGGGTTTTCCCCTGCCTCATCCAAAATTGGTGCAGATCACTTCCACTCATATTGTATTAGCCAAAACTTTTCTATAACTCTACCTAACCACAAAAAGCTGGTTCAGTTTATGTTGTGTGACTAAACGGAAATAATAACACATAAAATTGGGTAAATCCACATCACATCCAATATAATACTAAAGTAAAATACTTGGCTTTATGCAAATAGGGATACTGGAGAGTTGGGAGGCCATGCAGTTAATTAAACAAATATTTACTGCAGCCCTACTGTGTGTCAGGCTGTTTAATTTCCTGAATCAACAGCAGTGTACGAAACATAGAAGTTTCCCCACAGTCATGGAATTTGCATTCTAAGAAAGAGAGGCGGCCGGGCACGATGGCTCACGCCTGTAATCCCAGCACTTTGGGAGGCTGAGGCAGGTGGATCACGAGGTCAAGAGATCGAGACCATCCTGGTCAACATGGTAAAACCCGTCTCTACTAAAAATACAGAAAATTAGCTTGGAACGGTGGCGCGTGCCTGTAATCCCAGCTACTCAGGAGGCTGAGGCAGGAGAATTGCCTGAACCCAGGAGGCGGAGGTTGTGGTGAGCCGAGATCGCGCCATTGCACTCCAGCCTGGGTAACAAGAGCGAAACTCTGTCTCAAAAAAAAAAAAAAAAGAAGAAGAAGAAGGAGAAGCAAGCAAACAAACCAAACCCCAAAATGTAATCATTTTAAAAATTAAAGAAGTACAGGTAGGCGTTTGTACAGAATTATCATAGCATTATGTGACAGAAAGTTTCTCAGTAGCTAATTTAGTGTAGGTGGTTGGCAAACATCTTTGTGCAGAGGTGATACGTAAACGGAAATCTGAATGATGTGAAGGAGCAGCTACATAAAGTTAGGAAGAGAGACATTCCAGACTGAGCAGAGTTAGCTCAAAGACTTTGCTACAGAAATAATCTCTGGCTGGTGGCTAAACAGAAATTAGGTCATTGTGGATAGAGCAGTGAGAGAGAGAAGAATCATCCTGTTAAATGTTGTTGTAGGAAGAGGGAGTGATCAGGACTTGACTATTTTGAAGGAAAAACAAAGAGTTTTGAGTACAAAGAGAAACCACTGGAGAACAGTAAGCAGCAGAGTGACACAATGTGATTTATGTTGATTATTAGCACAGTTCAGTCTTCCAAACCTTATACATTCCTGAACCCTGAAAATAGAAGCTGAAGTGATAGACATCTGTATGAGAGCCAAAGGCAATATCAGAGTTGAAAGGTGCTAAGCCCCACTTACTTTCAATGGAACTGTCACAGAGAAATGCACTGTTACTGAAAAATGCCAGATTGGCAGTCTAGACTTGCCTGAAAACCTAAAAAATAAATTGCACATGTGTAAAATGCTACCCTAGAATTAGGAAACTCAAGTGATTTAAGCTAGCATTTAAACTGGTGGCACACCGCAGCCACTGTCCGGTATGTGGGGTCTCAGAATGCTTTCACATGTATACTAGATTGAGTCAAGGTAAGCCAAGGTCCTATGGATGCCTGATGCTATACTGGCCCAGTCTCGGAACAAGAAGGGGAGCAGAAAGATAAGTTGGAGGCCTTCTGGGGAGACATGTCCATGATGTGCAGAAATGGCCACATTAGCTGGCAGAGGCGGATGGAAAATTCTTCTTCAGCTGAGCTGTCAGAACTGCTTCAGGAAAATAGCTCTTGCTGCAGATTATCTCATATGTTAATGTGTGCAGTGATGTAACAAGGAAAGTGGTTTTAGGGTATTTACTTCAAACCTTGTTTCCTGGAGCCTTCAGGTTCAAAGAAAGTGCCTTTAGGAGCCACCATAGTCCTGGAGAGTAAGGAAAATAAGTGAAATTCCAATACACGGGGGCTCTGTTCTAATTCATCCAAAGCTGTTTTTTATGTTTTATGTATTAATAACATTGGGGTTGTATGTGAAATTTTATTTGGAAGAAATATTCCTACTGAAGAAAGTATAATTTCAATGTAATAAGAGCACAGTGTTAAGAGGCATAAGGTTGAAACCACATAAATCATATCTAGGTAATAATTTATGCTATTTTATTTAATCACATTTTATAGATGGCTACTCTAAACCTCAATTGACATTTGGGAAAATTGAGAATAAGGAAGTTTAAATTCCTTGTTCAAGGTCACATAACTGGTAAATGGTCAAGATAAGACTCAAACTTGGATTTCTGATCCCAGGTGTCTCACTCCCTTTAACTGTTATCTGATTAAGTTATGGATGATGGACCCCTATCCACTGTTCACTGACTTTATGATCTCTATTAGGTACCATCTTCCCAGAATCTCATTTTTATCATTTAATAAAGAATAACGGAGCACTTAATGAAACCAACATCATTATTTTGAGGTTCAAATGATATGATATGTTTATGAGAAGAAAAGAAGAAACTAGCACGAACTAAATGCTAGACACTTTTACAGACATTGGTTTACGTAAGCATCTCAGAAACACAATGAGGGCACTGATGATGTCCTACTTTACAGATAAGGATATCAAGTCTGAGCCTAAACAGCCAGGAATAGACGCTGATGCTGGTATTTCAATGTGTGTTTCAGTCCATTCAGGTGAACAGGACTTCACCTAACTTTTGTGGTGACTGAGGCAGAAATAAAAAAGGAAACCCATTTATCATACCTTTAAAGAGTTGAACATCATAAACTAATAAACACATGTGTTAATAAGTATATAACTTCCGCATTGATAAATATACCTTCAAAACAAAAACATATATAGCTTTCAGGTGACTGAAAGTCAAAGTCAATTCAAAATTATCAAAGAAGAACAAATGTATTATTATTGTGCATATCTGGGTGCTGTACTTATGAAAGGAGGATGATTGGGTAATTAATTAGATACAGACCTAGTTAATACTTTACTATGCATTTACTTCATGATTTACCTTCATTTCATCAGCTTTGCTATATTCTAGAGTTAATATTTATATATTTTTGTTTATTGTAATTTTCCAGCTGACCGAAAATAAAATGTAAATATACTCAAAGATTAGTAAATGTGAATATTTTAACCAAAATGTAAATTTCAATATACATAAAATATAAACACCAGAATTATTTATCTATTCTCACACACAATATTTTTCTTTACAAATATTTAAAACTGATCAACATAATAAAAGCTAAAATTCAAGTTTGATAATAAATACTAATTTTGTATCAAAATTATTTCAAATAATTTTACTTTAAAATGTAGTCTCATTAAATATTCTTATAAAATGTAACTTCTTTATTTTCACATTCAATGAGCATCTAGTTGCCAAATTAAGGAATCCATATCACACTTCATGCATGTTATAGCTAGACCAGCAAGTATATAAATGTAAGAGTGATATGAATTGTTGTAAATTACAGAATGTTCTTTAGTTGCTATGTATGACTACCATATGCAAGTATCATGCTAATTAGTCAGTATGTTCAAAGCAGGAATTGAAACTTTAAGAAAAGAGAAGATGGACACTAGCTCAACTGAAAAAAACTTAAGTTATGTAAGAATATATTGTGTTCACGTTGAAGATTTGATTCGTGTGATTATTAATTTTATGTGTCAATCCCTGGATGATTGGGTCAGGAAATACCCAAATATCGACTTAGACATTATTTCTTGTTATGTCTATATAGGTGTTTTCAGGAGAAATTAGCTTCTGCATAACTTAACTGAGTAAAGCAGATGGCCCTCCTTAATTTGAGTGGGCCTCATCCAATTCATCCAGGGCCCGCACAGAGCAGAAAGGTAGAGGAGGGTTAAATTATCACTCAGTTTGCCTGATTGAGACTTGACATCTATCTTCTCCTGCACTTAAACTGGAATTCACCACCAGCATACCTCCTTCTCAAGCCTTAGGGATTGGACTGGCATTTACACCACTACCTTTCCTGAGTCTCCAGCTTGCAGACGGCAAGCAGATCATACAAATTCTTGGGCTCCACAGTCGTGTAAGAAAAGTCCTTATACTATGTTAAATATATATATATATATATATATATATATATATATATATATATACATACATATATATACTAAATGTGCATATATATACACTAAATGTATATATATACATATATATACTAAATGTATATATATATAAGTATATATAAATACTAAATGTATATATGTAAGTATATATATACTAAATGTATATATATGTAAGTATATATATAATAAATGTATATATACATGTAAGTATATATATACACTTATAAATAGGATGTATATATATATATATATATTTATAAATAGGATATATATATATATTCTCTTTGTTCTGTTTCTCTGCAGAATCCTAATATAACTAGCTAATTAATCTGTTTTCTTTTACCATTGCATTCTGAAGCTATATCAGAAGAGGCACAACCTATACAATGTTGACTTTTTGATGCAGCATGTTATTTTTTGTTAATTTTTTTACATATCTTGGTTTATTTACTTGTTTTTTAGTATAAAGATGTAGAGAGCTTCTCCTTGGGCTTTGCAGTGTTAATCTGCAGAGTGAATGTTTAAAATTTAGAGTTACTGCTCCCACCAGGCTGGCCCTGAGAGCTGGATTGCAGGTGATTGAGGTGCTTACATATTATTGCTTGTATATAGGTGTTTGTTCATTTTTGTGATATGACTGTATCTAAATCATGAATGTTCATTTCAATATACATCAACACATTTTTTTCTGTAAAGGGAGTGTGTGTGTGTGTGTGTGTTTCTTTAAAGGGCAAAATATTAATTTTATATCAAAATTATATATATATATGTAATTGCCAAATGGTCTCTATCGATATTACTCTATTTGCTGTTTAGTGTAATATTAGCCATATAGACAAATGAAGTAAACATGGCCTTATTTGGATTGTAGGTCAAACTTGGCCCATGGGCTATAATTTGTTGTCCTCTGTACTGAAGCATGGGATCCTAAAAGGAATTCTCCTTCCTAAGTTTAAGTAGGTTACTGCATGCAGTGCACCTTGTAAACAAAACAGAAATTAATAAACCATTTAATTAAATCACTGGTTGGAGTGATCTGGCCAAGATTTGAACATATGGGGCTTATTATTCACAGTAAATTTGTATAAATCTTAGGTGACCAGATGTTCTAAAAGTCTGCTATGGTGGTCTTTATTTATTTATTATTGTTTTGGTTCTTTATCTATGTTTGTGGTCACAAGAATTACTGACCTTGGGGCTGGCCCACTTCTCTTAGAATACTGGTAATGACAGTATAAAACTATGACCAATAATAACAGTTCAGCAACGACAAATGTCCATGAAGTGATAACAGTTAGCCAGGCATTATTCTAACAGCTTTGCTTATAATAATTCATGTAATGCTGGAAAGCGCAGTCCTTAATTTTGAGTGAACATTTATAATTCATATATTCTTAAGAGCCAGCTCTGTGAAACTAAAGGCCTCGTGGAGACGAAAGACCAGCTTCCAATTTATCCATTTGATACTTCTTAGCTAGATAGACTCTCTGATTTCTTGCATGTATTAATGGGAAGAACTTCAATGCTGTAGTGAGTACAAAATGCAGAAAGATTTGTAAAACACAGTTTTAGAAAAGTGTGAGTGGGGGCTGGTTGTGATGGCTCACACTTGTAATCCCAGCACCTTGGGAGGCTAAGGAAGGCAGATCACTTGAGGTCAGGAGTTCGATACCAATTTGTCCAACATAGTGAAATCCCATCTCTACTAAAAACACAAAAATTAGCCATGAGTAGTGGCTCATTTCTATAATCCCAGATACTTGAGAAGCAGAGGCAGGAGAATCACTTGAACTGGTGGGGAGGTGGAGGTTGCAGATCATGCCACTGCACTCCAGCCTGGGCAACAGAGCAAGACTCCATCAGCAAAAAAAAAAAAAAAAAGAAAGAAGGAGAGAGAGAGAGAGAGAGAGAAGGAGGGAGGGAGGCAAGAAGGAAGGAATGAAAGTGTGAGTAGTTCATGCCTGTAATCCCGCTTCCAACACTTCAGGAGCCTGAGGAAGCTGGATCACTTGAACACAGGAGTTCAAGACAAGCTTGAGCAACACAGAGAGGCTTTCTCTCTACAAAAAAAAAAAATTAATATTAGCCTGGTTCAGTGGCACACAGCTTTGGCTCAGCTACTCTGGAGGCTGAGGTAGGAGAATCATTTGAGCCCAAAAGGTTGAGGCCGCAGTGAGCCATGATTGCACCACTGTACTCCAGGCTGGGTAACAGAGTTACCGTTTTTTGACAGTGAGGCCCTGTCTCAAAAAAATAAAAAAAAGTGAGTAAAATAAAAACATTGTAACTAAGATATATTTTCACTCTTTATCAGTGTTACAGAACAGGAACTATATCTTTAATGATTTTCTAAATGTGTCTTTCTTCTTTTCTGCCTTCTCTCACAGTGGTAATCCAAAAGGGGAAAAAAAAAACGAATCCACTCACAATCCTCATGATCAGAGAACCCAACCTCTCTTTCTTAATACTTCAGCTATAGACTTTGAGCTTTTATTTTCAAATTAAAAAAAAATTTTTTTTTGAGGCGGAGTTTTGCTCTTGTTACCCAGGCTGGAGTACAATGGTGCGATCTCGGCTCACAGCAACCTCCGCCTCCTGGGTTCAGGCAATTCTCCTGCCTCAGCCTCCCAAGTAGCTGGGATTGCAAGTGTGCGCCACCATGCCCAGCTAATTTTTTGTATTTTTAGTAGAGATGGGGATTTCACCATGTTGACCAGGATGGTCTCGATCTTTTGACCTCGTGATCCACCCGCCTCGGCCTCCCAAAGTGCTGGGATTACAGGCGTGAGCCACCGCGCCCGGCCCTGAGCTTTTATTTTTAAGCATTATTTGTTTCCTCTATTGTTTTTAAAATATGGCCTTTCAAGATGTTTGGAATACACTTGCAAAACATACTAACACTCGAAGTTAATATATGTTAAATCAGTTCCAGGTTTGGAAATAATCCTTGCTGATTTGAAGGTAATATATGGTGCTTGTCATTGAAAATGTGTGTGCAGGTGCACTGTCTGCTGACAATGTGAAATTGGCATTAGAGTTAATCACAGATTTGAATTTGGCAAATGCTGGATTTCACAGCAAATATAATCTAGTATTACTGCAAAAGGCAATTATAAAACTTCCTACTTTTTCTGAGCAACAAATTAGAATGCAATTAGAATCACATGCATTAGAGGGTATGCGTGTGCACCCATGAGTTTGAGAGTACAGTGTGCATGTGTGTAGAGGTGTGTGTTTGTGTGTGTGTGTGTAAGTTTAACATTTCCTTTTGTCTCTTTATAACACTCCAAGCACTCCAAACTAGCAACTTAATTTTAGAGTTTTCTTTATATATCCAGATTCAGGATACATCCTTCATTCTTAAATAGATTCCCTCAATATTCACAATACTGGAAACTCCTTAAAGCATAAACAATGTTTATTTCTGCATTTCTGTAGCTAACTCGCATTCTCAAGAAGGATAATATCTTCCTATTATTAGCCATTACTAGGATTTTTTTCTATGAACTCGTAAAGTGAGGGCTGGATAATTTTATAAACATGGCTCTTGACACTGTGCTCCACATAAATACAATAATATCACACCTTTTATAACTCATCAGATCCCTCAAAAATGGAATATATCAAATGAGAAGAGCAGAGGTTTATTAAAAACTCATCCATTCAAAAAGTATCTACTGAACATTTATCTTATGGAGAAAAACATTTATTTTATTTATGTTACAGAAGCATAACAGTGAATAAACAGAAAGTCTGCATTTATGGAAATAACAATCAATGTATGTGTTCTAAAGATGTCTATAATAAAAGCTTAAGTATAAAAATCAAAATAAGGAAGCCGAATTTATAGAACTTTCTATATGCTAGAAATTATTTGAGGCACTTTCATGTACTTATAATTTTATTCCTTAAAACACAGTTATTGTAATTTTACAAAGATGAAACATGTACACAGAATTTGAGTCACTTATACACGTAATATGCAAATGACTTAACCATATTTCTAGTCCAGTGGTTTAACTAGAGTCCACACTATTTTGGCCATATTGTGTTGCAACACTCTTGGCTTGCTACAGGAACGTATGGCAAGCCTTCAGTCAAATACATTACTTGAATATCTGTTTTTCAATGATTATTATTTTTCATGACTGAACTTTGAATATGAGAATGGCAGTGGGAAGTTCAAGTGGTATTGCCTGTCAAGCACATGAGGGCTGGATATGCTTCCATTGTATTAATGTAATATACAGCCACAAGCTTTGGCAATCAACTGGGTGAAAGGCAAGGACATCATGCCCCTAAAAACTAGTGAACAATAATTTATGCCAAAAAATAGTTATCACACAGTTTTCTGAGGGTCATCAGTATGTGGATTAGCAGGTTCTGATTTCTCGCAGAAATCAGTTCTGGGTGAAATAAAAAGACAGGAACAATTATTTGAGTGAAGAATTGTCCAAGCAAGTAGGGATAAGGCCAGCAGGATAGTAAAAAACAAACAAGAACTGTGCAGTGGAAAGCAAATACCTAATTTGAAGTTACAGAATATTCTAGTCACCTTTAAAGAAAATATCATTGCAAAATGTGATGAAAGAGAACAAATGAGTTCACTCATTGCTGAAGCTGAAAAAAAAATTGCCACAAATTGTGATTTTTATCAGAGTGGATGATCATCAGCTATGCATCCTGAATGCGTTTTAATAACAAGTCTGTTGGAGACATTCCTCATTTAGGACAAAATTATGTCTTTGACATGTAAAACATACCCTGTTTAACAGTGGATATGGTTTCATCTGTTTCTAATATGCTTTTCGTGAGGAAAAGAAAGTTATCTGATTGTTGGATGTGTGCTGAGTGCTTGGACGTAACTGGTTCAGTTCCAGTTTGATGAGGTTGGGTGGGAAGAATCCAGAAGCCAAAACAAAAAACAAAAAGCAAAAAACCTGATTCTTTTTCTGTTTTTAGACATGAAATACGTTTAAGTGTACAGGTTCTGCCCTACAAAGTAGTAAGCAGTTGAGAGTTGGAGATGCCTTGAGTTCATTCCATTTCTTTACCACCCTATCACTGAATGACAAATAGAGAGAATGCTTATTTGGAAGTAGATTGTTGCCTCGCATGAAAGCCAAAATCTCCAAACCGGGCTTAATTTGGTAATAAAGCTATGTGTAGCCTGTATCTGCTACAGAGCAGGTTCTTAGCTTTGCTCAGGAAAGAATTCAAGAGTGAGCCAGTGGTGGGAAAGAGCAGCTTTATTGATGCTGAGGAGTTACAGCTCAGTAGCTGCTCCTGGAGTAACAAGGCTGATGGATGGACAACAGCAGCTTACCAGATGTTGGCTAGCTATATTTATACCCACCTTTAATTGCATGCAAATTAAGAGGAAGTTTATTCAGAAATTTCTAGAAAATGGGTAGCATCTTGTTGATATTGCCATGGAAAGGGACAGTAACTTCCAGGTGTTACCAGAGCATTTGTGAACCATCATGGCGCTGGTGGGAGTGTTTATGAAGATGGGCAGTGAGGGCCACTAGACGTTGCTTTTAATGCCACTGGCTGATTCTGGCTGGTTTCCTATCTTGTCCAGGAAACAAGTCCTGCCCATCTCTTATCTCACATCTTCTTGACTCTCGTGTCTTTCAATTACTTTTGATTTTTAGGTCAGAACGAGTATTATTTAATGAATTACTTAGAATCCAATAAGAACTTCAGTTCTTTAAATGGTTACATTTTAACAGTCAGTAGCCATGAGGCTCACACCAACTTTTTCACTAAGTAAGCAGAGTCAATAAAGTTTCATATTATTTATGTTAAAATTAGTTTGAATAAATTGGGGAACTATTAATACACAATGAGGATTTGTGGGGTGAGGATCTAAGAAAGAAGCAAGCTCATTTCATTCTCCTTTTCCAATTGAGTTTCTGCTGATTTTTAAAGAGAACCAAGAACCACTGAAGGTCTCACAAAACTGAAAAAAGAAAAAAATATATATTATTGAGAGTTCACCAGAGAGGAGAGCCCTGATAAAACCTGAGGTCAGAGCTAAAGAGGTAGTTTCAACATAATAATAAACCAGAAACATACCAACACTCATAGAAATCAAAGCCCACCTCTGAATAATCTTAATTTCGGATTGATGAATAGTATATAAGACTACTCATGCCTTTTGCTGCTTCACTCTCAGAAGATCAATGTTTCGGGCAAAAGAGATCATTATACAAAGATTATTAAAATAACCAACCACATAAAGATAAAAGGTGTAATAGAAAAACAATAGAAGCAAGAGACAGGAATTCTGATCTCATGCATGAAGTTTAAAATATCAATGATCAAAAAAACTCAAAACATAGCAGAAGACAAGAAATAACTAAGATCAGAGCAGAACTGAAGGAGATAGAGACATGGAAACCCCTTCAAAAAATCAACAAATCCAAGAGCTGGTTTTTTGAAAAGATCAACAAAATAGACAGACCACGAACCAGACTGTTAAAAAAGAAAAGAGAGAACAACCAAATAGATGCAATAAAAAATGATAAAGGGGAAATCACCACAGATTCCACAGATATTCAAACCATCATCAGAGAATATTACAAACAACTCTATGCACACAAACTAGTAAACTTGGAAGAAATGGATAAATTCCTGGACACCTGTGTCCTCCAAAGCCTAAAGCAGGAGGAAGCTGAAATTATGAATAGACCAGTAAGAAGGTCTGAATTTGAGGCAGCAATTAACAGCCTACCACAAAAGAAAAGCCCAGGTACAGTTGGGTTCACAGCCGAATTCTAACAGACACACAAAGAGGAGCTAGTACCATTCCTTCTGAAACTATTCCAAATAATCCAAAAAGAGGGAATCCGTCCCAATTCATTTTATGAGACCAATGTCATCCTGATACCAAAACCCAGCAGAGACTCAACAAGAAAAGAAAACTTCAGCCCAATATCCATGATGAACATGGATGCAAAAATCTTCAATAAAACACTGGCAAGCCAATTGTAACAGCACATCAAAAAACTTTTCCATCATGATCAAGTAGGATTCATCCCGGGGATGCAAGGCTGGTTCAACATATGCAAGTCTATAAATGTAATTCACCACATAAAAAGAACCAAAAACAAAAAATACATGATTATCTCAATTGACGCAGAGAAGGCCTTTGAAAAAATTCAACAGCCCTTTATGCTAAAAACCCTCAATAAACTCGGTATTGATGGAATGTATCTCAAATTAATAAAAGCTATTTATGACAAACCAACAGCTAATATCATACTGAATGGTCAAAAACTGGAAGCATTCCCTTTGAAATCTGGCACTAGACAAGAATGCCCTTCTCACCACTCCTATTCAATATAGAACTGGAAGTTCTAGCCAGAGCAATCAGGCAAGAAAAAGAAATAAAGGGTATTCAAATAGGAAAGGAGGAAGCCAAATTGTCTCTATTTGCAGACGACATGATTGTACATCTACAACACCCCATTGTTGCAGCCCAAAGTCTCCTGAAACTGATAAGCAACTTCAGCAAAGTCTCAGGATATAAAATCAATGTGCAAAAATCACAAGCATTCCTATACACCAATAACAGACTTAAAGAGAGCTAAATCAAGAACGAACTGCCATTCACAATTGCTACAAAAAGAATAAAATACCTAGGAATACAACTTACAAGGAAAGTAAGGGACCTCTTCAAGGAAAACTACAAACCACTGCTCAACAAAATAAAAGAGGACACAAACAAATGGAGAAACATTCCTTGTTCATGGTTAGGGAGAATCAATATCGTGAAAATGGCTATACTGCCCAAAGTAATTTACAGAATCAACACCATTCCCATCAAGCTTTGACTTTCTTCACAGAACTGGAAAAAACCACCTTAAACTTCATATGGAAACAGAAGAGAGCCCGCATAGCCAAGTCAATCCTAAGCAGAAAGAACACAGCTGGAGGCATCACACTACTAGACTTCAAACTATACTACAAGGCTACAGTAATCAAAACAGCATGGTACTGGTACCAAAACAAAGAAATAGACCAATGGACCAGAACAGAGGCATCAGAGGCGACACAGCATATCTACAACCATACAATCTTTGATACACCTGACAAAAACAAGCAATGGGGAAAGGATTCCCTGTTTAATAAATGGCATTAGGAAAACTGGCTAGCCATGTGCAGAAAGCAGAAACTGAACTCCTTCCTGACACCATACACTAAAATTAACTCCAGATGGATTAAAGACTTAAACATAAGACCTGGCACCATAAAAACCCTAGAAGAAAATCTAGGCAAAACCATCCAGGACATAGGAGTAGGCAAGGACTTCATGGCCAAAACACCAAAAGCATTGGCAACAAAAGCCAAAATAGACAAATGGGACCTAATCAAACTCCATAGCTTCTGCATAGCAAAAGAAACAGTCACTAGAGTGAATCGGCAACCAACAGAATGGGAAACAATTTTTGCAGTTTACCCATCTGACAAAGGGCTGATATCAAGAATTTACAAAGAACTCAAACAACTTCACAGGAAAAAACCAAACAAGCCCATTCAAAAATGGGCAAAGGATATGAATGGACACTTTACAAAAGAAGATATACATGAGGCCAACAAACATATGAAAAAATGCTCATCATCACTGGTCATTAGAGAGATGCAAATCAAAACCACATTGAGATACCATCTCACGCCAGTTAGAACGGCGATCATTAAAAAATCAGGAGACAACAGATGCTGGAGAGGATGTGGAGGAATAGGAACACTTTTACACTGCTGG
>CM052650.1:10023735-10101587 GCA_028533165.1 Leontopithecus rosalia
AACCAACCCAAATGCCCATCGATGATAGACTGGACTGGGAAAATGTGGCACATATACACCATGGAATATTACGCAGCAACCAAAAACGATGAGTTTGTGTCCTTTGTAGGGACATGGATGAATCTGGAGAACATCATTCTCAGCAAACTGACACAAGAACAGAAAATGAAATACTGCATATTCTCACTCATAGGTGGGTGATGAAAAATAAGAACACATCGACACAGGGAAGGGAGTACTATACACTGGGGTCTACTGGGGGGAATAGGGGTGGTACAGCGTGGTGGGGAGTGAAGGAGGGATAGCCTGGGGATAAATGCCAAATGTGGGAGAAGGGGAAGAAGACAGCTAAACACACTGCCATGTGTGTACCTATTCAACTATCTTGCATGTTCTGCACATGTATCTCATAACCTAAAATGCAATTAAAAAATATATTGATGATTAATATACTAAAGTAATTAATAAAATAAATTGAGATGATTGGCTGCTAACTATAAACAATAATCTTGCTAAATATATTAATCCACAAAATAAAATACCCAATATATTTCTATATATCACCAATTAACACTTAAGAAAATTAAATTTAACAAGAAGGGAAAGACTTATAAAGTGAGCAACAATAAAATTAGAAACTTCCAATTTTTTAAACATGCCATAAGGAGGCAAAAAAGCAAACCACACAGTAGAAAAATGATTTTCCATCAATAGTAACTGGCATAGTTCTTGTTTGCAGAATATACAAAGATTTCTATAATTAACTTGTGAAGTGTAAACCACAATATAAGGATGAATGAAGTACCTGATTAGACACTTTACAAAAGCATATATCCAAATAAAACATTAAAAAATTTTCTCAACCTCAGATAATCATAAATTCAATGCAAATTAAAACTATAATAAAATAATTCATACCACTCCACAGTACCTGAATTATCAAAATTCAAAAGACTGTAAATGGTATTTGTAAGAATGTGGACCATGTGGAATTCTCATATACTACAGGGTAATATTGTTATAACTTTTTTGAAAAATGTTTGTCAGAATTCACTAAAGCTAAACCTACATGCCAGCAAAAAATGTAATATAGAATTCAACCCATCAACTGCCTTCCTAATCATATACTCAACAGAGATGCTTACACATGTGTGGCAAAAAAAACAAGATTGTTCAAAGTAGTATTATAAATAACACAAATTGTGAAGCAATCCAAAAATTCATCAAGAATTGAATGGATAAATTAATTCACTACTTTTGTAAGGATAGTATACACCCATGAAAATAAGTGAATTTTAAATAAATGAAACAAAATAAATACTGCAATCCCAATTTAGAGTAAAGATACAATAGATACCATATTTTATAATTCTATTTCATAAACTGGAGATATGGGTAAAAATAATTTATGATGTGAGAAACCAGAATAGTGGTTACATTTATAGAAGAGAATATGGTTCTTTAGGTAGGAGAATAAGGAAAATAATTGAGCAGGAGTAAGAGGGAGTATCTGGACAAGTTTACTGACTTGTATGATGCTACACGAATGCCCTTATTTTTTGGTAATTTTTACAGCTACACATTTGTGATTTACAGATCTCTCCCAGTGCTTGTTATTTCTCAGCAGAAATGCTTCAAAAGGTTGAAAAAAATCTTAATGTTCAATTTAACAACATAAAAAAACACTTTTTACACATCTTTAGTTCACCATTTTACAATTATTTTCTATGTTACCTGAAATCTTATTTTGCAGATCCTGACTCTCAAAATTATATGTAGATTTGCATTATACTCATACAGCTTAATCTCAACCAAATCATTGCCCATGGAATTTGCCGTCAAGGAAAGATTGATACAGCAGCAGTTTCATATTGGCTCCGAGAGTTTTCACCACAAGATGCTAAAGAGTGTGACCATGTTAAATATTGTAATATTCAACTATAGAATATATAGAGGAAAATTAAATTGCAAAGAGGAATATCCATCTTTTGGAGAAATGAATTTTTCAAACAAAGTCTTTTATGTGAAAACATTACTAGAGCCTTTTCTTTCAATGTCCAGTGTTCTGTAAAATTATGAACAGTTGAATTTATTTTAAAAGTCTTTTTCGATTGCCCATATAACAGATCCCTGCTACAGATCTTGCACTTTAGGCCAGACTAAAGTGCAGACTCCTCACCTGCCAGGAGTATGCACTGAGTCACTTCTTGAAAATTGCCTATTGAAAATGGGAGCTGCTTTGCTCATGGTTCTTCCTCTCCACCTGTAGTAATTTGCCCAAAATAATGGAAGTAAAAGAAAAATTGCAACAGGCACATTAAACAGGCAAGAATGACTATCAAAGACTATTGCAATATGACAGAAAGATTGAGCTGAACTCCAATAAAAGAAGCGAGGAGAGTTTTTAATCACTAAATAAGACAGTGAAAAAATGCTACAGAATGTTAGAGAGGCAGTCGATCACTGTGATTAACTCATCTGTGTTTACTAATTGATGCTTATTAAAGTTAGGCTTCTACCCTTTCACAAAGACTGGAGGATATAGGTACTATCTTTCTTGATGATGGCATTTCTAAAGGATGTCTCCCTGGTCCTTGGGAAAGACATTCCTAGGTGTAAAACTGCCAAGAGTTTGGGTAAAGTTATAAATCTCAAAGGAACAGTTGAAGAATTTATACTTTCAAGATTCCCAAAATAAATACTCTAAGAAAAGGTAGGGTAGGTGTCTATAGACAGAAAGAAACCTGTCTCTAGTTTAGTCAAGCTGAGGGGAATGTTTGGTCACTGGTCTATGTAAGACTGGACCCTGCCCCAATGTGGGATATATCTGAAGGGCCATCTCTGTTCCAGAAACTCCATGGAATCAGGTGTGTCCTCTGTTAAACTGCGTATCAACCCAACATTTTCCTCTGCCCATTCCTGCTTCCAGATCTCCCATTTCTTGACAGGATTAGCTCCTGAGAAGACTCCCAAACAGTCTGCCTCAAGGAAAATTGCCTCAAAGTCTGCTTCCCAAGGAACCTCCCTGAACACAAACCATCTCCACAATTTCCATCACCAGACCAATGCCACTCTTTTTTTTATAAAGTTAGGTGTATAACACATTATCAGAAAAGACCTCTCCCCTTCTCTACTACCAGAAGAGAGCTAGTTTAAAGTGCTTTCTTCATTTCTACAGCACTCCTGAACTTGGAACATTATTTCCTAATGCTTTTGTTTCTTTCTTTCTCACTAGAATAAACTTTTTGAATGAAATAAAGGAGCCATGTTGATTAATCATTGTATTTTGCTAATAACAATAACTGCACTTGGAATAATTATATTATAAAGACGAATTAAATGTATTTTTTTAAAGTGAGTCATAATTCCACAAACCATCTTCACCATGCAGCCAGCTGGATAATTTTGTTTTAATTATGATCAAAAAGGTAAAATGTTTGTGTATTTAACAAGATTTGTATAGGGTATCCAGTAAGGGTCACATCAGGAATAAATATGTTAGTCTTTTAACGTAGGTGATGGGTTAGCTGCCTTTGAAACAACTAAATTTGAAAAAAATTCTGTTTCAAATTGTTCATTTTTTTTTAAATCTTTTAAAACTAAAGCAGATCTTTTTAGTTCTCTTAAATATTCTTCAAACTGAATATTATATTAAAATTAATAATCTGAATTTAATTTCTTGGTAACTGTTAAAAAGAAGAATATTTCAGAGATCTTCAAGTTGCATGTTCTAATATTACTCCTTTTTCAAATAACTATGACAAAGGCAAGAAGTATGAAAAATAGATTTTTTTCACGTCTTACAGAATGTACTTAGCAAGAAAGGTATTTTAGGCTGAATATTTTTATTCCTCCAAAACACATATGTTAAAATCCTAATTCCCATTGTGATGGTTTTAGGAGATGGACCTTTTAAGGATAATTAGCTCATAGGGGTGAGAATCTTATGACTGAGATTAGTGCCTTTTTCAAAGGAACCCCCAAAAAACCCTGTTGCTCTCTTTCCACCACATGAGGATGCAAGGAAGATGGCTTCCTGAAACTAGGAAGATAGCTCTCACCAAAATATGACCACATTGGCATACTGATCTCAGACTTCCACCATCCAGAAATATAATAAATACACTTCTGTTTCTTATAAGCCACCCAGTTTATAATATTTCATGATGTAAGTTCAAACTGACTGAGATAGAAGGGTTAACTACAATAAAATAAAAAGACTGCTCAATCAAGTAAAAGCATCATAAATATATTGATAACCAATAAATTAATAACCTAAAAAATGTATGATATATAGAATTAAGAGAGTGATGGCTGGGCGTGCTGACTGATGCCTATAATCCCAGCACTTTGGGAGGCTGAAGCAGGTGGATCACCTGAGGTCAGGAGTTCGAGACCAGCTTGGCCAACATGGTGAAATCCCACCTCGACCAAAAATACAAAAATTAGACAGGCACGGTGGCATTTAACTGTAATCCAAGCTACTTAGAGGGGCTGAGGCAAAGGATTGCTTAAACTTCGGAGGGAGAGGTTGCAGTGAGCCCAGATCATGCCACTGAACTGTAGCCTGGAAAACGGAGTGAGACTCTGTCTCAAAAAAAAAAAAAAAGAAAGAAAAGAATTGAGGAAGTGATGATGCTGATTATGTTATTCTGTATTATGCTGCACTGAACACTATGAAGAACATATTTACTTCATTAGAAGTAAATATATGGAACGAAATATATGTTTAATTCTCTATAATACATTACTTGTTCAAAACAGAATGCTGAGTTAACTCAAATTCAAATATTTATAAGTTGAAGGTGTAAAACTAGCATTTAAATGACATTAAAATAATTATAAGAAATAAAATCATTGGCAACCAACGCCAAAATAGACAAATGGGATCTAATTAAACTTCAGAGCTTCTGTACAGCAAAAGAAACAGTCATTAGAGTATAACTACAACCAACAGAATGGGAAAAATATTGCAGTCTATCCATCTGACAAAGGACTAATAACCAGAATCTACAAAGAACTAAACAGATTTACAAGAGAAAAACAAAGAAACCCATTCAAAAGTGGGTGAAGGATATGAACAGACATTTTTCAAAACAAGACATCGATGAGGCCAACAAACATATGACAAAATGCTCATCATCACTGGTCATTAGAGAAATGCAAATCAAAACCACATTGAGATACCATCTTATGCCAGTTAGAATGGAGATCATCAGCAAATCTGGAGACAACAGATGCTGGAGACGATGTGGAGAAATAGGAACACTTTTACATTGCTGGTGGGAGTGTAAATTAGTTCAACCATTGTGGGAGACAGTGTGGCAATTCCTCAAGGACCTAGAAATAGAAATTCCATTTGACCCAGCAATCCCATTACTGGTTATATGCACAAAGGATTATAAATTGTTCCATTGTAAAGACACATGCACAGGTATGTTAATTGCAGCACTGTTTACAATAGCAAAGACCTGGAATCAACCCAAATGCCCATTGATGATAGACTGGACAAAAAAAATGTGGCACATATATACACCATGGAATACTATGCAGCCATATAAAACCATGAGTTAGTGTCCTTTGTAGGGATATGGATTAATCTGGAAATTATCATTCTCAGCAAACTGACACAAGGACAGAAAATCAAACACCACATGTTCTCACTCATAGGTGGATGTTGAACAATGAGAACACATGGTCACAGGGAGGGGAGCATCACACACTGTGGTCTGTTGTGGGAGGCTAGGGGAGGAACAGTGGGCAGTGGGGAGGAATAACATTGGGAGAAACACCAGATATAGGTGACGGGGGATGATGGAGGCAGCAAACCACCTTGCCATGTAAGTACCTATGCAACAATCCTGAATGATCTGCACATGTACCACAGAAGATAAAGTACAATAAAAAAAGATGTGACACATACACACACACTCTCTCTCTCTCTCACACACACACACACAGAAATATGTTATAAAATTAGAATTTTTGGTACTAAATAATAACAAAATCACTCTGTATCTAACTTGTGGGAGGCTGTTAAAGTATTGCTCAGAGTAAAATTTATAGCCCTAATGGAAATTTTAAAAATAGAAAATGTTAAAAATTAATGATCTAGAAAAATACACTTAAAATATTAGTAGCAGAACAAATAAAATGAAGAAAGATAATATAAGAAATGACATAATAAGACATGCACAAGAATACACAGACAATAATAATGAAGAGAAACTGCAAGTCAACAGCAGGTTCCTTGAAAATACACATCTAGGAAGACTTTGGTCAGCAAAAAGAGAAAAGGGCACCACAAACAAATTATAAGGAAGATACTGAGATTTATATTAAAACATATTTTTAAAAACATGAATAATTCTACAGTGTTTTGGAAAATTTAAAACAAAGGGACAATTACCTATAAAAAGAAAACATCTCACCAAACCTGACTCAAAAGTGAGTACAAAACTAAAACACACCAGACCGACATGCATTTACAAACTAACATCAATAAATAAATAATTACCCACCTAACAAAATCAAAAGCAAGTTTGAAAAATAATATTGATAGACTTCATTAGGACACCTAAATATTACTGAATATGCACATAGAAATCAACAAACATGTCTGTGATATAAGATCAGAAGCAGACCAAAACAAAAAATAAAAATAATAAAAAGGAGCCACACTGTGACAGAAATCACAAACAGACATACCCCATTACATTACATAAATGGAACTAGCCCTAGAATCACAGATTTTTAATTAGATCTATCTTATTTCCATATCAAAGTCAATTTACACTTCATTAAAAATTTAAATATAAAGAAAAAATTGCAAAAGCCTTATGTAAAACATACTTTATAAACTTGCATAAAGAATAACTTTTACATAGACCATAAAAAAACAAGAAAGATTATTGGATTATATTAAATTTCAAAATGTTACAGAGCAAAAGACAGCATAAACACCATTAAAAGTCATGCCCCACATCTGTCATATAACCAACAAATATATGTATAGATTTTTACATATATAAATCAATTAAAGAAATAAATATCACAGTAGAAAAATAAAAACTATAGAAAACATATAAATAATAAAATATAAATGGCCAGAAAGAACATAAAAACATCAAAATATGCTGATTCTCATTAAAACTGTTAATATCAAAATTTGAAATTTAAAATTTCATCTCTCACTGCTACAGATTTTCAAAAATTAAGCCACCTATCCATAGTATTTTGTTATGCCAGTTCAAGCTGACCAAGACTAAACAGGATTTTAGTATAAATAGTTTATTGGGAGGTGATTCTAGGAAACTTTGGTAGGAAAATAGAGATGAGAGACAGGGAATGGAAGGCAACCAGCAAATCGGTTAGTTGTGAGGTCAGTACCACCATGGGTAAGTAAAATTTGAGCACGCTGGGAAAACCTAGGGCCCAGATAGCATATGTCCTTCAAAGATATTTTACCCATGGAGCTACAGAGTAGAATATTTCTGCACATACTCCTGTCAATCATTTGTTGAGGGTGTCCCTAAGGAATATTAATTTGGAGGAATTTCTGGCTTCCCAAGCTGATGGGGAAAAAGGGCTCTGGAAAGAAAAGGTCTTACATCAAGAAGTGAAAATGCTGCACCAGAAATTTTTGCTGGTATGCATGAAGATTAAGAGTGCCAAAAGAATGTGGGTGGATAACTAAGGAGCTTTGCTCCATTTCTTTTACACAACCACCTGTTTACTGTGATTGCCAGTCTGCTTTCCTTAAGAGAGGCAAGAACTTGGAAAATTGCCCCTTTTTTAAATCTATTTCACCCACATGTAATTTGCCATTTTTGGGTAATAGCTCAACTGTTATTAGTCATCCCAAATGATTAAATTCTATGGTTGCATGATTGTGCATGCTACTTAATCATTAGATTCCATAATTATAACAGAAAGCACACTTTGTTTAAACAGGTTTGGAAAAAAAAAAAACACTGTTTGCTATTGGTGGGGTTGCAACTCAAGGCTGGCATCAGAAATGAATGGGCCTATTGCCTCGAAGCATTCAGTATGCAATGAGCAGCAGTCAATCTAAATCCCAGAAGGTGTGAAGACATTAGTTAGTCCACTGCGTTTGTCAAATGGAGGTAAGTTAAAAGAACGCATAGTCTATAGGAACAGCTGTTGCATAGAAAATAAATTTTACTTGCTTCAGATATAGTAACTTTGAATGGAACTGGGGGAAGAACAGCAACTTTGCTCAGTATCAGGTATGTTTTTCTCACAAGTACATTTTTCACAAAAACAGAAAGGGTGAACCAGGAAAAATATAACTTACTTTAACTAGGGTATTCAAGCAAAATGTACTTCACAACTCAGTATGTGTCTGTTGGGGGTCATTACATTTCAGCATCATTTGTTAGTTTATGCTAAATGATCTCTATGGGCTCTTCATTTCTTTATATTTTCAGATTCAAACTGCAACCTTGTTGTTATTTGCCCTTAAAGCATCATTCAGCTCTACTGTGCTTTATTAGAGAACTATATTTACACTTTGTGCTTCTTATGAATAAACGTTCAGGCAAAACTCAAGTGTTTGTGTTAGCTGAGCCATTTTAGCATGAATCGTTCTACTTTCCTGCCAAAGTCAAAAGACTTAAAAAAAAATCCTAACATATTCCTGGGGAGAAGCTTTGTATAGTTTCCAAAAGAAGCTGGCTTATGTTGTTCAAAGACAGAATGTTGAATTTTGCCCTCCTTGTGCCTGTGATAAATTCTACCTTCAATGAGAGAACAACTGTTTATTCATGTCAAGTTACTGAAAAATGTGCCCTTGTCTTTCCTTTTTGTTAGGAGCATTTTTATAAATCATCACCTGAAATGTATGGTTGGCATTAAATAATTTCTTGTCTGTTGCTCGTTTTGCCAGATCAGTGTTCATGCAGGGATTTGAATTCTAGGGACCCCATAATGTAGCCATTATATTTTTTGGGCGATATCACCTCTTCTTCCTCTGAATAAAAATCTGGCATTTCCTACCCCAATTCTTTACTGTGCTGTCCCTTGGCTGCCAATTCCTTCTCACCTGTTATTTCACTCTGAAACACCTTGGTTGTTTTCTAGTGCTGCCTCCTGGTTGTTCTCCAGCCTGGGTGAGCTCCTCTTCATCTCATTCCTATTGCACCTTGAACAAGCTTGTATTATTTAGACACTGCTTGTAGGCCTCCCCCTCTCCACTACTACAAAGAAATATGTGCAATAGCATTAATCATGGGGAAAGGGATTTAATGTCATAGGAAGTGGAAATTTACAAAGTCCATCTTCCAATCTGATCACAGCTCCAGGATCTCAGGGAAGATTGAATGGTTCCCGAACCAAAAGGGAGTGGTGACAGACATGAATCTTTGAGAATATTATCATATGTATCAAAACTTGTCTTGCTAATTCATTCCCCAATGCACAGAGTTAAGTAGATTTAGCCTTGCCCATTTTATTTATATTCGGAATGTAGGAAAATACTCTGTCCTAGTTTTATTAGCTCATCTGGTTAAAAATCTAGTACTTGGAAGTCAAAGAAATAGACTTAGTTCATGAATACATCTGTCATGATTCCTCACTTCCACTCCAATGTTCTGCATCCTCAGATACTTCCTGCACATGAGAAACAGAAAAAATAAGGCATGGTAGACTAATTGCGTTGAAAGAAAAATTCACTTAAGGAGAGCCTATTGAAAAACATTCAAGACAATTTACCTAAAACATATAGGATGTGACCTGGTGCAGTGGCTCATTCCTGTATTCCATTACTTTGAGAGACTAAGGTAGGCTGATTGCATGAGCCCAGCAGTTGGAGACAAGCCTGGACAACACAGTTAAGTCCTCTTTCTCAAAAAAATACAAAAATTTGCCAGGAATAGAGGTGTTTACCTAGTCCCAGCTACTGGTGGATAAGGGAGGGCTGAGGTGGGAAGATTAATTGAAACTGGGAGGTCAAGTGACAGTGTGACACTGTGGCAAAAAAATAAATACATAAATTAATAAAATATATAGGATTATATGAGATGGTTAGAAGAAATCTGTACACACTATGACACTTAATTTTTAGGCAATGAAACACTATATGCATATAGACAATTTTTTTTTTGAGACAGAGTCTCACTCTGTCACCAAGACTGGAGTGGAGTAGTGCAATCCTGGCTCACTGCAATCTCTGCCTCCCAGACTCAAGAGATTCTAGTGCTTCAGTCCCCTGAAATGCTGGGATTACATGTTTGTGCCATAACACCCAGCTAATTTTTATATTTTTAGTAGAGATGGGGTTTTGCCATGTTGGCCAGGGGTCTCTAACTCCTGATCTCATAATCCACTCTCCTTGGCCTCCCAAAGTGCTGGGATTACAGGTGTGAGCCACCGTACCCAGCTTCTATAGTTGTCTTTTAACTCTCCAAAATTAATAAGTCTTCCAGAAAGTAATATGCATGAAATCATTAAGTCTTACTTCATTTTATGTTGAGAGAATTTATAATGAATATAATACACTTACAGCAAAAGTCTAAAAGATAACTTTAGAAACTCCCATTTAATAGTCAAATATCAAAATATAAGGAAATGATATTTTGTCAAGTATTTAGATTTCCATTTTTAAAAACAAAAGTACACTCTGAAACCCACCAATTTACCCAAAATATTCTACTTTTTTGGTTTTTACAATGTTCTGCAATAAGTATTACTATTTAGGATGACCTCCTTTGAGAACTATAACATACTCAAACACACAAATGTTACAATGCTTGTTAATATATGCTGTCTAATGAGGGAAAATAAAAGCATTTTAAATATACAACAAACTCCATGGCACTCACTTAACTCATTCCTCTTACTTGTTGTTATTTGCCTTAGAGGAAATACTTACCTCAATAAATTTAGCTTTAATTCATCACACCATGGAGAATATAAGTGTCTACCATCAAGAGCTATTATGAATCAAGTTATTTGACTTATATAAAGCTTTTAGCATAGCACCAAAACAATGACAAATTATCAGAAGTTATTTATTATTATAATTACCACATCCACTCATTCATTCAATGATTAAGCCTTTATGGAGAGTTCAGGGAGGATATAAAGTAGTAATAAGACAAGCAGTGTTTTTCTGTGATCACCTCGGGAGGGTTCAGCTGTTTTCAAGCAGCTGCTCTGGTGTTATGGTAGTTGTATGAGCTAAATGCCTCGCATGGGAACATGCAGGAAGGAGCATCTGCCTTCTGCAACATGTGAAGGGAAAGACTTTCCAAAGGCAACTCAGGCTGGATTGGTCTTTGAGAGATGAATAAACTTCAATAGAGGAAGGAGGAGGAGACACCTTGAAAACAGGCATGGAGAGGGAAGTCTATTTTGAAATTAGAAGTACTCCTCTGTAGCTGGATGGGTGCATTGGATTTTAGTTCTGGCAAACTGACATCATCATTCACTTTGTGTGGGATGCTAAGGGGTCATCTTAGTTTATCCCATGGAAAATGAGGAATGTGGAGAACGATGGGAGGTTTTGAAGAAGGAGAATAATCACCTACAAAAATAGATGTGAGAGAGATAATTCTGGCTTCAGTATGAAAGACAAAAAATGGAGAAAGTGAGACTGTTTGAAGAGTCCAGATAAAATTATGTTGGCCAGAAGAGTGCAAAAGAAGTTGGTATAAAGAGAATGGACAGATGAGAGACATCTATTTATTCAGGCTAATTCTGACATGTAGAGAAAGAGCAAAGGGCTGCAGTCATCAAGTATGCATGAGGAACCTGAAGCTCAGGCATGGTTTTTCTTCAAAGCCGAACACCTTAGAGGAATTGTAGCTTATTCCCCTCAGACTTTCTAACCCCCAATGCTGTGAGGACCTCTCCCCATGCTGTCCACTGCTTTCCATGTGTCAGTGAAGATCTCATGTGCAACCACTCTAATTTTGTGAATGTTGCTCTTCTTGGTCCCCAGGACACATTGTTAATATTTGTTAAAATTTAAAATGAACAGTCTGGATGTGAAGAAGCTGATCTCTCTCCACTTCTTGTTTATAATATGCCCACAAAAGGAGCAAGAGCACTGGTAAGCTTTGTTCTCAACTCTACTGTGTCATGAACATTGATAAGCAGCAAAAATAGAAATGCACATTCATTTCCTTGTTCAGCAAGAACTGAAAGCCACCAGATTATAGGCACAGCAGAATACAAAGAATGACATTTTGACAAAGCCTTCTTTCAGAAATGAGCACCCAAGAATGATGACTCAGGCAAATGATCTGTTAATTGCTGACCAGTTTTTAACTGGGTCAAACCCAAATAAGGACATAAATTGAACTGGATGGAACAAATGCTTGTTACCTGATTTGGTTTAGAAGGACTTGGCAGAATTGGGGTTAGATGACAAAAAACATTTTGGGCTAGATAGTGATACAAGTTTAATGACTGAAGTTATTAAAGAAAGAAACATTTATAACATAAGACATTGTTTTAGGAAAATAATATATTGTATATATGAATATTAATTTTCCATCATTCCGTAGCGATTTACCACAAGTGCTACAGCCTAACACAACACAAATATATTATCTCACAGTTCATGGTCAAGATTCCAAACATGTAATTAGCAGGGTCGTCTGCCATGTGTCTCACAAGGCTGAAATCACAGTACAGGCTGAGGCTTTTCCACACTAATTGGTTGTTGGTATAACTCACTTCCTCTTGATTACAGAACAAAGGTCTTGAGCTCTCTGAGGTTAGTCTCCATTCTCTGCCATATGGCCCTTTTCATAATACGACAGGTTTATTCTTTAAGACCATCAAGACTACATCTCTTCAGCTTCAGCTATCTGCTTTCTTCCATCTCTGACCTCTAGATCCTCTTTTACAGGTCTCACTTGATGAGATAAGCACCCGCCAGGAGAGCATCTATTTTGATTAATGTAAAATAAATGGATAAAAGGCCTTATCACATTTGTAAAGCACCCTTACCTTTGCAATATAAAATAACCTAAACCTAGGAGGAACATACATAATACAGTTTCTTTCTGTACTCAAGGAAATATAAAAAAGCATATACTAGGAGGAGGCAGCATTCGGGTCCATTTAGAATTCTGGTTGCCACATGTATTTCTAAATAATGGTAATAGAAGGAGAGGTGGCATTGTCCAAATTACACTCTACGTTGAGACAGGATCTGAATTCTAACCTACAGTCTACTCCAGAATGTAATCCTGATTCTAAGCCCCCAACTTTCCCTCTAAGATAGGAAGCTGTTAATAATAATGTCTCACTTTCATGGGCTTCTAATGATCATAAAACAAAATCAACAACATCTCCTGACACACAGGCAATGTTCAAGAGTTGGGACCTAGTTGTAAACTCTGGCTAAATTTTCAGTCACAGATATAAGTATGCTATTTAAAGAGAATAGAAACAGACAAGGATGGTCAACCAATTGAAATGTAATTTTGAAGGATGTGCAATAATAAGGATAAAACTGATTTGAGTTAACAGTAACTGAAGACCCACCATGTGGCATAAAAGAATGTATAGTATTATATAACGAGAAAATATATCATTTTTAATTAATGTAGTGACCTATACAGCAATACTCACTTGTTAAATGAGTAGATTGGGAACCAGCAGGTAAATGGCAGCAAGAGCTCTCAGATCTTGACATATTGTCTCCAAAGTTCAGCACTATGTATTATATCAAACTATATCTGAATTAGAATTAATGAGGATTAATTAAGATGACATGGTAGAAACTTTGGCTAGTCTGAAATGAATATCCAGGGGTCCAGAAAAAATATGCCAAAAGTTGTCAGTTTATTGTTAACTTGCCAAGAGGTATGTGAAATCAGGCCTACTAGCTTGGGATTTCTTTCTTGCTCTGAGAAAGAGACAAGAAATAGGAAAGTCTTATTTTTGTGACTCCAAATCCAAAGCATGGTGATCTGGAGAAGACTATACCTACAGAAGTAAAATAGTTCTGGATAGCGTATTGTGAGTGTATTAGTTGTCTATTGCTATGTAACAAATTAACACAAACTTGAAGGCCTTAAAAACACACGCATTTATTGCCTAATCGTTTTATGGGTCAGGAAAACTGGACATGGCTTGGCTGGGTCTTATATTTTTGGTCTCTCATAAGGCTCTAGTTAGGATGCTGCTTGGCACTAGGGTTTCATCTAAAGACTTGATTGGGAGAGGATCTGCCTTCAAAGTTATATGACTTTTGGTAGCATTCATTTCTTCATGCACTGCAGTACTGAGAGTCAAGCCCCTTGTGGGATGTTAGGATGGAAGATAAAATTTCTTTAGCTGGAGGCTGTAGTCATCCCTATTTTCCTTTCCACACAAGCCTCTCCAACATGGTAGCTTGCTTCATTCAAGCATGCACACCAAGGAGCCAAGGAGACAGTCCGTTAGCAAGATTGCAGTTGCAATCCTAAGTAATGAAATCACAGAGGGAACATCCCATTATCTTTGCTGTACCCTATTGATCAGAAGCAATCACTAAATTTAGCCTATACTCAAAAAGAGAGGGATTTTATAGAGACATATATACCAGGAGGTGGGGTTCATTTGAGGCCATCTTGGGAGTTTGTCTGCCCAAAAGTGTAACATAAGGTGCGAGGATGTAAACTTTTAGAGCCAACTCAGTGGGTTCAAGTCTTGGCTGATTCATTCAATAAGTATGTAAAATTTTTATATTGGTAAAAATTTGTGTTTTTTTTAAAAATTTTTAAAAAATTGTACTTATTTTTCTTTATTTTAATTGACAAATAATAATTGTATATATTTATGGTATACAGTATGATTTTTTTAAGCTATGTATACATTGGAGAATGATCCAATAAGGCTAATGAACATATCCATCATTTCACTAATTTGTCATTTTGTGTGGTGAGGACATTCAAATACATTCTTTTAGCAATTTAAAAGTATACCCTACATTATTACTAGTTATGGTCACCATGCAGAACAGCAGATCACCAAAACTCATTTCTCTGGTCTAACTGAAACTGTGTACTTTTTGATCAACATCTTTCTTTTCTCTATTCCTCTCTTCCCACTACTCCATCTTCCTAGCAATTACCTTTTCACTGTCTATTTATGTGAGAGGAACTATTACAGATTCCACATATAAGTGAAATTACACAGTATTTGTCTTTCTATGCCTGATATATTGCAGTTAGCATGATGTCCTCCTGTTCAATCCATGTTGTCACAAATGAGAGAGTTTCCTACTAGACTATATGGCATCCCATTGAACATATATATCACATTTTTAAATCAATTTATTCATTGATGGATGCATAGTTTGCTTCTATATTTTGGCTGTTGTGACATTGTAGATGCTCCCTCTAACACAATCTATCTTGTCAACATTTTATTTTTAATTAATAAAGCAATATCTTGATCTTGAAGACAAAATATCTCTAGTATTCACTTGCCATATCAACTTGGGTGACTTACCATTTCTCTGCTCCCATTTTCTCATGTGTAAGGTGGTGATAACCAAGATGATGCTGGAGGACAATAAGTGATGGGCACTGGCAATGCTGATGATGTTCAAAATCCAGGATATTAAAGGTATTTCAAAAGACCTTCTTTGACCACCTGAGACACTGGTTGTCACTTCACAATGTCTATTATTGCACCAATTAAAGTTGGTTTATCTATGCTTTTTATTAGACTATCAAGTAAGTGTGTGAAGGTTCCTAGTTTCCACGTCTCCCTGACCCACCTGCCACCATAGATCAACACAGAGCTTGCTACATGCCGTAGGCATTCAATAAATGAATATTTAATGTTAATTATAGTTAGAAGAAGGGCTTGAGAATCAGAGAATCACTGGTTATTAGATATCTATTATTTTCCATATTAGATTATAAAATCAAATTTCCTTGCAATAGTTAGATGAATTAGAAGTACAGTTGGGTGGGTAATCCAAGATGTTTCCAAATAAGACCTTCTCTTGCAGCCTCCTGCTCAGGTGTTTTTGAAGTGGAGCCATACATTTTGCATCTTTGAAAACTGGGTTTTAGAGCAACGTCTTTTCAACAAATCAAGTGCTGATATTAATGTTTCTCTAAGGATAACTGTTCCAATTGTGTTTGCTAAATTATGAACATTTTAGGAAATGTCCTGCTTTGATCTTTGTTCTAATCTATGTCCATTAGCCTTTTACTGAACTTATTCATTCCTGAAAATGTTAAACATATACTACACTGAGAAAAACTTGTTTTCTCCTTATTCTCTGTGAATATAAATTAGAGGCTCAATTTACAGTTTAAATTAAAAATAAGTTAAAATTACCATTAAGCAGTCCTTACTAATTTTATTTTAGACAGTAATAAATACATAACAAGGATCTACTCAGAATCTTACAGAGCTGTGTTAGTTCATTTACTCTTACTATAAAGAATATCTGAGACTAAATAATTTATAAAGATAAGAGGTTAATTTGGCTCACATTTCTGTAGGATGTACAAGCATCTTCTCAACTTCTGCTGAGGCCTCAGGAAGCTCCCACTCCTGGCAGAAGGTAAAGACGAGCAGATGTGTCACATGGTGGGAGTAGCTGGGACTACAGGCGTGTGCCAATAAACCCAGATAATTTGTGGTATTTTTAATAGAGACAGTGTTTCAGCATGGTGGCCAGGCTGATCTCGAACTCCTGACCTCAGTTGATCCACCTGCCTGGGCCTCCCAAAGTGCTGGGATTATGGGCATGAGCCACCCCACCTGACCGGTGCCAAGCTCTTTTAAACAACCAACTCTTGTGTGATAAAATGGAGTGAAAACTCACGTATTACCACATAAAGTGCACCAAGCCATTCATAAGGGATCCACTCCAAGGATCCAAACACCTTCCACTGGGCCCCACTTTCGATACTGGGGAACAAATTTTAACATGACATTTGGAGGAAACAGATATCTAAACTATATCAAAAGCTGAAACACATTTTTTAATGATAGAGGAAGTTTCTTAAAAAGAAAACTGCCTAAATTATACATGTAATGGTAATATATTGAATAAAAATTCCAAACATTTCCCCATTTCAAGGTGTATCAGACCAAATCTCTAATATGTGAATCCATGTGGTGAACAAACATGCTAATTTTATGCCAGATGAATCTACCATGGTTTATAAATGGAGATTCCAGCAGTTTAAATTATATTCTTGTATCACACATCAAGAGGCATATGTATTTTTCATAGTCTAGTTGGGCTGCTGTAACAGAGTATCATAGACTGGTTAGTTTATAAACAACAGAAATATGTTTATCATAGTTCTGGATGCTGACAAGTCCAAGATCAAGTACTGGCAGATCTGATGTCTGCTGAGAGCTTGCTGTCTGCCTCAGACATGACCAGATTTTTGCTGTGTCCTCACACGGCGTAAAGGACAAAGGTGCTCTCTGGAGTCTCTTTTGTAAGGGCAATAATCCCTTTGGGGCAGACCTATGTTCACCTCCCAAACACCCCAGCTCCTAACATCATCACACTGGGAACTGTTTCCACCTGCGAATTTTCAGGAAACATAAGTATTCAGAGTATACCAATAGTAAACCGCTAAAATACAATTGAAGATATGTGTACATGCAAAATATTAAACAAATTACCTGTTGTTTCTGTGGCTATAGTAACTCTCCAACTTCTTTCAAACCTAAAATATTTGCTTTTGGTGGGTACCCTGCACCATAATTTTAGACTTTTTTCTCAAACAAACACAACACAAGAATAATGTTTTTCTTAATTAAAAACATGGACATTAATAGGGGAAAAAAATCAGGCAAACACATATGAACTACTGACTTGCAGTATTCCATTCATATATACAAAGGAGTGTTAGTATTTCTCCAAGAGTTTGCCCGGTTTTCTTTACAAAATTTAATCTGATACTCGGAGGACTTGAAAATTCATTCCCCACTTCCTTTTCAAATGAAAACAGAAAAGTCAATCTTGTTGTTAACTATGCTTTCTTTGATTCACACTGAATTAAAATTTTCATGATAGTGTAAGTGGTATTCTAAAATTGTGCATTCAAAGCGCAAAGACCTATAAATGATATAATTTGATAAATTATGAATATCTGCATACTAATTTAAACTGTCATGTAACTTTGAAAAATACACCAAGCAAAATAAAAATTTCTGAAGGTTTTAATATGCACAGCCATCAATTTTACAAGTATATTGAAAATGCCAACTTCTTGTAATCAGATCATAGGTAATTTCTACTAACACTGAAACACTGAAAGTGTTAAGAACTAAGAAACCTTGGATAATACTATTTTACATATATGGTTAAAGGAACCAGAAAGGAAACCAGACAGTAAGATTTATGGGGGGCACAATCCAGAAGAAAGAGTAATGTTGAATGTGAAACTGACTTTAAAATCTCTTTTTTCCTAAGAGCAATGGTAGAATTATAGGAAAAGTTATTAAAATACTAAGAAGAAAATCACAGAGTTTGATAGTGTCTGTTTTGAACTGAATGTTTATATTCCGCCAAAATTAATATGTTGAAATAATAACTTACAATTTGATAATATTTAGAGATGAAGCCTTTGGGAGGTGATTAAGTCTTGTGAGTAGAGCCTTCATTGTGGAATTAGTGCCCTTATAAAAGGGACTCCAGAGAGGACTCTCACTCTCTTTCCGCCATGTGAAGATACAAGGAGGAGCCAGCTGTCCACAACTTGGAAGTGCTTCTTCACCAGAACTACTGACTCAACCACGCTGGCACTCTGATCTTGAATTTCCAGCCTCCAGGATGATATCAAATAAATTTCTGATGTTTAAGCCACCCAGCCTACGGTATTTTGTTAAAGCATCTGGAGCTGACCATAGCATTCTCATTGGGCTATGGGGGAGGCAGAGAGAGGCTATAATACCAAGGTCAGAGTTGCATCAGGGGAGATGATTTGGGAACCACGAAGGCTGTATCCCAAAACTAAAGTAAGAAATAGACCAGCTTACACAAAGACTGAAGCTGAACTGTCAATCACACCTATCTCTAAAATTAGATTAAGTTGATACTTCATGCCTGTGGCCACCTTCCATTAAAAAAAAGCAAGTCCTCTCTGGAAGAAGACAGTCACATGCTAAGCTTCAAATTTTCTCTAAAATATTTGTATATCATGTACAGCTTTCAAAAAAAGTAAAGCAATAATCACAGAAAAAAAAAACAGAAAATCAAGAGACCATAGATATATACTCACAGGATGTTGTAATAACTTAAATTGCAAACTCTAAGAATTGACTTCATGACAGAAAGGGAAGCAAACAGATTAAACAATGATAAGACACAAATTAGACATAGGTGAAGGTCAACTATATAGCTTAGGGTAGAACATAGATCAGCAAAATATAGAGACTAAATTGTAAACAAAACATATTAATATAGAAATTATTTTAAAATACATATTGAGTATGGGAAATTCATAAAGTATAAAATATGGTATCCCAGAAGGAAGAATGAGGAAATGAGAAGAAACAATATTTAAATAATTAATCCCCTGAATAGTCTGAAAGTGGCAGAAGACATCAAATAGCTTAGATTCAGGAGGCAGAAGAAACGTATCTGGAGAGGATATGCACATAAGATAAATCCAACACCACCAGAAACTGCACTAGGCATATCATAGAAAAACTGAAGAAAACCAAACACTAAAACAAACTAAAGGCAGATGGAAAATAAACCACCAGAGCAACTGTGATTTAGTCTGTTCTCACACTGCTAATAAAGACATACCCGAGACTGGGTGATTTATAAAGGAAAGAGGTTTAATTGACTCACAGTTCAGCATGACTGGAAAGGGCTCTGAAAACTTACAATCACGGCAGAAAGAAAAGCAATCATATCCTTCTTCACATGGTGGCAGGGAAAAGAATGAGAATCCAGTGAATGGGGAAGCCCCTTATAAAACCATCAGATCTCATGAGACCTTACTAACACAATAGCATGGGGGAAACTGCCCCCATGACTCAATTACCTTCCACTGGATCCCGCATGGGGATTATGGGAACTACAATTCAAGATGAGGTTTAGGTGGGGACACAGCCAAACCATATCAGTAATCAAGAAGAAAAAGTAATATTTATTTTCTTGAAAAGAATACAATTAAGAGCGACAACTGACTTCTCTTCAGAGACAAGTCAGAAAAATTATGAAATGTGATATACACACATTTGTGTATTGCTGCAAGAAAAGTCATTATTAACCTGGAAATCCATATCCATTGAAAATATCATAACAATATGTGAATGATGATGAGATAGACACATGTTTAAGTAAACAAACAGATACTAAGAAAATTTGTTACCATTAGATTCACACTGAGAGAAACACTAAAGAATACCCTTTGGGCAAAGTCAAAATAATCTTCAATGGAAGGCTGAAGATGCAGGAAGAAAATAAACATTAGGGTTATATACCTACACTCTACTCTACCATAATTAATATAATATAATATAATATAATATAATATAATATATAGTTACATTCAAATGAATATTGACTAAATAATAATAATATATGAGAACTTTCAAATCTTATAGAATTAAAGTACAGAATAACACATAGGATAGGATAAAGAGGGAGTTAATGAGGTTAAGGTGTTTCTTATGTATTTGTAGTAAACTTTAATAAATCAAGAGTGGATATAGTAATTTCTTGGGTAATTCCTAAAGTAAGATTAAAAGGAAATAAATAAGATTAGAGGATAAATGGAAAAATCAAATACTCTAAAAATTGACACCCACACATTTAATTAAAAAAATAGCTTGTGAAACAAATGGAACACATATAGCAAGATGATAGTTTTAAACTAAACCACCTTTTACATTAGCTATAAACAGATTGAGTGCTCTAGTAAAAAGCAAATCATTTAATCTGATATCTCCCACACACATTTATAACTTCTGCTTACAAAAAAAACCACACATTCACTGTAAGAATACAGAAAACTTGAATCAAATTCATTGAATGGATCTTGTTTATATCACAAAAAGACTTTGTGGATTTTTTTTCAGGCAATTATGAAAGTTTAATGTTAGATATTAGATAATTTTAATAAATGATTTTTTTTTAGTCGTGGCTCATTTCATTATAATGATGTAAGAAAAATTTAATGTTGTTTTTTCAAGGTATGTGGTGAGTATATGGGAATAAATGCCATGAGATCTAGACTTTAATGTATTTCAAACATAAGAGTAACAAGGATAGATAAAGAAAACTATGCCAAAACCTCAAAACCTTAATAATTCTTTTAAAGTAAGCCATCATAAAAACATGAGAAATAAAAGCACAAGCACACACACACACACACACACACACACACACACACACAAAATTCAGAGTAGATGTCCAAATTGCCCTCTAGTTAAAATGTTAAAGAAACACTGTATTAGGAGGCTGAGGTGGGTGGATCACGAGGTCAAGAGATCGAGACCATCCTGGTCAACGTGGTGAAACCCCGTCTCTACTAAAAATACAAAAAAATAGCTAGGCATGGTGCCCCGTGCCTGTAATCCCAGCTACTCAGTAGGCTGAGGCAGGAGAATTGCCTGAATCCAGGAGGCGGAGGTTGCGGTGAGCCGAGATCAGGCCATTGCACTCCAGCCTGGGTAACAAGAGCGAAACTCCATCAAAAAAAAAAAAAAGAAAGAAAGGAAAGAAAGAAGGAAGGAAGGAAGGAAGGAAGGAAGGAAGGAAGGAAGGAAGGAAGGAAGGAAGGAAGGAAGGAAGGAAGGAAGGAAGGAAGGAAGGAAGGAAGGAAGGAAGGAAGGAAGGAAGGAAGGAAGATTGCAAAAGAAGTTTATACACATGAGAAATCTGTATAATGCTGGAAACTCTCTGACTCCTTCTCAGCCTCTTATTGACGTGACTTCTAAAGGAAGTACCTAAGGAAAGAGACAATTGAGTCCAAAGCGGATGGAAGGAGGGTCAAAAATAATGGACAACCAAATATATTGGGAAATTCAAGAACCAGAAAAGCAGAACACTGTAAATAAAGTGAAAGAAAGTACAGAGTGAAAAACAGAACATCAATCAGTTAAATACATAACAAAATACAATAGAGATGAACAGGACTAAAGATAAAACTGTTACTTTGTAAATATATTAACTGGTGACTGTAATATATGCACAAGACTGACTTTCATGATATATAAAATTAATATATCGAAAAGCCCATCTCTGTCCCATTCCTATTTCTCAAGAAGCTACAAGGAACTCATGTTCTGTGCATTTCATACAAATTGTAGCACTGTTACTCATTAGCCTTTGATTTTTTTTTACTTGAAAAATTATCTTAAGAGTTTTTTTTCTTATTTAAATGGTAACAAAATTCTCAGCTTGTTTTTAAAGTTTCACCTTGCATCTCAGGTGTGTACCATACTTTACTTTGTTTAACTAGGTCTCAATTGAAGAAAATGTAATTGATTTTGTTTCTCTATCCAAGGTGTTGCTTTTAACAATGCTGCAATGAATCATCTTCTACTCTAAAAACTTCTTACATATGTAGATCTATAGGGTACATTTTAAAAAATATAATTGTTCAGGCTAACGGTATAGACATTTAGAAGTATGATTTGTCTTCCAGAGTGATTTTCATTACTTACATCCCCACCAGCAATAAGAATGTTTTGCATGCCTCATGACTATTAATACCAAGCATTTTAATACTGGCAACATGATGATAAGAATTATACCTTGTGATTTTTCTCAAGACTGAGGGTAAATATTTTCTTTTACATATTTAAAAACCACTTTTATTTTTCGGTGTGCTATCTGTTTATGTCCTTTGCTCATTTTTAAATGGGTGGTAATCTTTATCTTATTTCATTTTAAGTGCTCATTTACATATTAAATTAAACTAACTGGTCTGTAATTAAACTTTACTATGTGGAAGCATTTATATAATCTTTTTTATTTGTCATTTGACTTTAATATTTATGGGTTTTTAAATGAAGAGTTTTCTCTTTTGTTTCATGTGTAGTGGTATTTACAATTTTTTTGACAACGTTTAGGATATGTGTTAGATTTTTTTTCACTTCAAGCGATTCTTTAATTTTTTGGATCACGTATTTTTTTTTCTAATTTAAATCTTTTTCGTGAGGTATAAAGTAAATATTCTAATTTTAAAACTTTTTCAAATAGCTATCCACTTGTCTCAATCACAATTTTTAAACTATCTTTTTCTATAGCTTAATGACAATTTATAACAACTACATACTCTCTCATTGCTTTTCTTCTTAAACATTTTTTCTAACTATTCATAATTTTTCATTTGACCTTAAGGATAGGATTATTTAGTTCCAATTGAGTCTTGATAGTATTTTTATTAGGCTACACAAATACATGCATTTGAAGAGGAACTGACATTTTTAGGATACTGTCTTTATACCCAAAAATATAGTTTGCCTTTTTATCCCACTGAAGTATTTTTGTGTGTGTGTTCCTCAGAGGCATTTAAAAATATATTTTCATAGATCTTGCATAACTTTTTGTTACTATTCTAAATGGAGGCTTTTATAATAGTCACATATTTATTATAATATGATACTTCATAGTATATTATAATGTTTTGAATTTCTTACTATATTTAGCTGAGTTCTAAAAGAGTTTAAAGTTGATTTAAAAAAAATAGAGATAGGGTCTTGTTTTGTCTCCCAGGCTGGAGTGCAGTGGTGTAATCATGGTTCACTGCAGTCTTGACCTCCTGGGCTGAAGTGATCCTCTGACCTCAGCCTTATGAGCAGATGGGACTACAAGTCTATGCCACCGTGCTTGGCTAATTTTTAAAATTATTATTTTTTGTAAAGGTGAGATCTTGCTATATTCCTTAGGTTGGTCTCAAACTCCTGGGCTTAAGTAATCCTCCCATCTCAGCCTTCCAAAGCTCTGGGATTACAGGAGCAAGTCACTCTGCCTAACCCCAATCTAATTTTTTTTAAAGTTAAAGTGTTATCACTTTATACCATTTTGTATTTGGTTTTTAAAGTGTATGTTAAGGGCTTTTGCAGTAACTTGCAACTGTGGTGTGACAAAACTCATTTTCTGATACTATGACAGATCATGGTGCTGAGGCAAAAAAGTCAGGGGAAGGAGGAAAGATGCAAATGAAGTAGATGCTGATTTGAAGGAGAGCAGATCCCATGGACAGCTTCTGAAACTGCTTTTGAGTAAATACATCACGTGTAGTTTCAAAAGCATCAGGCCTGAGTCAAAACTTACCATTAAAAAAAATGTGTTCATGTCCTTGCAGGGACATGGTTAAAGCTGGAAGCCATCATTCTCAGCAAACAGGAATGGGAAAGTAAACACAGTCTGTTTCACTCACAGGTGGAGTTCCACAATGAGAACACATGGGCACAGAGAGGGGAACACACCACACCAGGGCCTGTCTAGGGGTGCCGGGGAAGGGGAGGGAGAGCACTAGCACAAATACCTAATACATGAGGGGCTTAAAACTTAGATGACGGGTTGATAGGTGCAGCAAACCACCGTGGCACATGTATACCTATGTAACAAACTGCATAATCTGCACATGCATCCAGGAAATTAAAGTAATAATAATTAAAACAACAACAACAACAACAACAAACTCTTACCGAAGCCATGAAATCCAGAAGAGAAGGGCACTATTGTAACATTTTATGCCACAAAAGTAGAAACGCAGACTGGGAATTCATATTAGTATTTTGGCCACAGTGACTCTTCATATGACAACACACAGTCCCATTGACCTCATAAGCACTGGGCATACTTTTGCTTTCACAGAAAAACATTTTCTTAACCTCGTTTGGTTTATAATGGAACACTCATGAGAATCTGAACTACTCTGTGGATTTGCCTATAAAGTAGATGAGGATGTTGCTGGTGCTGGAGATAATGCCGGCAGATGGATGTGATAGCTCAGTAAAGGCTACTAGTGGGAGTATGACTTCATTTTTACTCTTATCCTGGTGCAATGTGATAGTATCTCACGTATATTGTGTACAATTATACACACATATCACATATGCACACACACACACACACACACACACACACACACACACACTATAGTTTTCTGACATGCTGTTCTTTGTAAGACAAACTAAGAAGCAAAAACTCCCCTAGAATTAAGAGTAGAGTCTGTTATTGGGTGTGAGAGGCACTGCTACAGCCCTGCTTGTTTCCACAGTCCCTTTCGCTATGCTCATACTTACTCCCACCTGCAAATATTCTGCATGCATTCTTAAGATCTCCTTGTCTTTCCAAAATTGCAGAATTCACTCTGCCTCTGAATGAAATTTTGGGAAAATTAATGACCCATGGGTGTACTCATTAGCCCACGCCTATTAGAAGTTGGTCTAGAGATATTCCAGTTGATGTACAGACAGTCCTCATGCCTTGAGAAGAAACAAATCTTAGGTGCAGCAATTCTTCAAGCTCCCCACGGGAATTGCACTTCAGTTGCCCACTGTGATAGCTGAATTAATGATGCACCCTGAATTAGCTCCGGCTACCATAAGAAAACACCACAGACTGGGTGGCTTAAACAACAGACATTTATTTTTTTCACAGTTCTGGAGCCAAGAAATCTGAAATCAAAGCGCCAGCAGGGTTGGTTGCTGATGAAGCCTCTCCTCTTGGCATGCAGACAGCCAGCTTCTTGCTGTGTCCTCACATGGCCTTTCCTCTGTGTACATATACGAGTGCATGCGCACACACACACACACACACACACAAACGCACACACACAGGTCTCTTTCTAGTGTCTTTTACTCTTCTTATGAAGACTAGTCCTATAGGATAGAGCCCCATCCGTATGACCCCATTTAACTTCAGTTTTCTTCTTAAAGGCCATGTCTCCAAACACAGTCACATCGGGAATCTGATTTTAACATATGAATTTTTGAGAACACAATTCCATCATAACATACCTTTTATTACCTGTATTTCCTTCCCTGTTTCATACTCTGAACCTCAAAACCCTCTCTCCCAGAACAAAATCTACATTCTCTAAAATCATTTTGTAAAATGATGGGAGAAATTAAGCTAAAATACTGGCCACAGATGATTAAATGGTGACTAGGGTCAAGGTAAGGGTTTGGTCATAAGAAAAATGTAAGAATAAAATCTCATATATGAGTTACTTGACATTTCTTATTTTAATCTGTTTTATTTTCTACCTGTAGGTGTACCTGTTTTTCTATGTATCATCTTCCCATCTGTCTTTACAGGGTTACTTTTGCAAACATCAAAGCCATATAGAATTCTCCAAGATAGTTTCCTTCAAAAAGAGTCTTTGTAAATAAATTATAGGCAGGAGGCTGAAGTTTCCAACTGTTATTAAGACTCCATTCAGAGTAAAATTTGATTTTTTTCTGTTTTGATGGCAGCATCTCAGCAGGGTTGCAAGGCACCAATTTTTGCAGAACCAAATCATTATTCAGGAGTCAGATTTATATAGAAGGCACACCAAGAATCCTCAACTCTGAGCAGTGGCGTACCTTATTCCAATTACGGTAGGTAAGAAGCACTCATTTCCCTCACGGACATGTAGAGACGAAATTTCCCTAGGAGTAGAGGAAGAAAGAAGATGGCAGCCCAATGCACTGATGGTGAATTTCTGAGGAAACGTTCTTCATGAATCTTACATATGATGCTGTAAAATGACATGTCTAATTAGGGACTTGTGGCTGGAAATGAAAGAGAATGTTGAGTTCACGTGAATCTTATTAGGACACCCTGTGGTCATGAGGCTCTAAAGTTTTCACAGTGAACTTTGAGGAGGCATCTGTGAGCTAAGGCTCTGAAGAAAGAAACTTAAGGCATAAATCTGCTTGTAAGTTACGTGATGTTCAGTCCTGACGTCTTCTTGGGCCTCAGTTTCCTTATGTGTAATTGAAATTAATCTCTCCCAAAACTGGAAGATAAACATCAGATGGTACTCAGAGAGAAATAAAGAATGATGCATTCGAAGTCTTTAGATGGAAACGTCAGAAACCGATTTGGTTACTGTTTGAAAATTAGCCTTCATGAGAAAGAATCGTCACCTCTCTGATATCATTCTCAATAATTTACAACCTCTATCTAATTGTGAAAAAAACTTTGAGCAAATGCAAATTGAGGGACATTTGACAAAATAAATAATAAATACTTTTCACATATCTCAAAGTCATGGAAACCAGGGAGAAACTGAAGAAATTGTCTCAGACAAAGAAAGCTGAGAGATGTGATATCTAAATGCAATGTAGGATACTGGATTAAATCCTAGAACAATAAGGGACATTAATGGAAAAACTGTTCAAATTCAAATCATGTACATATTCTAGTTTTATTTTTAAAGCAGTGCTATGGGAACAACACCCCCCTCAATATGTCCCAATATAGGAAAAATTAGTTTTGACCCCTAAATAGGACCCAGTAATCAAGCTCTATTCCTACAGTGTTAGAAGCTGTTGGGACATTCATTCATATTCTGCTACATAATTACTGTGAAACTCCGGGCAATTTATTCTCATTATTTGAACACTTATGAGTTAAATATATATATATTCATATTATATATATTAATATAATTATACATTCATGTTAATATATCCATATATTATTTATATAATATATGGATATAATTATATATATTCAAACTAATGCATATGAATGTAGTTATATATTTATTAATACAAATATATAATATATATATTTATATTAATATACATGAATATATATATTATGTGATATTTAAGACTGAGCATCATATAACTCATATATATATATATATATATATATATATATATAAGAATTAATTCTTCAAAACTACTTAGCAATACCTTGGGTTTTAATAATAATACTTAAATAATTCCCAACAAAGAAAATAATTTATTCTCTGCATTGTTTTATTGATATGCATTGCCTATGAAGCCAATTTCAGATTGATGAGCATGCTAGTCAGTAGAATTCAGTTGAATGTTTTTCTTGATTGCTTTATCCTGAATTGCAATCAGACAGGCATAACATTATTATTCTCATCCTCTGTAATATTATCAGAACTCTAAAATTTCAAATATGGATATTCTCAAATAAAAATTTATGATGCCCTCTCTGGGCCTCAGTTTCTCCTTTTGTATAATGAATGAGTTTGATTCAGAGTTGCCTGTGTCGTTTCTAATACTCCTAAATTATTTACAGTTAAGAATGATTAGCTCATCAAGTATTGGTACACAGATGTATTAATTTGAGCTACAGCTTTAAAGCATCTATAAAATATGTACTATGAAAGAGAAATGAGGGCAGCAAGAAAGAATCATCTGGGAAATATTGATGATTCCTTTGAAAAGTATTCATTTTAATTACATGTCCTATTTCAATTTATGATAAATTTAACCTCTGAAATTCAATTTTCAAAGTGAGCTTGGTCAAGCTGTTTCCATTTGAGACTGTGAAACATGATGAAAATGTCAACTGGAGTGAAGATTCAGTTATAGAAAAATAAATGAAAAAGATAGGGAAAAAATAGTATGGAGTAAATACAACCGTTTCACTATTTTGCTTTTTTTTTTTATTTAAAAAAAAGTGTGCTTAGGTGAAAAATATATTTTTAGTACTTCTTATATTTTCCATAACCCATCACTGCCTTTTCACTGAATGTCTAACAAGTGAAGATGGGAAAAGTGTGAATTAATGTGTCAGGGCCCCTTTTAAAGCAGTCATGTTTCAGTTCTATATTAGGAACACAGCTGCCTTTTTCTCATGGAAATGAGATTTTCATGTTTAAAAAAAAAACCTCTGCAACTTGAAAGGAGAAAATATCGAATATTTATAAGTGAATGTTGCCTTAAGAATGGATACACTTTATTAGAAGGAGAATACACATTTTAGATATGTTCTAAAAATAAGCATTGTGATTTTCAATCCACAATGCTGCTGCTCAACATATTGGCCACAGGTATAGTGAGAAATTACAGTTTCTTTTTGTTGTTTCCTGCTTATGTATGAACTATGTAACTATGATCATAAGTAACTCGTGTTTGCACATGAGACACATATAATTTTGAATTGTCATTTCAGAAGTGCTACAATAAATTATTAGTGTTGTTCAGTGAGTATCATGATTTAACTGAAGAAAATTTTTTTTTCATAAAAATGAAAACTTGTCATTTAAGATACCATTCAAAAAACAAGAGATATGAAGAGATAAAAATCAACAAAATACATAAACAAAAGAGAAAAAACTGGGGAAGAGGGAAATAAGTTACTCTAAGAATTATATTTAAGCAGATTCTCAGAGTACCTGAAATACTAGTGATTGACATACACACTATTAAAAAAAAATACTGTTAGTATTTCAAAGCTGGTTGGCAGAGTAGGAGGAGCACAAATTTTAATCAAGAGACCTGGTTTTCAATCAAGTTTTGTTGTTACTTAGCTGGGTACCTTTGAAGAAATTACACAATCACTTCCTGTCCTGGCTTCTTCATATTCAAATATGTCTTGTAGAATGAGTATACCCTAAAAAGAAAATGGCCAATTCAGAAGTGTCAGAAGTAGAAAGCTCCCTGAGTAACGACTATCCCGTGCACTCTGAGATTCGTCAGAGGACGCATAGTTATGATCTTAATTAATCCCCAAGAAACCTGAAATCATGTGGATTTTCATGGTATAAGGTCTAACCCTGGATGGATAAAACATAATAATATTTTCAAATTTATCCATGTGGTTTGTCTTAGAGTGAGCATGTCTAATGAGTCACCACCTTATAAAATAGTGACATTCTTTCATTCAATATATAGTAATTAACCACCTACTCTGTCTCAGCCACTGTTCTAAGTAGGAAATTAGCAGCGTATACGTCAGTCTCTAGTTCCATAGAGCTTCCCCTCTGGCTGGGAATGCAACAGACAATAATCACGTAAACCAACAGACTTGCTAGTTTATAAATACTATGAAGAAAATCAAACATCAAGTTAAAGGAATAATTGCCCCAATTACTGAAGGCCTTTAATGTGAAGTCATTTAATAGACATTTTATGCTAATCCCAACAGTCACAAAAATTAGCATCTTTTTTATTTTACAGAAGGTGGAACTGAGACTTTAAAATTTTGTTACATTATCAACATTTTACCGTACTAAAGTAGAAATGCAGATTGGGAATTCACATTAGTATTTTGGCCACAGAATCTCTTTCTACAATAATACACAGACCCATTGACCTATAAGCAGTGGGCATACTTTTTCCTCCACAGAAAAACATTTTCTCAACCTCATTTGGGTTATAATGGAAGTAGGGATAACAGTAGATACTTGTCAGGAAATTACAATTGTTTTTAAAAACTGATTCATAAGTCAGCATTTCCATACAAGAAAAATGACACATGTGCAGAATAATTAATCTGTAATACATTTAACAAATGTTTGGGAACCCTCTACTTCAGCCCCAGACAACTGATATACCACTGTGTGCATATGAACTATGGTATCCATCTTGCTGCACATGGTGTGTGGAAGTGGAGAAAACACAAGGTACAGGCCAGAAAAAGCTGGTGTGACAGGAGTGCTAGGTAAAAACGTGGGATCGGGGGGTCAAGGTCAGAAAGGTTAAAGTTTATTAAATCTGTTTGTGTTTAAAACTTTTAGACGACTTTATACTCCTTGGTTAACCATTATTAGATAGATACGCAGATAATTTAAGTCAGTTTTCTAAAAGGAGTAATATAATTTAAAGAATGTTACATCCAGTCAAATGACTCAACTTTGTCACTATGCATTTGGGTAAATAATTTATTTTCCCTACGTCATGGGTTCTCCATCTGTTTTATGAGGCTGTCTACTAATACACACTCATAGTGCTTCATAGCATAGTTGAAAGGCTGAAATAGGGGAATGGATGTAAAAGAAATCAGTAAATCATAATATTTACATATTGGAATTCACTATAACAGTTATCAACTACCTTTTACTCAATTGAATAAAATTATGAATGAAGAAAAAAATCTAGTCATGCTAGTCATTACATGATATATACCCAATACATGACATTGAAGGAGGAAACTTTATGAGAGATGACATTCCAGAGCAGACATTCAATGGATGAATTAGATATTTTTGGCTTCAAATGTAAAATACACAAATGGCAATAAGCTGGAAACTACTGGAAATATTTATGAGAACTAACTTGCCTAATATGTACTATGAACCCTGGGCCTTTCTTTTCTTTATGTAACAAAGAGGAAATTCCACTTTCCCTGAGGATAGTTTTGGCAGCTTCATTGACAGTGGTGTCATTGTTAGATAATTAGAATTGTAAGCCTTTGACTTTTCTCCATTTTCTATATAGAATTTACTATGCTTCCAGGCTTGGCTTCTTTTGATGTATGGAAGGTGAATCGTGAAAAAATATACTATGAATTTTTTAATGGAAATAGCACATAAGCAGAAATCAGAATAGAACTTAACATTTGCCAAAGGCTTATTCCATACCTTTGATTGTCTTAGTTTGGCTTCCCCTAGAAGCAGGCCCTCAAACAAGGATTCGAGTGCAGGTGGTTTAATAAAGAGATGATTCTAAAAAATATAAGTATTGGAATAGGAAAATGAGACAATACGTAAAAGGCTAGGGAAAGTAGGTTGTCAGCAAATTGCTACAGTGGGCCTGCTTTCCCTGTGGAAGCCTGAAACAAAATACCAGCTATGACCCTTACAGGTATCCTGCCTAAGGAAGAGGACATTGGGGCATTTAAATGCCAGTGCCCAACAGTCATAGTTGAATCGTGCTGACGAGGCAGGGAACCGTCAACCTGCCCTCTTTGCAGGCAGAACACTCAGCTAAATATATCAGACAAGGAAGACCAGGGGCTGGCAGTTGGAGTTTGGACCATCATGCCCATAAATGGTAAGTAACGTATTTATCAACAGCATCAACTCTACGCGTATTATATGATAAACTTTTATAGTTCCCCACAGTCTGTATTATTGCCAATGCTACTTTATAAATGAAGAAACTGAGGTAAGAGAATAAGGTTAACTCACTTAAGGTCACACAGTTAGTAAGCAGAGGAGGTGAATTTCAAATCCAGGATTTCATCTGACTTTTATGCTTCGACCCTTGACTTCTCATTAATACATTGCTTACTTGGCAACTAGTCAGTTTGGAAAGTTGGCTCTCTTTGGGGAATATCATGGGGCTGAGAGATGCTTTCCATCACAATATGTTAATAATCTAAAATAATTCAAAAAAGGGTAATAGAATGATGAAATCCCTGAAGTAAAACATAATAAACCTCCAGTGCTCTCTCTCCCTTTGTAGTGTTTGTTGCAGTATGCGGATGTTCCCAATATGTTTTTCTGTATACATATGTACGTGGGAAGCATTGAAGTGGGACATGACTAATATGTTTTAACTTTGGGACATTTTTATTAGTAGAGGCTAGGCTTAAGGCATCTCATCACCTATTTCTATGATGTTAATGAATGTTGTGGGTGAAATAAATTCTCTTTAGTTCACACAAGCTGGATTGCAACTTCACACTGGATTTCAGAGAAAACATGGCTTTTAAGGAAAGGAAAGAATTCAAACCAGGATAGAATATAGGACTTTACAAGGTATAGAGGAGAAGGAATGTCCTTCCAGGCAATAAAATTTGGTATGAGGATATTTGTGGGAGTAGTCCATTGAAAAGTGCATTCTAAGGATATGAGCAAAACAATTTTATAGAATGGAACTTGTGAGAGCTACGGGACTCAAGGTCACAACCACGATATTGAGGCCAGATTGCAGAGGCTCCTGAATGCCACACTTAGAAGTTTGAATTTTACCTAATTCTTTCAGACCTATAGAAGACCTTTGCTTCCATAAATAGAAGAACAGCATTTACTTCATAGCAGTCATTACAGCAGAATCATCTGTTCTGTTATGCCAACCCTAATATTGCCTTTTTGGTTTTTTTCCTTTACTTCATTATAAAATAAACTAGTTCACTGCAAATAATTTTCTACAATAGCCAAATGATAAAATAAACATCCTACATAAATTCACCCAAAAAAGTCAATTTAGTGTACCTTCCAGACATTCATATACACATAGACAATCAATAAATAAGCTGCTCTTTGTAATTCCAAAGTTATTCACTTGATACAACATTAGCATATTTATGTACCAAGACTCATCAATTTAACTCATCATGTTTATGTATATGTTTACTGGTAAAAATAGTTATAAACTACAAAAATCATCCATAATCTTACCTTGGTTGGAAATAAATATTTATATTTACGAGAGTAGCTAAATTTCTCCTGAACCCATTCCAATCCATTTATATAACTTAAATCTCTAGACCTTTGTTGACAGATTAATATGCATCTTTCCTTTCCTTAAAAAGTACACACACACACACACACACACACACACACACACACACGTATATTTGTCTATTTTAATACAAATGGAATTATTTCGTACTTATAAAACCGAATCTTGCTTTTTCTTATTGAACCGAATCTTGCTTTTTCTGATTGAATACATGCTGGAAGAGATGTACTTTATTCCTCCTAGTAAATCAATAATATGAATTCACTCAGCCACTTTTCCTATTGTTGCAAATACGTTTTCTTAGTGTGGTTTCTACCCATGTTTATTTTTATGAATTTGTAACACATGTTTCAGCTGTGAATATAATGTGGATACACGTCTACTTGCTGTCCAAACCTGTAGTCCAAATTGTGACTCCAAACAGAACTCTCTGGACCATGTTCCATCTGACCAAATTGTCAAGCAAGTTCTGTAGCCCAACACTCATTTATTTAGTCACCAACCACATTATTTTTAAATTAAGTTCCTAGTGTGTGCCAGAAACTGTGCATGGTGTTAAGGAGTTAAGTATATCTAAGATCTAATCCCTGCTCTCAAGAATTTTGGCAACAGCAAATTGAGAACATAATGAACTTTATGGCAAAGTTTTAAAAGCTTTCATAAAAAATTTTAGTTTTGTTCCTAACACAAGCTTGGCTCATTTTTTTTTCCTGTGATTCAGACATATTTCTGGTATCTGGAGGACTGCTGGTGGGTGTGCACATCATATATGTTCATATGGTTAGCAAACTCAGGAGATTTTTGAGAACAAAAAACAAAGAATCACCCTAAAAGAGACCTACAAGGCAGATCATGATTGATTTAAGGCAAATAAGTAAGGATCTGATTGGAGGATAAATCTGAGGATTGGAAAATTTGAACCTATATAATGTTGAGTATCGAGACTCCAATGTCACAAAGCTGTTGCTTCCACTACTCCACTACTTTCCTTAACTCCACTATTTTTCAGCTATTGGATTTCTGACATGGTGTTTATCTTCTCATGTCTTAGTTTCTTCATTTCTGAATTTATGATTTCAAAGATGGAATTTTTGTAAGGAATAAATGAGATAATGAATGCTAAGGACCAACCACAGTGCCCAACAAACTACGAAGATAATTATGTAGATGTACTAATCAGCTCAATAAATTAAATAAACAACTTCAATTTTTTTTTTAGGATTTATTTCTCTCTCATTACCTTATGGGATCCTACTTTTTTTTTTTTTTAACCGCAAATGTCCTTGTTAGCTTGTTTTTGTTAATTTTTTTACTTTTAATTTTATGGGTGTGTTAGTCCATCCTTATGCTGCTAATAAAAACCTGCCCAAGACCGGGAAATTTATAAAGAAAAGAGGTTTAATTGACTCATAGTTCAACATGGCTGGAGAGGTCTCGGAATCTTACAATCACGGTGGAAGAAGAAGCAAACCTGTTCTTCACATGGAAGCATCAAAGAGAAGAGTAAGTGTCCAGCAAAGGGGGAAACCACTTATAAAACCATCACTTCTCATGATAAGGGGCGACCACCCTTATGGTTCAATTAGCTCCACCTGGCTCCTCCCACAACACATAGGGGCTATGGGAACTATAATCCGAGATAAGATTTGGGTGGGGGCACAGCCAAACCATAACAATGAGTATATGATAGGTATATACATAATACATGTAAATACATAAACCAATGATATAGCCATAAAACTAAAAGCAAAAATATAAACCAACAAACAAACACATTTGAGGTAAAAAAAAGTCAAGTATGATTCCATAAGATAATGGTAGATAAATAAATGCTAATAAAATAATAGTACTGAAATTAAAAAATAGAAGTAAAAAATAATATATCTCTATGGAGTATCCGAGATATTTTGATACGGTCATACAATGTGTAATAGTCACATCAGAGAAATAAACTCTCTGTTACCTCAAGCACTTATCCTTTCTTTGTGTTACAAACTTTCCAATTATATTCTTTAATTTTAAAATGTCAAATGGGTGTTTTTAAATAAGCAAATACACATTAAAAGAGTTGGATTATGATAATTTCCAGGGATCCTGAGAATGTAAAGTTTCAGATAGAATCTGTAGTGGGTTAATGTGGTTCATTCTTTGGCAACTGTGTCAGGAATCTTCATAAATACTTCCAGGTTTAATGATTCACTAGGAACACTCATAGAAATCAGTATATAATTATGTTCATGTCTGTTCATTCCATCAAAAGTGTACACAGCAAAATCAGCTAAGAGAAAAGGCACCTGGGGTCACAGTCAGAGTAAACCAGACTCAAGCTTCCAAGAGACTTATCCTGGTATATTCACAAAAGACACACTTAATTCCTTAAGCAGCAAGTTGTGACAAGTCATGTAAAATGTCACCTACCAGAGGAATTCATTACAGCCTCATTGCCGAAGTGTCTACTGGTGGCTGGTCAAGTAAAAGCCCTCAGCTTCAGATGTACCGATATTGCAGACCCTCAGAAAGAAAGCAAGTATTCAGCATAAACCATAATGTTTGCACTGTTTAGGCACAGGCTGCTACATTTATCAGTTCTGAGAATGGGGGGAAATTGAGGTTACCAGATGCCTCCCAAGGACCAAGCTTGCAAGGAGGTCTTTCTAAGAATAGCAGTATCAGTTATGCTGTTAATAATTTTCTACATAGCAATAAAAAAAGAAATACAAAGAAGGTGCAATTGCATTTGACATGAAGTCACAGTGAAAGCTGTAATGCCTGCAACAGTAGTGGTGCTATATGATACGCAACATTTTTGCATTTACAATAAAGTTATACCAAAAACTAATTCTATTTCACTACCATGAGGTTGCTTCCACACTGAGGAGTGAGCACTGTCCAAACACCGGTGTTCACGGCCTTGAGCATTTTAAATCCCCATTGCAAAAGTGTTTTTTTTTATGCATGTTAGTAGTTGTGCAGGCATTTTTCTTACTCTTCTCTTTCCCTTTTCAGCTTCTGAGGTTGACAGCTTCAACCCCAAAGTCATTAGTAGAGATTGTATTTAGGCACCTAAGTAATGGCTGTAGCATCTTTTGTAGACATTTACTCTCATTAGCGACTAAGTCACAAGTAGACATTATCTAGACTAAATGTTTGTGTCACACACAATATTTCTATGTTTAAATCTTTATTCCCAGTGTGATGGTATTTGGAGGTGAGACCTTCAGGAGGTAATTTGGGTTAGGTTAAGTTGTGAGAGTAGAGCCCTAATGAATGGAATCAGTGCCTTATAGAAGAGATTCCCAAGATCCGTCTTGCCCCTCCAATCATGTGAAGCCACAGCGAGAAGATGACTGTCTCTGAACTAAAAATAGCAGGATCTCACCAGACACCAGATCTGCAGCATCTTGATCTTGAACTTCCCAGCATACAGATATGTGACAGATAAATGTTTGTTGCTTAAGCCACCCAGTCTGTGGTGACTGTTACAGCAGGCTGAACTACTATACCAAGACATATAGACCAGAAACAGAACAACACATGGCAGTCAGGAATAAATTCGAGATCAACATGGACTGACTCATTGGAAACTATAATCAGGTGAAAGACACCTGAGAAGGACTGGAGTTCCTGGATACCTGGTGACACCCATTTTTACATAGTATTCCCTTTCCCTAGACATTCTGCATTTATTCAACAGAATTACATTTAGTGTATGTATCAAGCAAACACTTTTCTAAGAATTGGAAATCAAACAGTGAATCAGACAGCAAAACTCCCTGCCTTCATGGAGTGTACATTCTGGTAAATACACATTTTAAACTTGTCCCAAGTTTGCTGAATAGATTTCATAGGGCTTCATTTAAATCATATGAAATTCTCAGCAGAGGCTAGCTAAAGGTAACACTGAATTTTTTTCTCCATTTATGATGAAAATGCTATGACACCACCTTCAAGTCAAATAAATATAATATTTTCCTGCTCTCATTTCATCATATTTGTTCCATTATGAAATATTTATTTACTCTCTACAAAAAAGACACCTAAGAAATTTGGCAAGACCTGGCTGTTAATCCATGTTGGCTCTCAGTGATCACTAATTTCATTTACTTTGAGTCAACCCACATAATAGATATATTTCAAATACCTTCATTAGAGATCTTATATATCTTAAGTATTCAAATATGGTATTGATTTAATTGCCTCCATTAAGTAGTGACAAAAATCTGTAATTTTTAAAAAGAATTACCTTCTTCTCTTTAAAAAATCATGAAACATTCTCACCTTTTTAGTTCTTGGCACATTTTCATTCCTTTAGGATTTTTCAGTGTACAGTGATGGCTGCTCAGATATCAAATTGGCAGATTCCTTCAGCACTCTGAGATGTAACACCTGTCTATGCTGAATAAATTAATGTATGACTGCAGCCTTATTCAGAGTATTCAGAGCTATCAACTTCAAGGGCACTCCCTATCATAGGCTACCAGTGAACTTAATCAACAGTGTCTCCTTAACAACTCAGTTTCAACCCAAGTTATGTATATAAATACGTATATACATATTACGTATATATATATACGTATATACATATTATGTATATATATACATAATATGTATATACGTATATACACATTATATATATACATACTATATATATACATACTATATATATAAATTATATATATATATATAAATTTTATATATATATAAAATTTATATATATATATATTGAGATGGAGTCTCTCCGTCACCCAGGCTGGAGTGCAGTGGCATGATCTCGGCTCACTGCTATCTCTGCCTCCTGGGTTCAAGAGATTCTCCTACCTCAGCCTCCCAAATAGCTGGGATTACAGGGGCATACCACCATACTCAGCTAATTTTTTTGCATTTTTAGTAGAGATGGGGTTTCACTGTGTTAGCCAGGATGGTGTCAATCTCCTGACCTCACGATTCACCCACCTCAGCCTCCCAAATGCTGATTAGAGGCATGAGCCACTGTGCCTGGCCAAAAAGTGATTTTTTAAAAATCATTGATGGGGTGGTCCTCTTCAGTCTCTCATTCTCCATCATGACTGTGTAGTTTGATTTGACCTAATATCTGTTGCTGGGAAGAGGGGACTAGACTAGGAAAGCGTACTTTACATGTGACAACCTGAATAGGTTGTTGATAGATTTTTACAAGGACACTGTCAAACATAATTGCAAACATTGTGGCAGAGCTGTTGATTCTTGGGAAATGACACCTGCAAAGAGGTTACTTGTCAATCTCAAGCCACGTGGTTCTGCTATAGTAAGATAAGACAAAACTTCCTATGGGGAAAAATGACAGAGCTTTTAAAGGGAGAAGGATCTGTGAAGCCATGGTCATTTTGAGGACAATTGCTGCTGGCACACAGAAAAGAAAGAACATAAGGTCATGTATCCATCATATTTATAGACACATAGACATTACCATCACTGCCATTTTTGGATTAGTACGTTGAGTATTTAGTAACTGACTTTCAAATGACATACAACACACACACATACACACACAAGTATTCTGTGTATGATTTAGGATTACAATTGAAAAAATTCCACAGTATACTGAAAGATTCTCAACAGCAGAGAAGACCTGAGCTCTTTTCCTGACTTTTCTACTTGTAAGCAGAGGAATTTTGGATAAGTCATTTCACCTCTTTGCACATCCGTTTCCTCACCTATAAATGAGGAAATTAGATGCAATATTTAAAACTCCCTTTTTTTCAGATCTGATACTTACTGAGTAAATATTGCTAGACACAATATATATACAAATTTAAATTATGAGGTATTGTTATATTGGGATTCAGGGGTTCAGGGTGCCCTCAGCTCCCCTGAGAGGACATTTTTCCAGGTTCTTGGTCTCCTGCCCTCTCAAGAACGAGAGAGGGGACCATAGCACAGTGCACAGTAAATGCCAGACTGAAAAGTGTTTGTACAAAGTGATTTATTTAGAGGGAGAGAGAAAAAATAAAACAGAGAAGAAGAGAGAAAGAAACAGCTAACTCTCACACTGGGTGGGAGAATCCAGAAAGATGGAATCCAGGGGAGGAAAACAGCTTCCACAGTAGATGGAAGGGAGTAGAGAGAGATGGAGTTTAGGACGGGAAGACAGGCTTCCGTGAGAGAGTGTGGAAGGGGACTCCAGAGGGAAAATCCAGGAGAGAGAAGGTGACTTGCAACCTGGGAGGAACCCCCAACTTCTCTAAGACCCTGGGTCAATGAAAGGAATTCCTTAGAACTTCCACTGGAGTGATTGGCTCTTAGCTTCTTCCTGTGCCTGCAAAATTTAAACATAAACCCTTACATCTCCCGGATGGAGAATGATGGGAGTGGGGCATGGCGTTGGGAAGTTCTTGCCCTTAAAACTGCAACACCTTCTGGACCCGCAAAGAGAACATATTTTCTCAACATCACATACATCTTTTCTGTGCTTATAGTCCATTTTCGAGTAAATAGTGGTCATGAAAATTTCTGTGGTTCAGAAAAAAAGGAGCGAAAGAGAAACTCAAACTGAAAATTATTACTACTGTGAAATTACCTGGTTCTCAGTAAATATTTAGATTTACTATTTAATACCTATTTGTTCATGTTAGATGATCTTGAGGCCAACAGGAGATGTTAAATGATAGAACAAAACAGCATGCTTAAAAGTTTGTAAAGGTGTGTTGTATTAAATACAGACTGGAATCTGCTTTAATTGTGGATTCACTATCAATGTTTAAAGAATTCTGAGGCTCCTAGAAGTACAATTAGCAAATAATGTAATCAAAACATGGAACTCTCAGTGGATAAATTATCATTAATGGGTCGATACACATAAGATGGCAAATTGAGTGGACTTTCTTATCGCACTTCTCAATAAAAAGCAGTCAAAATACAAGTTTGCAATATTATTTTTAATTTTAATAATGATAACAATATTGCAAGCAACCACCCCCAAGTCTGTGTGTCTCTTGTTCTTAGCAAATCTTGGCATATTGGGTTCATAGACACTTTTTCATGCTAGAAGGACCATCACTCAGTTTCATATTTTCCTGTTCTGGTCATTGATTTCCAGCCACAGATGCTGATTTAACTGTACATAGTAATATGTTGAAGATCATTTTAAAAGGGCATATTTTTGATTTCCTAATTTGTTAGTTGTGTCTAACTTGTTAATATGAGCATCTAAGATGGCAAAGTTCACTATTTGCTTAGAAATAATTGCGCTCAAGGTCACAGTCCTAGCTCTATACCAACTATATCTGCATTATAGAAGACTGCTTAAGCTCACAAATCACATGAAGTTCTATTCTCTCCTCCCTGGAGGGGTGGGGATTGAAAGTAAAAAATGGAGATTGGAAATACAGGAAAAGGAGATGAAAAGGGTAGGCTTAAAAGTGTAATTTAGGCCTATCTTCTTGAAAGAGTTTATGACCAGATCAATGATTAGAAGAGAGGTCACTGAAGTCTCACACAAAGGAATTTTCAACTCAAATCTTCATGGCATAGTAGAGAATGTAAACTGATTATATTTGTTTTATATAATGAACACAAAAACAAAAATACCCGTTCTTTTTATTTGCTTTTTGTGAACATCTATAAGTTTACCCAACAACCATTAAAAAACATGATTATTTATACCAATAGCCCAGTATATAAAAGGGCACCTGAAAACATTTATTCTGCTATGAGAATTAGTAGAAAGTCCAGGCTCAGGTATGCTGAACAGCTTCATAGTCATATTTCAGAAGGGCTACTTACCCTAAATGCCATCTTCTGAAACAAAAGGAAACAGAAAATTCAAGGACCAAAACAAGATTGAGACACATGCAGATTACATTTAATGGAAATGGAATCAGGTTGTATACAGTTTGTAAATTGTTGTTTGCTGTCTTTATTGATACATAATAATAATCGTGCATATTTATGGAATATAGGTGATATTTTGATACATGCATATAATGTGTAATAATCAGATCCAGATAATTAGGACATCCATCATTTGAAACAGTTACAATTTGTTTGTGTTGGGAATATTTCACACTTTTCTTCTAGGTTTGATGAAATGTAAAATAAACTGTTGTTAACTATAGTCACCTGACCATGCTAGCAATGAACTTTTTGCCTTCTATCTAAATGTGTGTTTGTTCTGATTATCCAAATTCTCTTCACCATTCCTTCACCCTTTCCACTCTCTGATACCCATAATTCCACTCTCTATCTTCACTTGATAAACTTTCTTAGCTCTCATATATGAGAGAGAACATGTCATATATGTCTTTCTATGCCTGGTTTATTTCACTTAACATAATGGCTTCCTGTTCCACACATGTTGCTACAAATGACAGGTATTTATTCTTTATCATGGCAGAACAGTACTTTGGTATGCTTTATGTTGTGTCCCCACCCAAATCTCATCTTGAATTGTAACTCTCATAATCCCCACATAACATGGGGGGTGATCTGGTAGGAGGTAATTGAATCATGGGGCTCATTTTCCCATGTTCTTGTGATAATGAATAAGTTTCATGAGATCCGATGGTTTTCTAAAGGGCAGTTCTCCTGCACATGCCCTCTTTCCTGCTGCCATGTAAAGTGTGACTTTGCTCCTTATTTACCTTCTGTGGTCGTGAGGCCTCCCTAGCAATGTGGAACTGTGAGTCCATTAAACCTGTTTTTCTTTACAAATTACCCAATCTTGAATATTTCTTCACAGCAGTATGAAAATGGACTAATACATATTCCATTGTGTATATATATCACCCTTTCTTTATCCACTCATCTGCTGATGAACACTTAGATTGATTTCATATTTTGCCTACCATTAATAATGCTTTAATGAAGATGGAAGTGTCAATATCTATTCCATATACTGATTTCATTTCTTTTTTTTATTCTTTAAGTTATGGGGTACATGTGCAGATCATGCAGGATTGTTACACAGGTATACATGTGCCATGCTGGTTTGCTGATTTCATTTATTTTGTCTTTATACCCACTAGGAGGATTGCTGGATTACATGGTAAATTTACTTTTAGTTTTTTTGAGAAAATTCCATACTGTTTTCTATAGTAATTGTACTAATTCACATTCCAATCAGCAGTGTTCTTTTAATCCCCTTTCTCCACAGCCTCATCAGTATCCTTTCAAAAATCTTTTTGACATTCGGGTGCGGTGACTTATGCCTGTAATCCCAGCACTTTGGGGGGCTGAGGCGGGTGGATCATGAACTCAGGAGATCGAGACCATCCTGGCCAAAACAGTGAAACCCTGTCTCTACTAAAAATACAGACAACTAGCTGGGGTGGTGGCACGCACATGTAGTCCCAGCTGCTCAAGAGGTTAAGGCAGGAGAATTGCTTGAACCTGGAAGGTGGAGGTTGCAGTGAGCTGAGATGCTGAGATCACACCACTGTACTCCAGCCTGGGCAACAGATCAAGACTCCTTCTCTCTATCTATATCTATATCTATATCTATATCTATATCTATATCTATATCTGTATCTATATCTATATCTATATCTATATATCTATATCTAGAGAGATATCTATGTCTATATCTATATCTATCTATAGATAGATAGATATACACACACATATAATATAACTGTTTATATTGGGGTGAGATAATATCTCATTGTGGTTTTAATTTGCATTCCTCTGATGATCAGTAATATTGAATACTTTTTCATATGCACATTGGCCATTTGTATGTCTTTTCAAAAATGTCTTTTCAGATAATTTGCCCATTTTTAATTGGATTATTTGTTTTAACGCTACTCAGTTGAGTTCCTTAGATATTTTTGTTAGTGTTCTTTCATCAGATGGATAAATCTGCAAAGATTAACTTCCAATATAGATTGATTGTTTCATCATTCTGTTGACTGTTTCATTCTGTGAAGAGACATTTTAGATTAATGTAATCCCATTTGCCTATTGCTTTTGTTACCTGGGCTTTTGAGGTCTTATGCAAAAATTTTTTGTCAGGACCAATGTCCTAAAGCTTTTCTCCAATGTTTTCTTCTAGCAGTTTTATATTTTCAGGTATTATATTTAATCTTTTTAATCCATTTTGATTTAATTTTTATATATGGTGAGATATAAGGATTTAGTTTCTTTTGTTGCATATGAATATTGAGTTTCTGCAGCATCATTTATTGAAGAGACTGTCCTTTCTTCACTGAATGTTCTTGGTGCCTTTGCAAAAATCAGTTAGTTGTAAGCACATGGATTTATTTCTAAGCTCTCTATTTTGTTTCGTTGGCCTATGTAACTGTTTTTATGCCAGTACCATGTTGTTTTGCTACTATAGTTTTGTAGTATGTTTTGAAGTCAGGTAGTATTAGGCCTCCAACTTTGTTCTTTTTTGCTCAAGATTGCTTTGGCTATCTAGACTCCCTGTTACTATAATAATTTTAGATTTTTTTTGTAAATAATTACATTGGTACATGACAAGGCAAGATGCATTCAATCTGTGGATCAGTTTTGGTACTACAGTCATTTTCACAAAATTAATTTTTTCAATTCATGGACATAGCATGTCTTTTCAATTTTTTGTAATCTCTTTAATTTATTTCATCAGTGTTTTTTGTTTTACTTGTAGAGGTCTTTCACCTCTTTGTTTCAATTTATTCTTAGATATTTTCTTTGTAGATCCTGCTAATATCATTGCTTTTATAATTTCCTTCAATGACTTTGCTGTTGGCCTACTAAATTGCTGTTGATTTTTGGGTGTCAATTGAACAAACACAGTTTACTTGTCAATGAACAAACATTGTTATAAAGACTATAAATTGCTAGTGTTCTGACAAGGCAATTTGAGACTATTCATTAAAAATTTTTTAATGCATATATTCATCAAGGTAAAAAATTTAACTGCAGATATGTGTTCTAGAAAAAATATTTATGCATGTACCTAAAGGGGAAACAGTACAAGTATGTAAACTGAAGCATTTTTTTATAACAAAAAATTATTTTCATAGCAGAAACTTTTTTAAAAAGTATTCAATTCAAAAATGGTTAAACAAATTATAAATATCCACAATAAAGACTCTGTTTTGTCAGAACCAAAGTCTAAGCTTACCAGACACAGTGTCTAAAGCTGACACAAATATTCTAAATTTAATCTTTTAAAATCAAGTAAAATAGTGAATATAATAATTATAGCAATTATTATATAATTATTTCGTCTTAATTATATTCATTTTTACAAAAAAGTAATAAAGAATATTATTATTGTTATATTAATATGAGTCTTATGAAGAAAGAAATTGCTAATGTCTATGAAAGCCATATCTCAAATCTGTATTTAGATGCTAAAAGCAATTATATACATTTATGTAAGATGCAATGTTATGATTTTCAACATAACCAGTTACATTCAAATGGTAAAAACTTTGAACTATACGAACAGTATTCCACAAATTACTTTAAAAGAGAGTACCTATAAAGTATATAAGTACACGAACTATCCAGAAGAATACATATCCAGCTTAAAACGTGGACTCCTTTTACTAAGAGAACTAACTTATTTTGTTATAAGGGTATTTGTGAAGAGATATTTTACTTTTGGCTTTATATTCTTAGATATGTGTGGAATTATTTTACAATATGGGTATAAGTTTAAATATAATATATTTTTATTTAAAATCTACCATTTTGGTTACTAGTGTGCATAACAAATTGAGTCAGACTTAGTGACTTTATCTGAAATTTCTTTCACAGTCTCACATTTTGAAGGACAGCCACATGGACATTACACAATGCTTGTGTCTGCATCATGACATATTGGGCCTCTGCTTGGATGAATTAAAGACTGACCATAATGTGATGATTAGGGGTTGAGATCATTTTAAGGCTCTTTCTCTGACAGGTCTAGTCCCTGGGCTGGAATGAATGAAGGGCGAGAACTGCTTACTGTCAGGCATACATGCAAGATCACCATGTAGCTTAGTTTCCTCTGCACGGCAGCTCCACCGCAGTTAGACTGCCTTCATGAATGAATTGACATGTGAATTTTCCAGTAGGTGAAGCAAAATATGCATCACCTTTTGGACCAAACCTTGCAAATTGAAGAATGTCATTTCTGCCATACACAAAGCTATTACAAGGTCTTTTTTTTTCCTTTCCTCGTTTTGAAGGGAGACATTGCAAATTTACACTATAAATAAATATGTGCAACACCATTACAGATATCTTTTGAAGATACAACTATATGCTATTTAACTTCCAGTCAACTTAGAAAATACACTCTCCCTCCCCACACTTCCAAGTTTTCTTCTATTGTGGCATCAGATGGAAGTTTAAGATTTCATTATCAAAACCAGGTCCATGTTCGGATGAAGACCCTTGTGTATGACAACTGTAGTGCAATTTATATCAATTTTAAAATCTGTAAGCTAAAGAGAGAGAAGGTCATAAGCCTCCTGACTCTCTCTCTCTCTCTCTCTCTCTCTCTCTCTCTCTCTGTCTCTCTCTCTCTCACACACACACACACACACACACACACACAATTCAATAGTGGGACAGGCACAAGACAACCCCTGTAGTCATTTTCATTCAAAAGCACACAAAATAGAAGATAGCAGATAATAACAATTTCTAAAATTCAAGCAAGCACATGTCACCAGTTCTTGATCAGAATTCCTTGCTACTCCTTTTTAATTGTTATCCTTGACTCTTGGCTCTGCACTCCATAGTCCTGGTCTAGCCTTCTAAATCAATCAGTTTTCTGCATTTTTCAGATAGAGTACATGTTTGTAGCTAAGTGTTCCTCTCAGCCAGATTCCTGCTTATAAAAATCTGGTTTGTCAGAGGTCAATTTTCTCTTTATTACTGTCTGTTTCTTTCAATCCTTTTCTTTTAAAAACTTTATAGAGTCAGGTGTGGTGGCTCACACCTGTAATCTCAGTACTTTGGGAGCCTAGCTTGGGCAACGTAATGAGATCATTTTTGCTACCAAAGATATGTATATATATTTAGATGGCATGGCACTTTGGCATATACCTGTAGTCCTAGTTATAGTTACTCAAAGGCTAAGGTGGGAAGATCTCTTGAGCCCAGGAATTCAAGCCTGCAGTGAGCTCTATTGGCACTGTCCCTGAACTGCAGCCTGGGCAAGAGAGCAAGAGCCTATCTCCAAATAAATTGGTAAACAGAAATAAAAACTTTTGGGGTTTCCTGTATATCAATTTATAATTTATTCAATTAGATGAAGAATGCATCAAATTTTCTCGGGATTAAATTTCTGGGAGGCTCTTCAGATTCTCAGAAGCCCTATACTTTAACAGAGATGGTCTGTAAAGCACAATGTTAATGTCCTTAGTAGGCCTTGGTCTATTTTAAAGGTTCTATGAGGTACCACCTAATACATATTTCTAGCGTATTACAAAAGATTTCTATAATAATGAACTTTGCTTTATACTTATTCTGCAAGTACTCTGTATTTTATTTTTGCCCAGTGGGGCTCTTTATCATGTTTTGCGTTTTATTACGTTTTGTATTTTATTTTGTTTTGTTTTGTTTTTTGATGTTTTGTGTGGTTTTTGACGGAGTCTCATTCTACCGCCAGGCTGGAGTGCAGTGGCGCAACCTTCAACTCCCTGGTTCAAGAGACTATCCTGCCTCAGCCTCCTGAGTAGCTGAGATTACAGGTACTGCCACCACCACACCCCACTAACTTTTGTATTTTTCTTTAGTAGAGACATGGTTTCACCATGTTGGACAGGATGTTGATCTCTTGATCTTGTGATCTGCCTGCCTCTGCCTTCCAAAGTGTTGGGATTACAGGTGTGAGTCACCACACCTGGCTTGTTCTTTGCTTTTAATAATCCAACAAATCCTGGTTCCCTTGTAATTCCTATAAGTGTTGCTTTAAAACTGGACAGTGTCTTTTTAGCTCACATCTCTCTATCCATATTTTATCTAACATGTATCAATAATCATCTTATTCATTCCATATTCCACCTGAAAGTTATCTCAGCCAAATCCACTGGTTAATTAGAATTATTTTCTATTTTACACATAATCACAGGGAATCACAAAAACTTGTTACTACTCCACATCAAGAATTACCTTGTTTTCAGCCTCCTGTAACAATTTCCTCCTTCACACTCTCATGTCCTCTGATACTGTCCTCAAGGCCCTTCAGGATTCAGTCCACTGTTTGGGCCATAGTTAATGCCACATGATTTAGGTTTTTATTATGGCAGCATTGCAGTTTTGGTATTAAATTTTATTCTAATTCTTTGCCCCATAACAAACTGGCCCAAAACATATCAGCTTACTCTGAACATTTAATTATGTTCCTGGATTATAGGGGTTGGGAATTCATATTGCACTTGAGGAGATAGTTTGTCTACACTACATTAGTTGATGTTGGGAACCATGGCTGAAAGACTCAAAAACTAGAGGGTACTTGAGCCTGGAGAGAATATGGTTGAAAGGGTTGCTCACTTCACATGGTTGGTGCCTGGCCTGGGAAGATCAAAGACTAATCCTGCTGTTCAGAAAAGCTACACTTGCCTGCAGTGTAGCTTGGCTCCCTCACAGTTTAACAGTTGCAGTATTTAAAGTGTGTGTGTTCCAAGCACAGTTATTTCAGTGAAAAAGGCAAAGGTGCATCATCTTTCGCGAGCCAGCCTGGGAAGTTACACAGCATTATATCTGGCACTCTCTATCTGTTAAAGCACTTGGAAGCACTCTGATTTAAGAAAACAACCAGAGACTTTGTCCTTCCACGAAAGGAGGGGCAAAGTCACATTGTATAGGAGCATGAACAATAGATGTTGTGACTATCTTTGGAAATACAACCTGCCATGCCAAAATCACACCACAGAAGTATTAATATTAATATCTAGAAATAATTAAAAGTTTTTGAAAATCCACAGGAAACCCCATAGAAAGAAACCAATCATTTATTTATTTTTAAAAATCACATAATTAAATCTCCCATTATATTTTGTGTGGAGAGTTCCATTGGTTATGAAGCAATTGCTTATGGAATGTACTCCATATGAAAATGTATTTGATTGACTTGGCTACCTCCTGCTCATACTAATCAACTCTATTTCAGTGTCATTCTCTAGGAAACTTTTTCTGACTCCCTCTTCCTCCCTGCCCACTCCATTAAGGGGGTCCTTTATTATGCTCCCAGGGCATGCCGCACTGGTATCTATTTTAGCATGGAGCATTTGGAGTGTTTAATCACAAACCACCCACCGTGTCTCTCTCCCTCACTCTGCTGTCAGCTTGCTGAGAACTAGAGTTTGCTTACTGTTCATTGAGCACCCAGTCTTTGTTTACAAAGTGCTTAGAATACAAGCAGGTAATTAAGAAATAATAATAATAATATTTTACATTTATACATTCATACATTCTTGAAATGTACACGCATATGATCTAATTTGCTAATGACATGTTAGGGATTTATCCTTTTACCAGTAAGTATACTGATGACTGAGTAGCTTTTGGAGCCTGCTCAATATCATCAGACAGGTTTGTAGGAGAGCTTAAAGTAACCCACAGGATTCCTCAATATTACTCAAATCATCTATTCCATCATCCCTTTTTATCACTGTGAACAAATTAGAAATGATGACTTGTCATGAATCTACCTAACAGACTCTGATATAACTTTGATTGTGCCATATTGTTTTGAATAAAGCAATATTAATAGATTTACATTGAAAAAAACTGTACATAGTATATCAAGCTAAATAGATGTCACCTTTAATTTCTCCCAATTTATGGTAGCCAAATCCCATATAGAAATAGGAATGTTGTATTAGAATTCCATAAAGACTGAAGTTTCGTAGGAAAGACTAAACTTACAAAAATTAAAATAAGATTATTTTTGTACACTTTTCCAAATAAGACACGTTTGTTCTTATAACATGCCTCAGACATCTTAACATTTTATATTTAAGTATACATGTGGAAAATATTCACTAATACATAATTTATCCAAGTATTTTAACCAAATATTTGTTTACTTATTTTAAGCTCAGTTGTTTAGACACTTTTGTGAGAAATTAAATGAATGCCTTTATTATCATGGGTTATTTCTTAGTATTTCAGTAATTACAATTACACAAACCCAGAAATCAGAGGAGCAGCATTAGGATTTTGTGTTTCTATGCATTTCCCTTTTCTAGACACATTCTTCCTAAATGTTAAGGAAGCAAAGGGCATCTTGGAGGAAGGGAAAGAGCAATGGACCATTTTATTTGATTCAACTACTCTCTGTTTTTTTTAAAGTTGTTTGAATATGACAGCTTTTCAACCTTTCAGAATATTCATTTTTCTCTTCTGAAAAAATGAGCTAGAAAGACCCATCACCCAAACTTTTCATGGAGGAGGGTGGCAGATGGAATTGCGTGCCTTTAAAATTCACCTGTTGAGTCCTAATCCCCAGCATGTGTCTCATGAATATACCTCAGTATGTGACTATGTTTAGATACAAAGTCTGTAAAGGTATAATCAAGGTAAAATGAGATCATTAGGGCAAGCCCTAATCCAATATGACTGTCGCCCTTATAAGAAGAGAAAATTAGGACAAAATAGAAAAAGAACAAAGAAGTGAAGATCCATAGGCACAGGGAGAAGACTTTCATCCACAGGCCAGGGAGAGAGGTGGGGCCTCAGAAGACAGCAACCATTCTGGTCCCCAAAACTGTGAGACAATAAGTTTCTGTTGTTTCAGCCTCCAGTCTGCGCATAATTTGTTATGGTAGCCCTTGCAAACTAATAATGCAAGAAGGTTATAATTTATCCTAAATTTAGGATTAAATGGATAATGGCACAGTCTGCAATGTAGAAGGTAAATTTTCTCACTTTCCTTTCCTTAGTATGTTTTCATACTTTTGAAATTCCATGAACAGAAAGCCGGTAGATATTTTGTTCAGATTTTCATGCCAAGTTTTCTTCATCTTTCTAAGGTCACAATAACTTTTTTGTTTTTCTTATAATGCTTCTTAAATTAAAACCTATCAATTCCAGATTCCCCTAGGATCTTTCTGTCCTCACAACATCAGTGTTTGCCTGTGTGAGATTGCCAGTGAAGTTGATGCATGTTTCTTATGTTAATAGGCATATTTACCTCTTAGTGAGTGTACATTTGTTCTCTAAATGTTAATGGGTCTTATGCCTCTCCCTTTCCAGGGAGACTCTAACCTCACACGAATACAGATGCACAAGGAAGAAAAAACATCCTTTGTGCTGGCCACTCCACATAGCTTTCTCATATCCAGCACATCCAAACAGGCATTTCCAAAAGCCAGGTGGCACATGCTGCCTCGCAACAGAAGCATTTGCTTTCCAACAGACTCACTTGAATAATGGGCTAATAGAAAACTAAGTTATGGATCTCCAGGACCAGAACAATGATAAAACCATAATGATATTATTATCAATATGGCCTCAGTTCTGGTTTCTTCTCTCAGAGAAACATCATTATGAAAATAGGAAAATCCATCAATCATAAAAATCATGCAAGAGCCAAGCCAAGTGGCTTATACACACAACATTGCAGGTGAGACTGAATTTCACCCTGAGAAGCAGTTTCTCTTTGAAAAATCAGAGTGACACACTAACTGATGGTTAACACATTAAGTGATGTTGCTTCCCCTTTCTGGGTAAGCCCTGGGATTATGAAGCTAAGTGACTTTCACAAGGACACACAGGTAAGAGGTGAAACCAAGGATAAGAGCTCATTTCTGAAATGGAGTTTATGTTGCCTCTCTGGCTCTTTTACTGAAAGCTTTAGATATTTAGCAACTTATATGTTATAAATAAATTAACCAAAAAAACAACCAAAACAATAAAGAACAAAAAGGAAATGCATAAGTAGAACAGTGAAATTACCCAACCATAGCCAGCTCTAGTTAACTGAGAAGTCCGTGATTCTTCAACATCGTTTCACCACATCTTGCTACGTAATTGATACTAACAGACAATAATGATTATGCAGCCTGAAGAGGAAGTGCAGTTAAGGACCTCAAATTTCCAAGCTATGTATGCTTCCTAACATACTCATTTCCTGTGGGATGTACTCTCTTAGGAAATGCACAGTCTATCACTGACAGTGTTTTTGTTTTCTTTTTCTCCCTTTTTCCCCAAACTCTTACGTTTTTAAGAGTTAAGCTGCCTGAATCATAGAGAAGTTGTAAGGAAGTTTTTAGCTTCCCCTAAAGGAAATTTTGTCTACCTTCTCCAGAACTCTGTTCTTACAGTCCATCCTCTTGTTCAAGGTAAGCCACGTATTTGGAGTTTTTACCAAGACAAAGAGTCTGACAAAGAAACCAGTCTCACCATATATGTGAGAGGTAAAGTCAGAGGAAAGCAAATAACTATTGTCAAAATCTTTGTATATTTTCATTTCTTTACTCTTTCTACTAAAAACTTCAACTCTCAGGGAGGTAACCTAAGGACATGTTTTTGATTTCTCAGTTTTCTCTTTAGCACCAATAAAGGTTCTTCTGAGTCAAAGTATGGTAAAAATGAGGATAGAACATGTACAAATATGTAGAAATAAGGGTAGAAGCAAGCCAGCTCTGCTTATTTATATCATTTTTTGCCATCTCAGTTTTATTGTACAGAAATAATAACACAAATTAAGGAAAACTTTGGAGGATTTCTGATTAAAAAAATCATTAACTTGATTAGAAGCTCTTTAGACAATGGACTCATAATTGACTTGCTTCCGAATAAATAGGTCAAATGGAATATCTCTTAACATAACTACCAATAAAAACAAATCATGCTGATAAAGTGTTTGACTTTCTAAGATATGGTCAATTTTGGAAAAAAATTGACTCATCTCTATGTAATTTTTGAAACAATTTATAGCTCATATAATTATCTGAGATCTGAAATTTCTATTAAACAGGTATTTATTGAATGCCATGTCAGGCAAACTTCTATCTGCAGCATCACTAACTGGGCTTATAAAAAAGCTAAGTTGAAAACTGACACAAGATCATACAAAATTTTGTGGAAACTTGATTTGAAGAAGAATAAGGTTTCAGTAGTAACTCAAAGACCAATTGCATTAAGATACCGGCTATGAACAAAATTCCTGTTTTCTCATGGTTTAGTTGGAAAGGTTAGACGATAATAAAATAAGGAAGAAAAACATAAAGTGTTGTAGATTTTTTAAAAAATCAAAGAAAGGGAATAGGAACAATCAGGCTGATGGTAAATGTTCTTGCTACTTAAATTAGAGCAAACAAAGAAACTCTCACCCATAAAGTGATATTTAAATAAATACCCAAAAGAGTGAGAGATTAAGTCACATTGGTGTCTGAGCCATCAGTGTTTAAGACCGAGGGCACCACAGCGCTAAATCCCTAGAAGAGTAATTTCTTGGTATCCTCAAGAACTAGCCAAAGTAAGGTTGGAGGGTAGGAGAAAGGACAAACTACCAGGACAGGTGTCAAATCTGAAGAGGGGAGGCTGTGAGATCATTTAAGTCTTTGTAAGTTGATTGTTAGGACTTTGATTGTCATTTGAGCAGAAGAGTGGCATGATATCACTTACACATTAAATCATCACTGTGCTTCTGTGTTAAAAATAGATTACAGAGGCTGGGTGCAGTGAATCATGCATGTAATCCCAGCACTTTGGGAGGCCAAGGCAGGTGGATCACAAGGTCAGGAGTTCGAGACCAGTCTGGCCAATATGGTGAAATACCATCTCTGCTAAAAATATAAAAATTATTTGGGCGTGGTGACACACACCTGTTGACCTGGCTGCTTGGGAGGCTGAGCCAGGAGACTCAATTGAACCCGGGAGGCAGAAGTTTCAGTGAGCTGAGATAGCACCACTGCACTCCAGCCTGGGCAACAGAGACTTGGTCTGAAAAAAAAAATATTACAGAGGGCAAAACTGATGGAAGAAAGACAAGTTAAAACATTAATTTTATTAATTTTACCCAGGCAGGAAGTGATAATGGTTTGAAAAAAGGATAGTGGTGGTGTTGGCAAAATTGGTGGTATTTGAATTTATTTTGAAGGCAGCACCAACAAGTTTCTGTGGCAGATTGCAAGTGAGATACAAAAGAAAAGAGAAGAGCTGATGGTGATGCCAAGTTTGTAATCAGCTACAAGATGAAGTTTCCTCTTACTGAGATCAGAAGACTCAGGGGAGGCAGGTTTGTTGAGGGAGGGGATGGATGAAGAAACAAATGTTATTAAGAAGTGTTTTGAGTCAACAGATCTATAGTTAAGGACAGTTTGATGAAAATGGGATGGAGTTAGTTAAAGAACATTATGCGGGAGGCCGAGGTGGGTGGATCACGAGGTCAAAAGATCGAGACAATCCTGGTCAACATGGTGAGACCCCGTCTCTACTAAAAATACAAAAAATTAGCTGGGCGTGGTGGTGCGTGCCTGTAATCCCAGCTACTCAGGAGGCTGAGGCAGGAGAATTGCCTGAACCCAGGAGGTGGAGGTTGCGGTGAGCCGAGATCGCGCCATTGCACTCCAGCCTGGGTAACAAGAGCGAAACTCCGTCTCAAAAAAAAAAAAAAAAAAAAAAGAAGATTATGCTTGGCATATATTGAAGTTCTCAAGGATTTTTCCTGGAAAAAATTAGATTTGAACTGAGGTCTGAGGGATAAACAGGAGTTGTGAGACTAAAGGGTGGGATGGGGAAAGGGTTCTACAGAAAAGCCTAGCAAAGGCCCAGCAACAGGATAAACCACAGCACATCAACGTACAATCTGACATAACACTTGTTTTGAACAGGTGAATCTGTCCCAAAGCAATTGATTAAATTAGATCATGATTTGAGTATTAGACAAGGACCCAAAGAAGAGAGTCAGAATTCAGTGCTTCAATCCTGAGTCTTATTCAAGAAGAAAAAACTTTTGGGAAACACTCGAGCTTCCTTACCCATTTCATATTCTAAACAACTTCCTTTCCCTTCTTCGTGGAGTGCAACAGAATATTTTATTCTGGAGATCTATTATATAAGCAAGTTTATGTGCAATAAATAGTTTCATATGAGCCCAGAAATTGAACTCTGGAGAAATCATTCCAATAAAAAATCCAATCAAATGGCCAACACAAGGGTGTTGTGATAGCTAATTTGAGGTATCAACTTGACAGGGCAAAGGGATACCTGGATAGCTGGAAAAACAAACAAACAAACTACTGTTTCTGAATGTTTCTGTCAGGGTATTTCTCAGAGATTAGCACTGAACTGGTATCCTGAGTAAAAAACGTTACTCTCCCCAGTGTGAGTGGGCATCAACCACCTCACTGAAAGCCAAAATAGAACAAGATGGAAGATGAGTAAAATTTATTTCTTCTTGAAATGAGACATTCATCTTCTTATACCTTCAGACATTGACACTCCTGGCTCTTAGACCTTCACACTCAGACTGGGACTTACACCATTGACTTCCCTGGTTCTCAAGCCCTTAGATGTGCACTAGAACATCATAACCATCTGCCCTGGGCCTCCAGCTTTTAGCCAGCAGATAGTGGGACTTCTCAGGTTCCATAGCCTTGTAAAGCAAGCCCTTATAATAAACGCCTTCCTTCCCTCCCTGCTTCCTTCCTTCCTTCCTTCCTTCCTTCCTTCCTTCCTTCCTTCCTTCCTTCCTTCCTTTTTTCTTTCTTTCTTTTTTCTTTCTTTCTTTCTTTCTTTCTCTCTTTCTTTTTCTTTCTTTCTTTCTTTCTTTCTTTCTTTCTTTCTTTCTTTCTTTCTTTCTGCCTGTCTATCTATCTATCTATTTATCTATCTATCTATCTATCTATATATATATATATATATTCAGGTATCTTTATATCTCCTATTGGTTCTGTTTCTTTGAGACCACTTACTAATAAAGGTGTGGTCCTCTAGAGGGATGAGTTACATCTTGAATATATTGTTTCTGTAATTCTCATACTAATTCTAGGAAATGCTTAGAGACTAATTTCTTCTTTCACAACACTTTATTATGTGTTGATTTTCCTCAGGTAAATTAATTACTAGTAACGATAATAAAAATCCCAAAACTAGCAGTTAAGTGGGTGGGAGCAGTTCAAGCATAATGTAAATTATAAATGTTTTCATTTTCTTCAATTTTTGAAGATCTAAAGCAGCTATCACCTTGCCATCCACCTAATTCCTGTAAGATTAAGAATTAATGCAATGAAAAAATCATCAAGTCAAATGCAACTTTTTGCCAGAGTGCTAAAGGACACTATTTTAGTGATTCAGGAATGAAACTTGGCAGAAAGTTATTTCTTTGATGTGTTTGCTTTATTTATTATGAAGCCTATGTTACTAGGCCTAAAATGATTCAAACAGAATTGAGCATATACAAATAACTATCTTTTCAGGTGGAAGAATTCTAAAATCACAAAAGAAAATGTATGGCAGATCTGTAACTATTCTTATTTTACAGCTGAGGAAAGTAAAGCTTATAAAACATAAAGCACTGAACTAATATCATCCAGGTGTTAAATTAGAACTAGAACATCAATTCATTCTCTTGTATTTTTAGCACTGCATTAACATACCTTATTAAGCAGGTGTGATGTTGAAATGTTAAATCGATTATGCTAGACTATATAGACCATGAAGTTATGGGTCATATGTGTTTTGTCACTATTCTATCCTAAATTCAAAGCACAGTGGCAAGTACATAATCAGTGCTAAATAAATATTGACTGAATTGATTAAAAATGATATTATTAATAAGTCAGCTTGTTACGGACACAGTCTATATCTCAGAAGTTATCAAAATTGCTTCTAAGTTATGAATTCATTTAGGACATTGCTTTTTGATTGATAGCATTTTGAGAATAGGTCAATTCGAACTTGAAATGTGTATGGTATGTGTGGTATGGTATGTGTGTGATTGTGCATGTGTATGTGCGTGTGAACATATGCATGAAAATGAAGGGCTGATAGTATTGAAGAACCAGAAGGAAGGTCTAGGAATTATGAAAAATATCCCAAAAGACAACTCAATGTAAGTTATATGTGATTTCTAGAATCTGGCTTTAAAATTACTTTGGGAATATTACTCTCCAGAGAGTTCATATGCATTTGAGATCAGGTAATGTTGTGACCTTTAGAGATTATTTAGTACAGGGATCAGCAAACTATGAACCATGGGCCAAATTGGTTCTGGTTTTGTAAAGAAAGTATTATTGGAGGATACCCGTGTTCACTGGCTTACATATTTTCTATGGCTGTTTTCACATTTAATAGGTAGAACTGTGAACTTGCAACAGAGAAAAAAGCCTAAAACATTTACATAAAAATGTTTTCTGGCACCTGATTTAATCTACATTCTTCATTTTACAGACAAAGAAGCTGAGATCTCAACAGGTAACAAGATCAGCTCAAGGTTACAAATGCAGCCTGAGAGGCAGGACTGAATTGCTATTTCTTAGAATGTCTCTTTATCATCACCCTATTTTAAAGAGTAACACAGAATCACAAACAATTTAGTTTCACTTTATTATAAAATGCACTGTTTTTATTTTACACACACACACACACACACACACACACGCGCGCGGTTTATCTTGTCTATAAAACAGCATCTTCCAGCTGTTTTATAACATCTGCTACATAAGAATACCTTGGACCAGTAACCCCCAGGGGTTACTGCAACATCACTAACTGGGCTTATAAAAGCTGAGTTGAAAACTGACACAAAATCACACGCAATTTGGTCGAAAATTGATTTGAAAAAGAATGAGGTTTGAGCAATAATTCAAAACCCAATTGTGTTAAGATACCAGCTGTATCTTCTCCTTTGATGGGCCCTGCCTAAATATTAACAATGCTCAATTTGGGGACTCAGAGAAAGAGAATGCAATGAGTCAGAATCCCTCAGTTCCCATTTAGAATGCATGGTGGATATTTCAGTAAGCATAATACCAACATGATATAGGAACTGTCTCTTCCTTACAGGAATAAAGAGTGGGAACTGACCTCAGGAATGAAGTCTAATCAGGTCAAGATGACAAAAGAGCTCCCATTGACCCTCTATGAAAAATGCACAAGTCATGAGAGTATGCAGAATTGCAAATGAGTTGAAAAAAAGCTTCAAAAGCCAAAGAAGGAATTGACCATCTCAATAGAAGAGAATCAAATAAAGCTATTAAAAATTGGTATTAATCAAAGAAAGCAATTAAAAACTCTACCAAAGGTAGAGTTTTGGGGTGAAGAAGAAGAAGGAAATTGGAAGCATATGTTTCTGAGGTTCATGGCAGGTTCAGGTTCCTGTCCCGGCAGCAGGTCTGTGCTGACTGCCTTCACATAAAGAGCTAATGGAGAACCAAACAAGCCAATAAAAGTAAGCATATTCTTTCATTGAAGATTTACTTAATTCACAATTCAATAAATAACTCCACAAGTGACTCTTTCTGCTACCTAATCACAGACCCATATGGGTCTTTTTCACAGTCCAGCATCACTTCCTTTAGAGAAATGACTCTTTCCCAAACCACGTCGATATGCTGTCAAACTATCACTCCATCAACAGGATAAGCCGCTGATCCAGGTTAGCTATAAATAACCATCAGTATCCTTAGTTGCAAATGTATGAACCAATTCTTTATAATTTGGCAAAAACAACAACAAACCTTGAATTTCTTGTGAGGTGGCATAAATGATCTGTCAGAGTGTCACGGTCATTAATGCATGAGAATGTATGGCCAGAAACAAAGTCTGAAGTTACTTAGGATGCTACCTGGAAACTGGTGCCAACCATTACCGTTGCTGTTTTCTGCATGGCACCCGCTTCCTCGCTTTGCTCTATTCTGAATAAATCTCACATGGATGAGTTTGAGAAGTGAAGTGCAATACTCATGTCTATTCCTTGAATGCTGGAAGAGGGCATTTCAGGCTAATGACATAAAGACATGGAATTCATTATATGGGTAATTCCCTAAACATAAGCAGGGTACAAGACATGATAGTCATTCATGACTTTAGCTATTGAGAGAGCCCCATCTCTTAGAGGGTCCTAGCATTTGATCCAGGTAGAAGCTTATGGGTTAGACAGAGTCAATAAGACCCGTTTCTGGAGGAAAAGTATAGATGTTCAAAGATATTGATTAGAAACTGTCATTGAGACTACATTTTTGGGGAAGGAGCTAGAGATTCAAACATACTGGATCAGGAATATAAATACTCCCTGGGCTTGGCCTGTTCCGTTATGTGGTAGGAATACCAAAAGTTGGGACACACGCAGAGGAAATTAAGCAAAGAGATATTGTAAAAGGCAGGGATGCAATTCCATCACAAACATCTGCATTTAATTGCAGCTGAAGCCACACAATCCTGAACTATACAATTTCCCAAACTGGTTTTCTTACTCTCTTAACTAAACTAATTCATATATATCAAACAACTTAACACAATGTCCATTCTCTAAATTTGTGTGCTTACTGAATAAAATCCTAGGGTAGGATTGTATGCTTACTGAATAAAATCCTAGGGTAGGATTGTGTGCTTACTGAATAAAATCCTAGGGTAGGATTGTGTGCTTACTGAATAAAATTCTAGGTTAGGATTGTGTGCTTACTGAATAAAATCCTAGGGTAGGATTGTGTGCTTACTGAATAAAATTCTAGGGTAGGATTGTGTGCTTACTGAATAAAATCCTAGGGTAGATACCCACAGAAATTTCAGGAATGAAAATAAGAATGTTTTGCTGTACCTCTTACACATGAAGACCTCAGGCAGATGATTAACAAGATACACAGGATACGTACTCTTTTCCTTCTTGCTCAGGCAATGCATCACGTCTTTTCTAAAATTTCTTCAGGAGTTTTAAAATTGATGGGGCAGAACCCTTGTGGTACATGTTTTCCAGTGAGTGTGGTTATGGAACAGACACACATACACATCAGCATATGGATGATTTCCTATGTCTGAGTGCCTAAGACAAGGTACCATGCCAGCTCAATAGCAATGTGCCTATCCTGGTTGTCTTTATCTCCCTCACTCTTTCTTCCAGTCTACATGTTGGTGCTCTCATGTCTTCTATTTCTATACAGATGACAATGCAGATGCCACCATTTGTGTTTCTGTGAAGAAAAAGAAGGAGAAAGAGACAGAGACAGAGAGAGAGAGAGCCAGAGGGAGAGCAAGAGGAAGAGGGAGAGCAAGAGGGAGAGGGAGAGAGAGAGAAGAAAGAAGACATTCAGAAGTTTTCAGCCTAAGGCACTTCCTTTAGCCCAATTCACCCATTCACCCAAAACTGTGCATTAGATTTTAGGCACAAGTTCTCTGTTAATTTTAAAGTCTAAATTCCTTTTGGCTTCCTTTTCTCCCTTTGTGGATATCTTCCATGAACACCAACAGAGAAGAACAGCAGCCACGTGAATAAGGTAGAGTTTGGGAAATCCTGGATTCCCTTATCATGGAGCATCTTAGGAACCTCAGAAATGCAGAAGTTACTTGTAATGCTGCTCTAGACACTGCACGAGAAAGTTTCACCTTTATAATCTAATTTAATTCTCACAAAACCCTGTTAGGTAGAGTGTTATTATTTCAATTGCAATTAGAGGAAAATGTAAGAGGAATTCTGCAACTTAGAATCAAAGAGAAAATAAACAGGAGCACCTGTGGTGAAATTTGGTTTGCCTGAATTGAAACCCACATTTGAGGCCTTACGCCTTGCACCTGGGGTGTGACTTCACAGTGATGTAAATCAGTTATAGCAAAAGAAGCAAAAGTTTGAAAGTCCTTTGTTTAGTTTGGAAGTGGCTAAAGATATATGAATATCAAAATTGACATAAAATAAGCCATACGAGACTCTTGTGTGTAAAATGTTAAATGGAAGCTGTGTCACTCCAGGAGAAAAGTTTAGGACCCAATCCCGTCTCTACTTAAAATACAAAAAAATTAGCTGGGCATGGTGGCGCGTGCCTATAATCCCAGCTACTCAGGAGGCTCATGCAGGAAAATTGCCTGAACCCAGGAGGCGGAGGCTGCAGTGAGCCGAGATCGTGCCATTGCACTCCAGCCTGGGTAACAAGAGTGAAACTCCGTCTCAAAATAATAATAATAATAATAATAATAATAATAATAAATTGGGGAGAAACTCATTTCCCACTTTTAATGTTTCCATGATCCTCTCAATCCAGGAAAGAAGTGTAGAAAAAAACACTACTGTCCTATCCATCCACCTTATTCTTTCATTGGTGAGAGAGGGAGAAAGATTCATCAGTCTGATGAGATGACAAGTCTGGAAAAGAAACAAAGAATGTACAGCAGTGTTCCCTTCAAGGTCCCCTGTTTTAGCCAGGTTTCTCCAGAGAAGCAGAAGCAGTAGCATGTGTATATACAGAAAGAGAATTATTTTAAGAAAGTGGATCATGCAACTGTGGATACTTGAGAAGTCCAAAATCTGGTAGGGGAGGCCCATAGACTGGAGACTTCAGAATGAGTTACAATTTGCATCCAAAAGCACTCTGCTGGTGAACCAGGAAGAGGTGATGTGGAAGATGAAGTCTGAAGGTTGTTTGCTGGCAGAGTCTCTTCTTGCTTAGGAGAGATCAGTCTTTTCCTTCTATTTAGGCCTTCGGCTGATTGAATGAGGCTCACCCAAATTACAAAAGATACTTGGCTTTGCTTAAAGTCCAGCAATTTCATGTAAATCTCATCCAAGCATCACCCCTCAAAGAAACATCCAGAATAATGTTCAACCAAATAGTTCGCACTGTGGCCCAGCCAAATTGACACATACAATTAGCCATCACACTCCTTTCTCCTCTCTTTCAAGTCTGGCTCTCAAACACATAGGAATTTTACTTTTCTAGTACTTTCAAGGATGGGTAGGGGGAAGTTTAATTCACAGGTAGAAGGCATATTTGGAAGACTGTTGACAGCAAATGTCAGACTATATTACCATCAGCTTTATTAGTCATAAAGATAACATTTTGACTCTTTACTGATTTCTCACAAATGGGTCCTAATTTAAGTAACAGATGATGACACATTATTACATATGGGATCATGGGCTTAGAATCTTAAAAATCAGGGACGAATATTATGCATATAAAATTTGGATATGTTGAGGAAGCTTTTGGCTTAGCCAGGATGAGATGACTTAGGATTTAAGTTTTCGTGAATTAAGGCCTCTAAAGGCTTTTTGAATGGGGTGGATTATAGCTACTCCAATCGCTATTGTTTATGAACGTGTGACCCAGTCAAGGTGACACATACAATTAAGCATCACACTCCTTTCTCCTCTCTTTTTAAAAAGTGAGGCCCTAGGTAATTTCCCCCTTGGATTTTTTTAAGCACATCCCAGGAGCCTTACTATGCAGGCCAGTGTAACTTACCTTGGCTTGAATAACACAGCAGGGCTACATCAGAGCTAGTAACAGGAAGATGACGTGAGCCCAATTAAGATTTCTAAAGGAAGAGATGTTTTAGGCATTAGTAGATGACATTCATGCTCTCATTATATTTTTTGGCCTCTGCTCCCCTGCAAGATCACCAGGAAGCAACTTAACACTGCAAATGTGTAAAAGCAGCTAGGTTCAGCTTGTGGAGAATGGGGTCTAGCTTTTGTATTTGCAGAGAGCTGAGACACATGCTTGGAAAATGGTATTAGATTTCAAAAACACAGCTTCATGACAACAAAGAGGTGATTTTAACTAATTAATAAATAGAAAGGAATGAGGTCATTACTATATAAGAGCTATGCCATATTCTTGGATTGAGGTAGAAAGTGACTCAATGAAACAATAGTGAACTCAAAAAATTAAGAAAGAAAAACACAAAAGGATTTCTGCCTATAACCCATTTCATCTCTAAAAAATGAGTCTCTCCAGAAATAAACTGGTTTAAAATTATACTTCTGCCTTTCTATTATAATAGGGGCAGTACAGAATGACGGACATTCTAAAGAAGGCAATATGTTTGTGTGGGAAGAAAGGTGCCTTTTCATTAAAATCATAGAGTTTGGATCACTGAGGCCAGCTTGGACAAATAGGAAAAAGGAAGGGAGACAGATGTCTGCAGACCAAATGTTCTTGTCGAAGGGAGTTGAGGAAAGAGGCAGGTGCCTGAATTGATACTATACCAGAGAGGATGATACCTCTGCCCTCAATCATACCTAAAAAGGTGGCTTTATTTCAGAGAGCAGAATGCAAAGATATCTTCAGAGGGAATCCAGATACAAAGCCTAACTCACGCTTTTAAAAGTGTGTCATTGTACAAGTGAAAACTTCCAGAAAACATCAGAACAGCCATATACAGTGGTGACAAACAACTTGTTTGATTTGAGAAGGAAACATCAAGAGGAAAACTGATAGCTGCTCAAAGCCATCTAGAGTGTTAGAAACATCACAGTGGTAGATAGGGATGCAAGCATTGTCTTGAGTGAGTATAACAGGGTTTGGGAGACTAAGAAAAAGCACAGGAAACAAATGCCACTCCTAAAGAAACCTAGATTGACAGAGATAAATAAAGAGCAAGCGTGGTTTAGATGTTAATCTGAAAGGAGGATTCTACCAGGGTAGAGCTATGCTCCATAGGAAGCTGAGAGAAGACAGCATTGTCTGGATGGAGTTGTTTTGGATGCTTTTTCTAAAACCCACAATTGTATCTCTCCTTATGAGAAAAATGTACACAAGATGTATAGGAACAACTACCTGTGCCTCAAAAGACAGATGAAAGGAAAAAAATGATACCTAGATATAATAAACGGTGCATAATAGGAAGGAAAGGGACTAGCAGTAGAAATAGTTAAGTTGTACTAACTATTGAACCTTCTTTAAAGGAGCAGAGGGAGGCAAGAAAATTAGGTGGAAATAGGACATGAGGGCCCTATCTTATTCTCCTGAAAAGGATACAGCTGAAATGTTACTCAAAGCCTGAAATACTCAAAAACAGCAGAAAGAAAAGGTCTTGAGGAGTTCACAGTGAAGCTTTTGATCCTCACAGCGGTAGGGTGGACAGACTGAAGCTATTACACTCACTCAGGCCTCTGAGGGCACAGGCATCGTGACCAGACCCAGTGGCTTTAATTGCAGACTCTTCTGAGAGTGATGCTTTGCCAGAAATAAAATACAATGACAAAGAATGAATTGTTCCCAGCAGGTGGTTTTCCAAAGTCCTGGGAGATTATGTGACAAAAGGCTGTGTAAAACAACACCGTAAAATGAAGCTAAATATGGCTGCTCAGGAGATAGAGTCTGTGCCATTAAGGATCCCACACTCAATGAGAAGCCAGGGCACCAGAAGTCCAGACCTCAGAGGGAAATGAACATCGGGAGCTTTAAATGGCAGAGGAAGGCAAGACAATCTGTTGAAGGGGCTGCCAACAACATTTTTCAAGAAATGGAAGAGTATCTGGTATCTTTGAGAGTAGGCATGGTGAAATTTTTCACCCCAGATATAATCAATGCTTTTCTCTATGGATGGGCGATTTCCCTCAGTAGAGTTCAACTTCATAGTTTTCACTTTCTGGATATGTATTACAGACTAAATGGTATCCTGGTGAGAGAAAGCAAAACATCTGTCTTCATAATTCTTTGACTATCGAGTCTCCAGTTGGTTTTTTGATGAGTGCCAGTAAGGTCGCCCTGGCATTGGCCTAAGTACTGGACGTGGAGTCTTAATTTTACTTACTTGTTTTACCTTTAGGGTCTAAGATTTCTTGATTCTTTTCAGCTTGGATGCAGTAGTTGAATTAATCATACTCTTTAGTTCATGCAACACTATCTTTTTAGCTACCAGGAAGGGCTTTTTCCCCCCATAACTTCTCTCTTTATCTCCTGTCCCCACTCCTATTCCTCTCCTCCCCCAGCCATCTGTGCAAATATATTTGGTATTTATCTCCAGTTGTGTAGCTCCTTCTTTTCTGTGTGGAGGAGTGAGGACTTCCCTGGCTCCTTTATCTAAATCTTATCCACCTCCCACCCCCAACATATATTCTGACTCTTTTCCAGCTTTGTACATTTTTTTTTTCTTTCGGGCATGTTGGACAAATGAATGATGGGTCCACATCTAACATGCGTGTATTTTCCTTACGTGCATCTTTCACATTTTTTTTGCCTACAAATGTAAGCTCCAGGAATAAAACAATTTATCTCAGTTTTGTCCATTATTGTGGTCCTGGTTTCTGGCATAATACTGGCACATAGTAGGCAGTCATTAAATATCTATAAAAGGAGTGAATAAATACATACATTAAATAGTGTTGAGAATTAATATTATTAGGCTTTTGCTTGTGTTGGTCAATCTAGGATTGTGGAACTGGCCATGAGGAAGTCTATAATGTTTTGCAATATTAACATCTGAATTCTTAAAAGAGATGCAGGAGAGAGTTGCTGTTGACTTAATTCAACTTCAGACACTGGGAAACAGCATCACCTATTCTGGGAATCTGAGTAAGACTAGAACGGCATGAAGAGTGAATAGAGAATCATATTGTTCATTAAACCTGAAAGAGAAAGGAAATGAAATCTTTAAGCTCTTTTTTTCTTCACTGAGGATTCAATAGAGGAAAGATACTTACATGCATATTTGGAGGTATTCTGTGTAATCAATATTTTGTTAAATAAGTAGCTTTAAGCTTACATGTGAAGTTGCTGCTTAAATATTATAGGATTTTATGTTGGGCAGAGTGGATGTGTACAACAGAACAAGGAACACATCTGAGCCTTGGGTATAAGAGAGTTTGTAACTTACCTTAAAATGTTGTTCTGTTCTATTTAGCTTTGTCAGGGAGAGTAAAAGGTAAACTGTCCAACAGTGGTTCCAGAAAGAAAAACAAAAAGACTATACTTGGAATTAGGAGAAAAGATTTATGAATGAAGACAAGCTGTAGTTCTAACCCCTGAGGATGACAGCCACACATGTGGTTAGAGATAAATTTCACTGATACTATCAACAGTTTAAGGAAGAAGATCTAGGATGTTAAGAAGTTATGGATAACCTCTCACCTGTCCTTCCTGCAGCTTAAAGAGAGTCTGAAAATAGTCCCCTCTACTTGAGGTACAATATGCTGAGACTCTCCCACACTTTCTCTTCTTTTTAAGTCTTCCCTTGAGACAAGGTGTGGTTGGAGAGAGGGATAGAAAATTTAAGCTTGTCCTCCTTCCTTGATCTCTTTGCTTGTAACATATATTTCTCTGCATACCACAGGGTAAATATCCCTGAAAATCTGCAGTTTTATGGCCAAGATTCAATTTAGGAGGAGAAACTATATTAGGAAAATAAGTTATGGTCACGGGTCAGGCAGCATTTCCCAATAATATCTAATAATACTTACCAAAAACAAAACATAGTTTTATATTCATTCTTTCTTCTAGTTCTTAGTAGGTTCTATACTTGAGAAAGAAAGAATGGTATTGGTTGATTTTCTAAAACCTGAGCATATATCAAAACAGATTTTGATGAAACATAAAGACATTCTATCTCTCACACGTAGAGAGATGTTTGTAAAGAATGATGGGGCTGCTTCATAAGGTATCACGATTCCTCATCTCAAGATGCTAAGCCTCCACCTATGCAGATATTATTGAGCCCTCTCCCTAGGAAAAAATTGGACTTATTTTAACATTAATAATTGCTTCTACATTGGATAAAAATTTTAGCATTCACAAAGGACATTAAGATGCATCATTCCCCTTAATATGAAATTATATATATTTTTGTATTTATGTACCAAACTAACTTCAGATGATGTAATGTTCTAATTTAGATGCTCAAATGAATCATTTTCAAAGCAAATCTTTGAGCATTTACTTGATTTTATAAAGAAATGCATTTTTTAAAAAAGTTTTTAAGCTACAAATTAATAAGTTATTAGTATTACTATAAACAGTAGTACTATTACAAGGTTACATATGCTATAATCACTCAAAACTTTGGTATATCATCATAGGGCTTATAGCATGCTTTGAAATATTTCTTACAATGAAAAAGTATTTACTTTGGTGTACCAATTCTATTTTTATTTTAACTTCATGTCTTTACCAAAAGTAATCTCTAGCTTGATGTTGTGAATAAGATGGGTGATTCAAGAAGGTAGTGGAATTTCTAGTACATCTAGAGGTATTTTTTTATTTGCTTTATTCTGTTATTTTTAGGGTCAAGTACTCTGTCCCATATGACTATTCAGATGAATTATGAAATAAAATTGAACCAGAAAAACAGTTCTGTGATGCATGATAGTAATAAAGAACAAGACCTATTTGAATTCTGGCCTCACAGCTTACTATTTCTAGACTATTGCAAGTTGCTTAAAATATCTCTAAGCTTTGGAATCTTTATTGATAAAAATTAGTTAAATAATTCCTAGTATCTAGATTCTATATTAAGAATTACATGAAAAATACCCAGAACAAAGTAGGTGCTCAATAAATGGTACATATTACACACACATAACCAGGCACCATTTCTGCCTACTGAGGGATTCCTTAGCAGCACGAAAGTTATTTTGATGAATATATTCTAGTCTCTTGATTACGGCATCAAATCATTACAACAGAATTATACTTGAAGTGCAAAATGAATAACAAGCAGTCAGACAGTTGGCTTAGAGTACTGCTGTGTCCTTAAAAGCAAGGAGAGAACTCTTTTGGGAATAGGTATCCAAAATTTTAAAAAGATGCTCAGATCTACCATAAGAATAAAGGATCAACTATCCCTAGAGCTGTATTTGTGCTTACTGGTTCTCTAGTAATCACAAAGCCATTTCTTTGTTTTTCTACTCTCAGTGTCTCCCAACTTTAATTTAGTACTGGACAGACTTCAGATTTGAAGCTAATAACTGCTGGCATTTCATGCAGGCCCTTCTACAGGATAATTCTGGTCATCCCTTTGGCTTCACTGCTGTTCCTTCAGTATTGACAGCTCTGAGACCTTTCCCTGTGTAGTACACGTATCTACACATCTGTCTTTAGAGAAATGTCAAGAGGAATATGGCACTTGGGCTGTGATCTCATTACCACACAGTCTTCAGTAGCTTCTCTTGGCTACCTTTGTGATTTTCCATTTAGAACTGGTGCCAAAATGTGGTAACAGTTTTAAAAAGAAAGTACCTAAAAAGGGATGGCACATAATCTTTCAAAGAATAGTTGGAGCAACGTGGGTTTTCATAATACTAAAGTAGGAGTCCCCTAGTAGGAGGCAGACATTTTGCATCAGAAAACCCATAACGTGCAAAATAGCAGAACGAATTGACACTCCCACCAAAAGTATATAATCATTCCTTTTTCTCCACAACGTTGCCAGCATCTGCTGTTTTTTGACTTTGTAAGAATAGTCATTCTGACTGGTGTTAGATGGTAATCTCATTGTGGTTTTGATTTGCGTTTTTCCAATGATCAATGCCACTGAGCTTTTTTTTCCCATAGGAATGCTGGTGACATGTATATGTTCTTTTGAAAAATGTCTGTTTATGTCCTTTGACCACTTTCTTTTTCTTTGTTTTTTTGAGACGGAGTCTCACACTGTTGCCTGGGCTGAAGTGCAATGGTGCAATCTCAGCTCACTGCAAAATCCACCTCCTGAGTTCGTGTGATTATCCTGCTTACTACACCCGGCACACCACTACGCCTGCTAATTTTTTGTATTTTTAGTAGAGATAGGGTTTCATTATGTTGGCCAGACTGGTCTTGAACTCCTGACCTTGTGATCTGCCTGCCTTGGCCTCCCAAAGTGCTGAGATTACAGGCATGAGCCACCATGCCCAGCCCTTTGCCCACCTTTTTAATGTGGTTCTTCTTTTCCTTCTAAATTTGTTTAAGTTCTTTATAGATGCTGGATATTTACCAGTGTCAGATGCATTGTTAGCCAAAATTTTCTCTCATTCTGTAGATTGTCTGCTTACTCTGTTGATAGTTTCACTTCCTGTGCAGAAGCACTTTAGTTTCATTAGATCTCATTGCTGTTGCAATTCCTCAAAGACCTAAAGACAGGATTACCATTCAACTCAGCAATCCCATTACTGGGTATATACACAAAGGAATATAAATCATTCCATTATAAAGACACATACATATGTATGTTTATTACAGTATTATTCACAATAGCAAAGACATAGAATTAATGCTCAACATTGATAGATTGGATAAAGAAGATGTGGTACATATACACTACAGAATACTATGCAGCTCTAAAAAGAAACAAGATCATGTCTTTTGCAGGGATGTGAATGGAGCTGGAGGCCATTATCCTCAGCAAACTAACACACAAAAAGAAGACCAAGTACTATGTTGTCATTTACAAGTGACAGCTAAGTGGTGGGAACACATGGACACATAGAGGGTAACAACCTATACTGGGGCCTTTCAGAGGATAGAGTGGGGAGGAGGGAGAAGAGCAGGAAAAACAAGTGAGTGATTAAATAATGCGTACGACAAATCCTCATGACGCAAATGTACCTATGTAACAAACCTGCGCTTACTAGTAGTATCCACGAGCTTAAAACAAAAGCTTTTCAAAAGGAAAAAAACCCATAGCTAATGATGCATTATTCCTGTGAATAGTAAAATCACAGTAACCACAGCCTGAAATGCAAATAATAACATTTTATGCAGAAATAAATTAAACTAAAAAACAACTACTTAAGCATTAAATACGTCTTGAAAACTCCCTTTCCAAGAGGAGCTGCCTATGTTATCAGGTTCTGATAGAAATTTGATCATAAGGAATAATCATTGATAAGGTAAATAATAAGTTCCTTAGGGACTTTTTTGTATAGTGGAAATATTTTCATGATAAATCATTATGAAATAAAATTTTCATTACTTTAAAAAATAATAGTAATTATGCTTGTTCCAGGCAAAATATTTTACTTTGGGCATTTAAATAGTTTGTTAGAAATAGCTTATTTGCAGATTCCAAAAGAATTTCTAATTTTTTAGTTTTCTACAATAAGCTGTGATTTCTTTGGGAGCAGTGAACATCTTTCTGCTTAAGTTAATGCCAGAAGGAATCAACTTGATATCATTTTGGTTGGTTAGCTGATAGGCTGGATAGTGAATACATAATCAATGGGAGGGGAGAGAGCATGGCATAAAGGCTCGACATATTATTTGAGTCTTAGACAAATTGTAGCTGGCATCGTGGCTGCTCTGTTTCTTAGCTGCTTTAAATTTCAATGTTCTCATCTGTAAAATGAATGTAATTAAAGAACTTAAAGAACTAACACCTAGCATTATTGTGAATATAAACTAGAATAATGCACCTAAAAAATTACTACAGTACCAGCACATAATAATTTTTTAATGAATGTGATCTATTACCCATCTTTCTATCTATCTGTTATCTATTTACCAGTGACGATGGTCATTATTAACATCCTTCTCTTTCAGATTGTCTTTAAGAATTAAGAGGAACATAGTAAAAACTAATAATACTAGATTTTAGCTCCAGTGCTATTCTGTGATATGATTACAGTCAATTTAATTGTTCTGGGTATATGGGTCCTCATGTGTGAAAATAAGACCAATGCTTACGGCTCACACTTGGCATGATCTTTGCAAACCACTACGCTCACTCTTCAGCATAACTAGTAACTGAATGCAGATGAGCTCTACTTGCTCATCTCCAGCTCTGATTTCCTCTTTGAGCTGTAGACTTTCTAAATTTAACTCTCGTTATTATAGCTCTTTAAATGACTCTCCAAAAACTCAAATTTAACGTGTTTAAAAAGGCATGTAGTTTCCCTAAATCACACCCTATCTCTACATTTTTTTTCTTTTTGTCATTACCTACTTAGTTAATAACTCTTCCATTTGCCCAGGAAATTAAGACAAAAATCCTCGAGATGGTCCATATTTCTTCCTCTCCTCTCTTCCGGACACACTTTTCGTCACAAAATTATTACTTTTAGAATGTCTGCATGTACATGATTAGTTCTCATTCTCTTGTTTAGAATTTGACTATTTCTGGGTTAAACAGCTTAATAATCTTTTAAAAAATCTAGCGAACAATTAACTGCCACCACCACCTTCGTACTAGATCAAGAAATCATGTAGTTGGCCGGGCACAGTGGCTCACGCCTATAATCCCAGCACTTTGGGAGGCCGAGGTGGGTGGATAACGAGGTCAAGAGATTGAGACCATCCTGGTCAATGTGGTGAAACCCCGTCTCTACTGAAAATACAAAAATTAGCTGGGCATGGTGGTGCGTGCCTGTAGTCCCAGCTACTCGGGAGACTGAGGCAGGAGAATTGCTTGAACCCAGAAGGAGGAGGTTGAAGTGAGCCGAGATGGTGCCATTGCACTCCAGTCTGGGTAACAACAGCAAAACTCCATCTCAAAAAAAAAAAAAAAAAAGAAAGAAAGAAATAATGTAATCTAGCCCTGTTCTTTGGTGATGAGACCTTATTTCCAGAAAGGCTGAGCTTATGTTTGTCCTGTTCAACATTGTCTCTCCGGTGCCAAGCTCAGCCTGTGCCCAGAAATATATATTGTACTTTGATTAGGCAAGGAGGGCCAGCTGAAGTATGAGGCAGACAGATCAAAGCCTGCGGTATTCCAGTGATATAAAAAAAATTTATATCAGAAGAAAGACTAGGCCTGCAGAGATCTTCAAAATCTGAAGACGTTTGCTGTAGAATGTTTTCCTGTGACATTTAGGACATATACCTTAGTGAAAAATAATTCGGTATGAAAGTCTGGATACATCAAACCCTGAGTCTGTTTTGGCAAAGGGCTGTTTCTTTTTCTCCTTTGTCCCTTGTAAAAAGCAAAATGTTGGATATAGGACAAATATTGAGCAAATCTGTTGAACTGAACAGAAATTATGAGTTACTTTTTGAACAGAAATTACATTGTAACTATAATTTATCTGAAACACCATGATTAAATTTCTTTGGGCATTCAACCTTTCACACTGGTAATTTATTTGTCATGCAAATCAGCAAATGCATATTGTTTCAACAGTACACTTTAAAAAGTCAGATCACCAAGGTAACTTGAGAAAATATGATAATCAGTAGAGGCCTGAAACATAATTTCTTTAAGCACCTTCAGAAAAGTCAGGGACTAGAATATGTCATACAGGTGTGAAGATTATACATAAACACATTCATAGAATATTAGTCATTTTGTGTATTTAGGTAAGGTTAAAGAAAATAAAATATAAAAACATATTTTTGGAGTTGACATTCTCCTTTGGAATTAAAATATTCCTCATGTAATGAGCTAACTCATTGCACATTTCTAATCTATGTGTCTGGTTATGCACAAAGTTAAATTAAAAAGCATAAATTTAATTCTTTTTTTAAAATTTATCATTTTTGTGAGCAGCTACAAGAGACTAACTCATATAAATTGACATTCCTGCAGAGGCTGAGATGTGGCACTCTGCAGTGCATATGAGAATGCTAAAGTTTTGTTTCTGTGACTTCCTTTTGCTACCAAAGAACTGGAAGATTGGAAGCAGGTACCCGACTGGAAGCCTATGAACAGAAGAAGAATAGATACATAAGCTCAAAACTCTTGCCTGGAACTGAATGTACTGACTAAGCTAGCAAAGTCCTTCTTCATCACTGAAGTTATGATACTGTGTACCAATTTTTTTTCAGTCTGGGAATTTATTCATGGAGTCACCAAACAGGAAATCTGAAAGAAGTGGAACTTTTCAAACACAGTTTCTTATTTCTACAGAAGACACTGAATTCAATGAAAACCTCAATAGGGTTTGATACTGCTATGAGTCCCAGAATCACTAGGCACAATATGAAACATAGGACACATGTTCCTATAAAAAGACTAATATGAACAAAAATTCAAGAGGAGGCTTATGTCCTCTAGTGCTGCCATTTCCTTGAGGCCACCAATAACGATAAATGAAGACAGATTCTACTGATCAGGGTCCAGTTCCCCACTATGTTTGACCATTGTGCAGTCTCTCTTATGTCTTGCCAGAACTTGGAAAGTATTAAGTAATAAAAGGTAAGAAAAGATCCACACTGCAGGCCCTATAAGGCATTTTAAAAAAGATTCATGATCGTCCAGATAAATAGCAAGAGACCTCAGAGAAAAATACTCAACAGTATATTTTTCTAACAGTGCAGAATAATCCTGACATTATTAAAATGTACATGGAAATACAATCTCAAGTAGACCACATTAAAATAATCTAAAATGTAAAAGGGGATGCATGATAAATACAGTCATTAATTGAACTGCTCAAAAATCAGCAAATATTTATTGAATACTTACTGTGAATGTGGTACTACTTGAGGCACGAGTGATGCAATCTGAAATTCATAGATATATGCTTCTTTCCTAATGGATTTTGTGATCTGATGAAGAGACATGAGGAGGCACAAGTGATGCAATGATGAAATTCATAGCTATATGCCTCTTTCCTAATGGATTTTGTGATCTAATGAAGAGACATGAGGAGGCACAAGTGATGCAATGATGAAATGCATAGATATATGCCTCTTTCCTAATGGAGTTTGTGATCTAATGAAGAGACATGAGTCAATGAATCAAATATATAATTTGCAGGTGGGTGCCATGTGATGGGAAAAGAAAATAAGGAGACTGAGAAGAGGAAAGTGTAGTCTCAGCAAGGTGGTTTATCACTGAGCCGGAGAATGGGTTTCAGGGATCAGGAAATGCCCAAGCATCTTGGGCTTCTTCTAGAGACTGACTTAATCTAATAAGAGAACACAGGAGATAAGCCACGACAACCCCATGGCGGAGCGTGATGAGGAAGCTGTAATGAGGAGTCACAGGGTTTCTGAGGATACTTCTTCCCTTACCGTTGCAATGTAAAAGTGAGGGAAGGGGTGCTTTGTTTGCTTTTTTCCTCTTGAGCATATGTAGGGCTGATATACCCTCTGAATCCTGGACAAGCCAAGTCCTGGTATTCCTCTTGACTTTTCTTGGTGGACGTAGTGTAGACGGCAGAGAAGTGTTCATAACTGGAACACCTCATATCTTTGTTCTATAGCAATGAGATCAGCAGAGAGGAGGGTCCCCTATTCCTTCTGCTGGGGCCAGGATGATAAGTGCTATTTCATTCTTCAAGAACATGGCCTGGCACGGTGGCTCATGCCTGTAATCCCAGCAATTTAGAAGGTCAAGGTGGATGAATCATCTGAGGTCAGAAGTTCCAGACCAGCTGGGCCAACATAGCAGAACCCCATCTCTACACAAATACCAAAATTAGCCGGGCATGGTGGCATGGACCTGTAATCTCAACTACTAGGGAGGCTGAGGCAGGAGTATTCCTTGAACTTGGGAGGCAGACTTTGCAATAAGCTGAGATCACACTGCTACACTCTAGCCTGGGTGACAGAGCAAGACTCCAACAAGAAAGAAAGAGAAAGAAGGAGGGAAGGAAGGAAGGAAGGAAGGAAGGAAGGAAGGAAGGAAGGAAGGAAGGAAGGAAGGAAGGAAAAGAAAGAAAGAAAAGGAAGGAAGGAAGGAAGGAAGGAAGGAAGGAAGAAAGAAAGAAAGAAAGAAAGAAAGAAAGAAAGAAAGAAAGAAAGGAAAGAAAGAGAAAAAGAAAACAAGAAAATAATTTTAATTATTATTGAAATTTTTTGTTTAGAAAACAGAAACCACTTTGGAAAAAAGTTTACAATTTCTTAAGAAAACTGAAGAGTGCATTTTTAAATTAAAATAAATTATTAATACCACAGATGTGAAAAACAAGTGTCAGATAATTCTTTTAAATAAAGGGATTTAGCAAAAAACTATGGCCACAAAAGTTATAAAAATACATATTTGCCCCACAAAAGTTGCATTTAGGGAGGAAAAACAGAAAATGAAAATTCAAACTTTTAGTAAAGACTGACTATAAATATAAAAGAACATAAAATATCCTGAAATTAAAATCCTCAAGTAAAAACTATAAAATAATTTTAGAAATAAGATTGTCGTCAGAGTAAAAAAGTCCTCTCTATACCAAGCCTCTGTGGGGTGGACAGGAACCTAGAGATATAGAAAGGAGTACTTGCTAGCCATTTTCTTTTTCACAGATACAATGAATCAATCTTTTGTAATAAGATAAATTATTTTAAAAATTACAAGCACAATTATTAGTTGAAGTAAACTGGACTGCACATTTGAGATGGGGTCATATAAAGCAAAGAAACTCCAAATCTATAGCAAATACTAAACACAAAGGGAAGCTCTTTAAAGTATTACAAATAGGAGATATCTCAAAAAACATCCAAATACATCTTTTTTTCAGTAAAATGAAAGGCTCATGCTCACCTTTTTTAAAAAAAAAATTAAATACGACCAGGCGCGGTGGCTCACACCTGTAATCCCAGCATTTTGGGAGGCCAAGGCGGTTGGATCATGAAGTCAAGAGACCGAGACCATCCTGGTCAATGTGGTGAAACCCCGTCTCTATTAAAAAATACAAAAAGTTAACTGAGCATGGTGCTGCGTGCCTGTAATCCCAGCTACTCAGGAGGCTGAGGCAGGAGAATTGCCTGAACCCAGGAGGCAGAGGTTGTGGTGAGCTGAGATCGCACCACTGCACTCCAGCCTGGGTAACAGGAGTGAAACTCTATAACAAAAAATAAAAAATTAAATACATATACTTGTGTCTCTGAGTATGTGCATATATGTGTTCAAATATATATTGTCAATTAGAGGTATACTTTAAACAAACTAATTTTGAAAAGTTAAATGTAACAGAATGGGCCATGTTATATTATCACAACACAGTATTAATTTAAGGTAAGGTGGAATTCAAGATTAAAACAATGACATTAATAAAGAGAATGAAAGTGACCTTTTATGGAGATATAACTGTAGGAAACTAAAATGGAAACAAGTTATATTGTTCAGTTTTTTTCTTTTTATTGCAAGACAAAACTTCAACTAATGTAGGAAAATATTTCAAGTTCAATCTAGGTCAGTAGGAAAGTAACATACCTGAATCTAGAAAATAGAAAATTATCCCAATGGTCATATGTCTACTCTTCATTGCAGCCAGCACCTGCTACCAGGCATAAGACAAAAATTTCTTAAAATATAATCAGAGAACCACTGAAATATAGTAGTTTCAGGGATGTATTAAATGTATTTCATAATGCATGACATACTGTAACAAATGATTATATACAATCTTAGTAATTACAACTCAATCTAGTCATACATGCATACATGCAAAAACACATGTTTATGTATATAAATATACATACTTTGCAAATTAAAAACATCTTCTTGTGTTTACAGAAATCGTATGAAAACCAATCACATATTAACTTAAAAGAAAATCCCCATCATGTTACAGGAGATAGAAATAACACAGTCTACTTTCTCTACTCTTCCAGGAAACAACAGATTAGCTGTAGCTTTATAAATAACTGTGATAAGAATAATTTAAAAAAAACAAATATCTTCTCTTTCCTAATCTCTTCAGTGAAAAATAAAAAACTGTAATTTAGGAATATTTAAAAGCAATGACAACGGAAACAATGTATACAAAAATAATGAGGCACATTATTGACATTTGTATACTCATCTGAAAATGTATTAGGAAAGCTATAAAGTAAACAGTATAAATAAATTGACAAAAATATTAAGTAGATACATATATGGAAAGCAAATACAATTTTAAAACAAACAAAAATAGTTAAAAATAATAAGAGTTCACTAAGATGTTCAGCTGAAAAATAACGGTACATAAAATTTTGATTTCTTAGAGACTGAAATAAAGATAGCAATCAAAAATAACTTTAAAAACCTATCAGAATATCCAAAACATTTTAATTGTCTTGGAATTAAACTTTAGAAAAAACTGTTCTGTAGATATTTAAACAAAGTAACAAAAATGCTTTCATATGAGAATAGTTGAATAAACAGATATTACTTTATATGAAGCCCTAATTATATATTGCAGAACAACCCTTAAAGTAGGTTAAGTTCATTTTATATATGTGAGGCATAATGTATTTATGATAATTGGATAGTTGATTGTATGTTCCAGCAAAGAATAAAACCTTGATAGTCTGACTCAGGGACTGCACTCTAAACCACCATCCTATTGAGAAGAGGATGAAATCCTGTAGAAGCAGTAGCCAAAGAACACAAAAGGCCATATCTCTGTGAATAAAATACAAATGATTTTTTAAAATATTAAATAGTATTTCCCCTTAAAAATCATCAAGAAATGAATACTATCACAATAAAAAATATTAGGAGATACCGTATTTCACCTATTGGACTGATAATCAGCGAATGGTTGGACAAGAGGAAAAAAGAAACATTTACTAAGATTTTTTCTAGGAGTATAAATTCATACAACCTTTTATCAAGCAGATTTGCTAGTATATCAAGCTTGCTTAGTTCTTAGAGCTGTTTGGAAATATTTCAATCCCTCTTATCATAGACATGTGGAAGACTTGCTCTTCATCTGTTGAAGTTATAAATAGCCATGTGACTTAGGTTCACCAATCAAATGGAAATGAAAATAATATGTGTGCCAGGAAGGTGGGATGTTTTTATTATTTTATCATATTTTTTAATTAAAATTAACTTAAAAGTTAAACACAAGAAAAAATTTGGCTTGAATTTTAAAACAAAGGTAATTATCAGAAAGATCTGAAATAGAAAAGATGCATAATGTGTATGCATCTGTGTTCACATATAGAAGTTAAAAATAGCACATATGTATATAAAGACCATAGGTTTGATAAAACAAAGAGACTTGCTTTTATCCTGACTACTCATTTGCTATTTGACATATATTGACCACACTAATACTCTGTTTTCTACTCTGTAAAATAGCAGAATTAAAATATACTTTACTGTATTATTGTAAAACTTATTATGGAGATTGAAATAGTCATGGTGGGAATATATATAGCTTAACATAGTGACTATACCAAATCATAGCTCAGTAACATTAGCTTCAGCTAGGATTAACTTCATTGACGTAAAATAGGATGGAACACTGAAAATAACAGTGGCTCAAAGAAGATGCTTTTTCTCTTTCATAAAATAATTTGGGAAATGAGCAGCTTAAGACTGGTATGGTAACTTGTATTCTTGTCTGTGTTCTAATTCGTTGTCTTCATATAGGATTCTACTTTAAGTTTACTTAGCAGTCCAAAGTGAATGCTAGAGTTCTGGCCACCATGTTCACATTCCATGTAGCACAAAAAAGACTGTAAGAAATACAGAAAAGCCCCTTTACAGGTAAATCAGCTTCCTGCTTTTATATCCTTAATGCATTCCACACTATATTTGGATACATTTGTTTGGCCCAAACTGAGTCACTTCCAGGGCTCCTATCTTCCATTCTACACACAGACTTTCTCAGTTTTCCCAGAGAAAAAGGGATTTCTTTTTTCTTTTTTTTTTTTTTTTGCAATTTTTATTGCACTTAGGTTTCGGGGTACATGTGCAGAACATGCAAGATAGTTGCATACGTACAAACGTGGCAGTGTGTTTTGCTGCCTTCTGCCCCTTCACCCATATTTGGCATTTCTCCCCATGCTATCCCTCCCTCGCTCCCCCGCCCACTGTCCCTCCCCTATTTCCCCCAATAGACCTCAGTGTGTGTTACTCCCTTCCCTGTGTCCATGTGTTCTCATTGTTCATCACCCGCCTATGAGTGAGTATATACGGTGTTT
>CM052650.1:10102087-10193376 GCA_028533165.1 Leontopithecus rosalia
ACAGAATCAATGCTATCCCCATCAAGCTACCACTGACTTTCTTCACAGATCTGGAAAAATCCACCTTGAACTTCATATGGAACCAAAAGAGAGCCCACATAGCCAAGTCAATCCTAAGCAAAAAGAACACAGCAGGAGGCATCACACTACCAGACTTCAAACTATACTACAAGAGTACAGTAATCAAAAGAGCATGGTACTGGTATAAAAACAGAGATATAGACCAATGAAATAGAACAAAGGGATTTCTAAGTAGCTAAATTATGCACATACCTTGGAGTGAAATGTGGAGATTACCAGAGGAAGGAATTTTCCACTTCCTTTCCTCCTCCAACTGAATGTCCCACTTTCTCTTAAAGTGACCCCTCTGTGTTCTCAAAACATAGCAACGTTTTCCCACTTTTCCTACATACTAGTGGTGTGTGTGTGTGCACTCACACAAAAAATCTCCAGTTCTCAGTGACACTATTATTCCCAGAGAATGTTTCCCATCAAACCAATCTGTCCTGTTTCCCCTGAGCATAGCCCTCACATCTATCTTGGGAATTTGCTGTGAAAAGCCTTCCTCCAGAACTGACCTTTCCATGTCATGTAGGGGGAAGTCCTGCCACCTTACAAATACTTTGTAAATTTCACAACTATTTCCATGCTTGAGTCTGCTTCTTAACAATGATGCTTCTCTTTGGTGTGCCCTCAAGTAACTTAGTTTAAATTTATCTTTGTGACTCCTGCAGAACTGGGATTACTTTACATTTAATTAGGTTCACATCACCTCCCCTACCTGACATCAGGTGGTTGAGGTAAGCAAGCATTCCAGAACATCTTTTCTTTCCCTGTGTGGTTAGTAGAGAGCCTGGCACATGAGTCCTTTGCTCACAGCATATGTAAATTGGCTTAACTGAAAAGCACCAGCCTCCAAAATTTCCAAAATAACTTCATCCAAACATATGTTTATTTTTACTTTATTTTTACAATCAATTCTGGGTCATTAAAAAGAAAATTAGTAAAATAGAATTATGAGAGAGAAACTTTCTCAAAGTCTAAATTCTACAGTGCTAACATTTATTTTGATTAATTTTTCTGAACAATTTAATATGATTATAATAATACATTATATAGAGTATTCTTCTGTTTTCTTTAATGCAAAAATGCTTATAACTTATGACTTCCTCTTCATAGGCATTCAGTTTAAATGTTGTATAATATTTCATTAAGTATGTATACTACTAATTTTTAAATCATTTCATTTTTTTATCCATTTAAGCTGCTTTACTTTTGTTGGTGTTACAAATATCTATGTTAAATGTTTTTTAATGTAAAGATATTTACATATTTATTTTTCTTCAGCATAGATTTCCATAAATATGTTGTGTCTCAGTTTATTAAGGTTGTTTTTTAATATTAATACATAGATTCAGAAGGCTTTTTATAATGATAATGGCACTTTTCTTACCTACAATTTATTTTACCTCACTGTTGCCAGCATCAGAGATGATGATGACGGTGTTGATGGCAATGGTAATAATGTAGCACCATCATTTCCTTTTTTTACTGATGCTCTTAATGTGCTGAGATTTTAACACTAAAATGTAAAAATGTTAGCACCAAAATAGAAGACAGAATAACCACAACAAATTCATTCCATTTTCCAGTGTTTGGTTTATTTTGGTTCTAGCAGAATGAGGTTGATTTAAGACAGGAAAAAAGTAGGAGGAAGAACAGGAGGGGAAGAAAAAGTAGAAGACGGAAAGAGAGAAAAATGAAGAGGGTATTTGCATTATACTCCTTCCATCTTCTAGAATATTAATTATTTTTAAACATCATCATAACTTTACCTTTAGGTTCTTATTCAGGACTCATTATTGCCAAATAATCCCTTTAATGTATTTTATTATGAGCATGATACTTAGAAACTTGGCATAGTATAATCCATTAACCTCTCCATAGAATAAATTACATTTTAAGTGATATATTTTGTATAAAAGATGCCATTAAGTAGAATTCAAGAAAGCAATTTCCTTGTTAAATGATTCCTTTCATTTTCAAAGTATCTAAGCTAAACAATTAGTTGAATAATAGTAGTTTGAATAACCTGAAGATGACCGCAATAAATGTTATAGGCTCCAAAGTTATTCACTTCTAAGCCTGGCTATTAAAAATCTCCCATTCTGGAAAAACAAGAGATTGTGTACTTGGGCTCCTTTTACAACTAGATTCAGAAGCTCAGAGATGACAGCTCACAGGAGACTAATAAATCATCAGGTTATTCCCTTCACAAAATTCTGCCCCAATCCTGACACTCCCACATTTTATAGACTTGGCCAGCAGAATAACTCATCCAATATTGAGATTCCTGTCTCCCACAGTTGCATTTCTTTTATTTATACTCTATTAACTTTGAAAAATGGCATTTTCCTAACTTTGATTTGACGTTAGTAAGATTTTGTCTTTATCTCTCTGTAATTCAAATTGTGAATATCCTAGAAAGGGCTCTAATTATCATTGAAAAGTTTCAAGAAATGCATAAGAAAGAGTTGAGAAAAGCTGAAAACTATGAAATGGGGTAGGAGAATATCAAAATATTTATAACTAGCATGATCTTGCTATATTTATAACTGGCATATTTGATCCTTGGTGACATTAGCCAAAGAAAATTGGCAAAATAAATAATCCAGAAGATCATACCTAGCAAAAAAGACCTGAATAGAGATGGAACTTTGAAGGACATCACCTAAAAGGTAAATTGTGGTGCCTGGGAGGTGGAAAAAAAGGGCAAATTTGGATTTGCCTTGGCTGTTTGTTAATTTGCCTGTACACAAATACCAGGTTTTTAATTGGAACAGGGCTCCAGACTGTGTCTAGAGGATATAAAAGTACAGTCTTGGGTGAGGAATTTAGCAACACTCATATAAAAGTAAGTCATCTCTTCAAGGTGTCAGGAATTCAGAGTATAATTCTTGTTCTAAATGGAAACGTATTTGTCAACATAAATGTGAGACATACAGTTTGTCTTTGGAAGTGAGCAGAGAATGTTACTAAGGACCACATACATAAAATGAGTGGGTTTTAGAGTGTACTATAGGGTAAATATGTGGATAATGTCCCTGCAGACATATGGCATATATACGACAATTAATTCTAAGCACCAAAAACTTGTAAATGAGATGTGAAGAGGAACAATATTGGAGCATTGCAGAATCTTCATTTTTGTCTGTGTATATATTCGAATAATAAAACCATGGAAAAGAAAGAAGAGTTTAAGAGTTAAAATTTTTCTTTAATTTTATAACATAATATTGAATCATACATTTGGCAAAATATGATACTTTTAAGTTTAGTGCTTAGTACTTTTTCACAAAGTAAACAACCATGTAATAGCCTTCAGATTTTCTTGATCATTAACATCACAGAAGCCCCTCTCACACCTTCATTGAGTCATCCCAATAGCAACTACTCTTCTGACCTCTATATCCATTAATTATCTTTGACTGTTGTAAAATTCATGTAAATAAAATATATATGTATCTGGTTGAATCAAATGTAAATATCGGGTTGGTCAGCATTGTCTATTAGGTTCGTCCAAGTCATTTGGTTTACCAGTACATTTTCTTTGTTAATTAATTTTTTTGTTTCATTTTTGTTGCTGGATTTTACTCCAGCAAATAGACATACCACAATTATTTATACATTCTTCTTCTGATGCTCATTTTGGTTGTTTCCAGAATTGCTATAATAGTAGCACTGAACTATCACTCATTGTGGTAAACATAAGCACAGTGTTCTGTTGCATAAACACCTACAAGTGGAACTGATAAGCAAAAGAGTCTGAGTATGCACAGGTTTGGTAGAAACTGTCATACAGTTTTTGCAAATTGACTTTATCATTGGGTATGATGTTGATGGTTTCTGTTTGTTTGTTGCATAGACAAATTGTTTATCGGATTAAAGAAGTTCCTTTCTATCATTTAGGAGAAACAGGTTTTCAAGATTGATTGCAGAGCAAGATGACCATATTTAACAATTAATGTATTGTACATGTAAAACTTGCTAAATTAGTAGATATTAAATATTCTCATTCCAAAAAACTCTGTGAGGTGATATTATGTTAATTAGATTAGTTATGTTAATTAGTTTTTAAAATTAGCTTAACAGTATCATCCCACTATGTATACATAGTGAAAATATGTTATGACCTATAAATATACAAGTATTTGTCTATTAAAAATACAAATATTTGACTTTTCACTACAGGCATCAATGGGCTTAGAGAAGTCCTTTTGTAGATTCTATAAAAAGAGGGTTTCCAATCTGGTGAATCAAAATACAGGTTTCATTCTGTGACATGAATTTACACATAAGAAAGCATTTTCCCAGATAGCTTGTTTCTAGATTTTTATCATGGGATACTCAAATCTTACAATACAAATCAGTGGGATCAGAGAAGTCCCTTCGTAGCTTCTACAAAAAGAGTGGCTCCAACCTAGTGAATCAAAATACAGGTTCTATTGTGTGAGATGAAACACACATCACAAAGCATTTTCACAGATAGCTTGCTTCCAGGATTTATCGTGGGATATTAGAATTTTTATGGACCTCAGTGGGCTAAGAAATTCTCTTGTAGATTGAAAAATGGTGTTTGAACATGGTGAATCAAAACACTCCTTTAATTCTGCATCACAAAGCATTTTCACAGATAGTTGGTTTCTGGTTTTTATCATAGGATATTCAATTTTTCCTTGTCAGCCTCATTGGGCTCAGCAATGTCCCTTCATAGATAGATTCTACAAAAAGTGTTTCCAACCTGGTAATCAAAATGCAGATTCCAATCTGTGACATAAATCCACACATCACAAAGCTTTTTACAGACAGCTTGTTTCTAATTTTTGTTGTGGGATACTTAATTTCTCACAATGGGAATCAGTGGGATCAGAGAAGTCACTTCATAGCTTCTCAAAAAAAATGTTTCCAACCTGATGAATAAAAATACAGGTTCCATTATGTGAGATAAATCCTCACATCACGAAGCATTTTCACAGATAGCTTATTTCAAGATTTTATCGCAGGATATTCCATTTTTCCTTATGGGCCTCAATAGGCCTATAAACTTTCTTGTGGATTCAACAAAAATAGTGATTCCAACGTGCTGAATCAAAACACTGCTTTCACTCTGTAAGACGAAGCTAACACATAGCAAAGCCTTTTTACAGATAGCTTGCTTCTATTTTTTATTGAGGAATATTAGATTTTTCCTTATGAGGCTCCAAGGCTAGGAAACGTCCCTTCTAGATTCAACAAGAGTGTTTCCAACCTGGTGAATCAAAATACAGGTTTCATTCTGTGAGACAAATCCACACATCAGAAAGCATTTTCACAGATAGCTTGTTTCAAGTTTTTATCAGTGAGCAATCAATTTCTCACTATAGGAATCATTGGACTCTGTAATGTTCCATCATAGAATCTTCAAAAAGATATTTTTCAACCAGGTGAATTAAAACACAAGTTCCATTCTGTGAGATGAATACTCACATCACAAAGCATTTTAACAATTAGCTTGTCTCTAGTTTTTATTGAGGAATATTCAGATTTTCACTATAAGACTCAATGGGTGCAGATGTTCCTTCATAGAGTCTACAAAGAACAGTGTTTCCAAACTGGTAAATCCAAACATAGGTTTCATTCTGTGAGATGAGTCCACACATCACAAAACGTTTTTGCAGAGAACTTGTTTCTAGTTTTTGTTGTGGGATATAGTATTTTATTTTTGGGCTCAAAGTGCTCAGAAATGTCCCTTCATAAATTCAGCAAAAAGAGTGTTGCCAGCCTAGTGAGTCAACACGCAGGTTCCATACTGTGAAATGAATCCACACATCAACAAATATTTTCACATATAGATTGCTTCTAGCTTTCATTGCAGGAAATTGGATTTTGCCTTATTGGACATTATGGGCTAAGAATTTTCCCTTTGTAGATTCAGGCAAAAAAAAAGCATTTCGAACCTGGTAAATAAAAACACAGGTTCCATTCTGTGAGATGAATTCACATATCACAAATATCAGATACATTCAGTGAGATGAATCCAAACTTCATTAAGGATTTTCACAACTAGCTTGTTTCTAGTATTTATCGTGGGATAGTTGATTATTCACTAAAGGCCTCTATGTGGGCAGAAATCTCTCTTTGTAGATAGTACAAAAGAGTGTTTCTAACCTGGTGAATCAAATCAAAGCTTCTTTGTATTAGATGAATCCACATATCAGACAGCATTTTCACCAACAGCTTGTTTCCAGTTTTCATTTTATTTATTTATTTTTTTAATTGCATTTTAGGTTTTGGAGTACATGTGAAGAACATGCAAGATAGTTGCATAGGTACACACATGGTAGTGTGATTTGCTGCCCTTCACCTATATCTGGCATTTCTCCCCATGCTATCGCTCCCAAACTCCCCACCCCCCACTGTCTCTCCCCTATTTCCCCCAACAGACCCCACTGTGTAGTGATCCTCTCCCTGTGTCCATGTGTTCTCATCGTTCAACACCCACCTATGAGTGAGAACATGCAGTATTTCATTTTCTGTTCTTCTGTCAGTTTGCTGAGAATGATGGTCTCCAGGTTCATTCATGTCCCTACAAAAGACATAAACTCATCGTTTTTGATGGCTGCATAATATTCCATGGTGTATATGTGCCACATTTTCCCTGTCCAGTATATCATCTATGGGCATTTGGGTTGGTTCCAGGTCTTTGCTATTGTAAACAGTGATGCAATGAACATTCGTGTGCATGTGTCCCTATAGTAGAACGATTTACAATCCTTTGGCTATGTACTCAGTAATGGGATTGCTGGGTCAATTGGCATTTCTATTTCTAGGTCCTTGAGGAATTACCACACTGTCTTCCACAATGGTTGAACTACCCTCCCACCAGCAGTGTAAAAGTGTTTCTATTTCTCCACATCCTCTCCAGCACCTGTTTTCTCCAGATTTTTAAATGATCACCATTCTAACTGGCGTGAGATGGTATCTCAATGTAGTTTTGAGTTGCATTTCTCTAATGACCAGTGATGATGAGCATTTTTTCATGTTTGTTGGCCTCATGTATGTCTTCTTTGGTAAAGTATCTGTTCATATCATTTGCCCACTTTTGAATGGGCTTGTTTATTTTTTTTTCTTGTAAATCTGTTTTAGTTCTTTGTAAATTCTGGATATCAGCCCTTTGTCAGATGGGTAAACTGCAAACATTTTTCCCATTCTGTTGGTTGCCGATTTACTCTAATGACTGTTTCTTTTGCCATGCAGAAGCTGTGGAGTTTGATTAGGTCCCATTTGTCTATTTTGTCTTTTGTTGCCAATGCTTTTGGTGTTTTGGTCATGAAGTGCTTGCCTATGCCTATGTTCTGAATGGTTTTGCCTAGATTTTCTTCTGGGGGTTTCATGGTGTTAGGTCTTATGTTTAAGTCTTTAATCCATCTGGAGTTAATTTTAGTGTAAGGTGTCAGGAAGGGGTCCAGTTCTGCTTTCTCCACATAGCTAGCCAGTTTTCCCAACACCATTTATTAAACAGGGAATTCTTTCCCCATTACTTGTTTTTGTCAGGTTTGTGAAAGATCAGATGCTTGTATTTATGTTGTGTTGTCTTCGAGGCCTCTGTTCTGTTTCATTGTTCTGTATCTCTGTTTTGATACCAGTACCATGCTTTTTTGATTACTGTAGCCTTGTAGTATAGTTTGAAGTCTGGTAGTGTGATGCCTCCTGCTGTGTTCTTTTTGCTTAGAATTGACTTCGCTTTGTGGGCTCTCTTTCAGTTCCATATGAAGTTTAAGGTGTATTTTTCAGTTCTGTGAAGTAGGTCATTGGTAGCTTGATGGGGATAGCATTGAATCTATAAGTTACTTTGGGCAGCATGGCTATTTTCATGATATCAATTCTTCCTAACCATGAACATGGAATGTTTCTCCATCTGTTAGTGTCCTCTCTTATTTCATTGAGCACTGGTTTGTAGTTCTCCTTGAAGAGGTCCTTTATGTTCCATGTTAGTTGTATTCCTAGGTAGTTTCTTCTCTTTGTAGCAATTATGAATGGCAGTTCATTCTTGATTTGGCTCTCTTTAAGACTGTTACTGGTTTATATGAATGCTTGTGATTTTTGCACATCTATTTTGTATCCTGAGACTTTGCTGAAGTTGCTTATCAGTTTCAGGAGACTTTGGGCTGCAACAATGGGGTGTTGTAGATGTACAATCATGTCGTCTGCAAATAGAGACAATTTGGCTTCCTCCTTTCCTATTTTAATACCCTTTATTTATTTTTCTTGCCTGATTGCTCTGGCTAGAACTTCCAGTACTATATTGAATAGAAGTGGTGAGAGAGGGTATCCTTGTCTAGTGCCAGATTTCAAAGGGAATGCTTCCAATTTTTGCCCATTCAGTATGATATTGGCTGTTGGTTTGTCATAAATAGATTTAATTACTTTGAGATACATTCTGTCAATACCTAGTTTATTGAGGGTTTTTAGCATAAAGGGCTATTGAATTTTGCCAAAGGCCTTCTCTGCATCAATTGAGATAATCATGTGGTTTTTGTCTTTGGTTCTGTTTATGTGGTGAATTATGTTTACAGACTTGCATATGTTGAACCAGCCTTGCATCCCCGGTATGAATCCTACTTGATCATTGTGGATAAGCTTTTTGATGTGCTGTTGCAACTGGCTTGCCAGTATTTTATTGAAGATTTTTGTGTCTATGTTCATCATGGATATTGGCCTGAAGTTTTCTTTTCTTATTGAGTCTCTGCTGGGTTTTAGCATCAGGATGATATTGGTCTCATAAAATAATTTGGGAAGGATTCCCTCTTTTTGGATTATTTGGTATAGGTTCAGAAGGAATGGTACCAGCTCCTCTTTGGGTGCTTGGTAGAATTTGGCTGTGAACCCATCTGGACCTGGGCTTGCTTTGTGTGGTAGGCTCTTAATTGCAGCCTCAACATCAGGTATTGTTATTGGTCAATTCGGGGTTTCAACTTCTTCCTGTTTTAGTCTTTGGAGGAGGCAAGTGTCCAGGAATTTATCCATTTCTTCCAGGTTTACTAGTTTATGTGTATAGAGTTGTTCGTAACGATCTCTGATGTTGGTTTGAATTTCTGTGGAATCTTTGATGATATCCCCTTTATTGTTTTTTATTGCATCTATTTGGTTATTCTCTCTTTTCCTTTTTATCAATCTGGCTCGTGTTCTGTCTATTTTGTTGATCTTTTTGAAAAACCAGCTCCTGGATTTATTGATTTTTTTGAAGGGCTTTTTGTGTCTCTATCTCTTCAGTCCTGCTCTTGTCTTCTGCTAGGTTTTGAGTTTTTTTGATCTTGCCCTTCTAGCTTTTTCTGTTTTGACAATGGGGTGTCAATTTTGGATCTCTCCTTGCTTCTCATGTGGGCACTTACTGCTGTATATTTTTCTCTAGAGACTGCTTTAAATGTGTCCCAGAGATTCTGGTATGTTGTGTCTTCATTCTCATTGGTTTTCAAGAACATCTTTATTTCATTTTTTATCCAATCAACATTCAAGAGCCAGTTGTTTAGTTTCCATGAAGCTGTGCAGTTCTGAGTTAGTTTCTGAATTCAGAGTTCTAACTTGATTGTACTGTGGACTGAGAGACTGTTATGATTCCCTTTCTTTTGCATTTGCTAGGAGTGATTTACTTCCAATTATGTGATCAGTTTTAGAGTAGGTGTGATGTGGTGCTGAGAAGAATGTATATTCTGTGGATTTGTGGTGGAGAGTTCTATAAATGTCTATCAGGTTTGCTTGTTCCAGGTCTGAGTTCAAGTCCTGGATATCCTTGTTAATTTTCATTCTGGTTGATCTGTCTAATATTTACAATGGGGTGTTAAAGTCTCCCACTATTACTGTATTGGAGTCTAAGTCTCATTGTAAGTCATTAAGAACTTGCCTTATGCAACTGGGTGCTCCTATATTTGGTGTGTATATATTTATGATCATTAACTCTTCTTGTTGCATCAATCCTTTTACCATTATGTAATTTCCTTCTTGGTCTCTTTTGATCTTTGTTGCTTTAAGGTCTAGTTTATCAGAGATGAGAATTGCAACTCCTGCTTTTTTTTTTTTTGATCTTCATTTTCTGGGTAACTCTTCCCCTGTCACTTTATTTTGAGCCTTTGTGTATCCTTGCATATGAGATGGGTTTCCTGGATACAGCACACTGATGGGTTTTGGCTTTTTATCCAATTTGCCAGTCTCTGTCTTTTGATTGGGGCAATTGGTCCATTTACATTTAGGGTTATTTTTATTGCATTTTAGGTTTTGGGGTACATGTGAAGAACATGCAAGATTGTTGCATAAGTACACATGTGGCAGTGTGATTTGCTGCCTTCCTCCCCATCACTTATATCTGTCATTTCTCCCCATGCAATCTCTCCCCAATTTCCCACCCCTGGCTGTTCCTCCGCTATTCCCCCCAACAGACCCCAGTGCATAGTGCTCCCCTCCCTGTGTCCATGTGTTCTCATTGTTCAACACCCACCCATGAGTGAGAATATGCAGCATTTCATTTTCAGTTCTTGTGTCAGTTTGCTGAGAATGATGGTCTCCAGGTTCATTCATTTCCCTACAAAGGACACAAACTCATCGTTTTTGATGGCTGCATAATATTCCATGGAGTATATGTGCCACATTTTTCCTGTCCAGTCTATCATTGATGGGCATATGGGTTGGTTCCAGGTCTTTGCTATTGTAAACAGTGCTGACACTAGGCAAGGATGCCCTCTCTCACCACTCCTATTAAATATAGTACTGGAAGTTCTATCCAGAGCAATCAGGCAAGAAAAATAAATAAATTGTATTCAAATAGAAAAGGAGGAAGCCAAATTGTCTCTCTTTGCTGTAGACATGATTTTATATCTAGAAGATCCCATCGTCTCTGCCCAAAACCTCCTGAAACTGACAAGCAACTTCAGCAAAGTCTCACTATACAGAATCAATGTGCAAAAATCACAAGCATTCATATACACCAATAAGATACTTAAAGAGAGACAAATCAAGAATGAACTACCATTCACAATTGCTACAAAAGGAACAAAATACCTAGGAATACAACTAACAAGGAACATAAAGGACCTCTTCAAGGAGAACTACAAACCACTGCTCAATGAAATAAGAGAGGGCACAAACAGATGGAGAAACATTCCATTTTCATGGTTAGGAAGAATCAATATTGTCAAAATAGCCATTCTGCTCAAAGTAACTTATAGATTCAGTGCTATGCCCAACAAGTTACCAATGACCTTCTTCACAGAACTGGAAAAAAACCACCTTAAACTTAATATGGAACCAAAAGCGAGCCCACATAGCCAAGTTAATTCTAAGCAAAAAGAACAAAGCTGGAGGCATCTCACTACCAGACTTCAAACTATACTACAAGGCTACAGTAATCAAAACAGCATGATACTGGTACCAAAACAGAGATATAGACCAATGGAACAGAACAGAGGCCTCAGAGGCAACACAGCATATCTACAACCATCTGACCTTTGACAAACCTGACAAAAAAAAGCAATGGAAAAAAGGATTCCATGTTTAATAAATGGTGTTGGGAAAACTGGCTAGCTATGTGGAGAAAGCAGAACTGGACTCCTTCCTGACACCTTACACTAAAATTAACTCCAGATGGATTAAAGATTTAAACATAAGACCTAACACCATAAAAACCCTAGAAGAAAATCTAGGGTTAATATTTTTATGTGTGAATTTGATACTGCCATTTTGATGCTAGCTTGCTGTTTTGCCCATTAGTTGATGTAGATTCTTTATTTTGTTTATGCTCTTTACCATTTGGTATGTTTTTGGAGTGGCTGGTACAAGTTGCTCCTTTCTATGTGTAGTGCCTCTTTCAGGAGCTCTTGTAAAGCATGCCTGGTGGTGACAAAATCTCTGAGTACTGGCTCGTTCACAAAGGATTTTGTTATTCCTTCACTTGTGAAGCTTAGTTTGGCTGGGTATAAAATTCTGGGTTGAAAGTTCTTTTCTTTAAGGATGTTGAATATTGGCCCCCACTCTCTTCTGGCTTATAGGGTTTCTACTGAGAGATTTGTTGTTAGTCTGATGTGAGGTTCCAGAGAGAAACCTGACCTTTCTCTCTGGCTGCCCTTAGCATTTTCTCCTTCATTTCAACCCTGGTGAATCTGATGATCATGTGCCTTGTGGTTGCTCTTTTTGAGGAATATCTTTGTAGTCTTCTCTGTATTTCCTGGACTTGAATAATGGCCTGCTTTGCTAATATTCTGAAGAGTATTTTCCAGCTTGGATTCATTCTCTTTGTCACATTCAGGTACACCTGTCAAACACAGATTAGGTCTTTTCACATAGTCCCATATTTTTTGGGGACTTTGGTCATTCCTTTTTATGCTTTTTTCTCTAGTCTTGCCTTCTCATTTTATTTTATTGAGTTGATCTTTAACCTCTGATATCCTTTATTCTGCTTGGTCAATTCGGCTTTGAAACTTGTGCATGCTTAGCCAAGTTCTCGTGTTGTGTTTCTCAGCTCCACCAATTCACTTATGTTCCTCTCTAAGTTTTCCATTGTCATTAGTATTTCATCAAATCTTTTTTCATGGTTCTTAGTTTCTTGGCATTGGGTTAGAATGTGTTCTTTTAGCTCACAGAAGTTTCTCATTACCCACCTTCTGAAGTTTGATTTTGTTATTTCATCACACTAATTCTCCATCCAGCCTTGTTCCCTTACTGGTGAGGAGTTGTGGTCCCTTGTAGGAAGAGAGGTGTTCCAGTGTTGGGTGTTTTCCTCCTTTTGGCACTGGTTTCTTCCCATATTTGTGGATTTATCCACCTATCATTTTCATAGTTACTAATTTTCAGATTGGTTCTCTGAGTGGACGTCCAGTTTGTTGATGATGAAGTTATTTCTGTTTCTTAGCTTTCCTTCTAACAATCTGGCCCCTCTGCTGTAAGACTGCTGATGTCCACTCCAGGCCCTGCTTGCCTGGGGATTACCTGCAGCAGCTGCAGAACAGTAAGAGTTGCTACCAGTTTCTTCTGCTATCTTTGTCCCCAAATGATGCCTGCCAAATGTAAGTCTGATCAGTCCTTTGTGAGGTGACTCTGGATATACAGGGGTCAGGGAGCTGCTTGAGGAGACAGTCTGTCCTTTATAGGAGCTCAAGTGCTGAGCTCTGAGCTCCGTTATTCATTCAGAGCTGCTGGGCAGGTATGTTTAAGTCTGCTGGAGCAGAACTCATAAATCCCTTGTTTTTTCCCACGTGCTCTGTCCCAGGGAGTTAGGGCTTTATTTATGAGTTTCTGTTGTGCTGCTACCTTTTTTCAGGGCTGCCCTGCCCAGCAAGGAGGCAGCCTAGTCACTGTCTCCTGCAGAGGCTTTGCTGAGCTACTGTGTGCTCCGCCCTGCTGCCATGTGAACTTCCCTGCAGTCCTGTTTTTATGGGTGTGGTTAGAACTGCCTCAGCAATGATGGCCCATCTCTGTAATGGAGGACTCTCTCTGTAATGGTGGGTTGCCTCGGCAATGGTGGGCTGCCTCAGCAATGGTGGACTACCTCTGTAGGGGTGGAGTGCCTCAGTAATGGCAGACGTCCCTCCCCCACAGGGCTGGACCTTCCTGAGTTTAGCTGTGCTTGCCATGAAACTCTCAACCCAGAGCTTTTCCAATTGTTTTATTTATTTATTTATTTATTTTTGTGGGGGGTGGGAACTGCTTAGCCCGATCACCTGGCTCCCTGCCTCAGAGCCTTTTCTTTTTTAAGTTGAATGATTCAGTCTCTCCCAGGTGTTCTAGTCACCTGCTGAAAAGGCGCCGGGATCTGTGTGATTTCCCATGTGGCGACCCGCTGCGCCAGCTGAAACAATGGCGCTGAGATATGTGGCACTTTTTTGCTAGGGAATTTCCTGGCCTGGGTCCCCATTTCATTCCCCTGTTTAATCATATGAATTGGTGACTCTGCCTTCCCAGAGCTCCAATCTCCAGCTTAAAAGGGCAACCAGACCAGTGTATTTTGTATGGAGAACCACTATGCAGGTGTGCTGGCAAAACAGCTGTGCTGGCAAAACAGCTGTGCTGGCCAAAACAGTCAGGCTGGCGACCTGTGGGGGTCCTCCGGCTGGGAATCTCCTGGTCTGTGGGCAATAAAGATCCATCTGGAAATGCAGCATCCAGTCACCCTCTGTGCTTTCACTGGGAGCTGCAATCCTGAGCTGCTCCTAAACAACCATCTTGGATCTTCCTCTCTGTTTCTAGTTTTTATCACAGGATATTTGGTTTTACACTATAGGCCTCAAAGTGCTCTGGAATGTCTCTTCATTGATTCTAAAAATACAGTGTTTCCAACTTTGTGAATCAAACACAGGTTCAAATCTGTGAGATTTATCCACCCATACACAAAGCTTTTTTCTAGTTTTTATCATGAGATATTTGGTTTTTCATTATGGGCCTCAATGAACACAGAAATGTCTCTTTGTACATTCTTCAGAAAGAGTGTTTCCATCATGGTGATTCAATACACAGGTTCTGTTTTGTGACATGAACTCACACATCACAAAGCATTTTCACAGGTAGCTTTTTCTAGTTTTTATCACAGAAAATTCAGTTTTTAACTACAGGCCTCTAAGGGCTCAGAAAAGCCCCTTAGTAGATTCAACAAAAAGAGTATTTCCAATCTGTTAAATCAAAATAGCAGTTCCATTCTGTTAGATAAATCCACACACCACAAAATATTTTCAGAGAGAGCTTGTTTCTAGTTTTATCATTGGACATTTGGTTTTTCACTATGGGTCTCAATGGATTAAGAAATCTTCTGTCTTAGATTCTGCAATAACAATGTTTCTAACCTGGTAAATCAAAACACAGAATCAATTGTGTAAGATGAATACACATCACGAAAAGATTTTTAACAGATAGCATTTTTCTAGTTTTTATCGTGGGATACTTGGTTTTTCAGGCTAGGCCTAAACAAATTCAGAAATGTCTCTTTGTAGATTCTACAATAAGAATTTTTCCAACCTGTTGCATAAAAAAAGTGGTTCCATTCTATAAGAGGAAACCACAAATCACAAAGCGTTTTCACTGATATCTTCTTTTTAGTTTTTATTGCCCAAAATTCAGTTTTTCACTGTAGACATCAATAGACTCAGAAATGTCCCACATAGATAATACAAAAAGAGTGTTTCCAACATGATGAATCAAATCCTAATTTCCATTTTGTGAGATGAATCAAAACATCACAAAGCATTTTCACAGATAGCTTGTGTCTAGTTTTTAACATAGGATATTAAGTTTTTCACTATAGGCCTCAATAAACTCAGAAACATTCCTTCTCAGATTCTTCAAAAAGAGTTTTCATCATGGTGAAACAAAACACACGTTCAATTCTGTGAGATGAATCTACAGACCGCAAAGCATTTTCACAGACAGCTTTTTCTAGTTTTTATTGTAAGATACTCAGTTTTCACTAAAGGCTTCTAAGGGCTCAGGAATGTCCCTTCGTAGAGTCTACAAAGAGAGTGTTTCCAACCTATTAAATCAAAGTAGCAGTTCCTTTCTGTGAGATTAATTAACCCATCACAATGCATTTTAACACAGAGCTTCTTTTACAGATGGCTTGTTCCTAGTTTTTATTGCATATTATTCAGTTTTTCAGTTTAGGCCTCAAATAACTGAGAAATGTCCTTATTAATATATTACAAAAAGAGTATTTCCAACCTAGTGAATAAAAAAAGTTGTTCCATTCTGTGAGATGAATCCACACATCACAAATTATTTTCACAGATAACTTGTTAATAGATTTTATCATGGTATATTTAGTTTATCACTCTAGGCCACAATGGGCTCTGAAGTAGTTCTTCATAGATGCTACAAAAAGAGTGTTTTCATCTGACAGATGAAATCACAGGTTCCATTCAGTGAGATTAATCCACACATAATAAAATACTTTCCACAGATACCTTGTTTCCAGTTTTGTTGTGGGATATTTTGTTTTTCACTATAGACAACAATGGACTCAGATATAAGTGTCTTCATCGATAATACAAAAAGAATATTATCAATAAGATAAATCCAATCACAGGTTCGATTTTGTGAGATGAATCCAAACATCACAAAGCATTTTCATAGATAGCTTGTTTCTAGTTTTTAAAACAGGATATTCAGTTTTTTACTATAGACCTCAAAAGGGCAGAAATTTCCATTCATAGATACTAAAAACAAACCAAAAAAGTGTTTCCAAGAAAGTGAATAAAATCCCCAATGTATATATTACAAAAACAAAATTTCCCATCTGGTGAAAAAATGGCAGGTTCTGTTCTGTGTGATGAATCCACACATCACAAAGCATTTTGACAGATAGCTTATTTATATATTTTATTGCAGGATGTTCAGATTTACACTGTAGGCCTTAATGGGCCCAGAAATGTACCTTCTTTATTCTACAATAACCTGGTTTCCAATCTGGTGAATCAAAACCCTGGTTCCATTCTGTGAGATGAATCTGCACATCACAAAGCATTTTCACAGATAGCTTCTTGTGCTTTTATCACAGGATATTTATTTTTTTATTATAGGCTTCAGTGGCCTCAGAAATGTTCCACATATATATTACAGAAAGAGTGTTTCCAACGTGGTGACTCAAATGCCAGGTTCCATTTTCTGAGTAAATTCACACACCACAAAGCATTTCACAGATAGCTTTTTCCTAGTTTTTATCATGGGATATTTCGTTTTCCACAATATTGTACAATGGGCTCAGACGTCCCTTCCTAGATACTACAAAAAGTGCATATCCAAGCAGTTGAACCAAACCACAGGTTCCATTCTGTAGGATGACCACATATCAGAAAGCTTTTTCACAGATAGTTTGTTTCCAGTTTTTATTGCAGCATATTCTATTTCTCACTATAGGCCACAAAGGGTTCAGAAATGTCCATTGGTAGATACCACAAAAAGAGGGTTTCCAACCTGGTGAATCAAATCACAGGTTCCATTCTGTGAGATGAATCCACATTTCAAAAGCATTTTCAAAATGGCATGTTTCTAGTTTTTATCATGAGATATTGTTTTTTTTTTTTATAGTAGACCTCAAACAGCTCAGGAATGCTTGTTTGTAGATACTACAAAAAGTGTGTTTAAACCTGTTGAATAGAAAAGTGGTTCCATTCTATGAGGCGAATCTATGCATATAAAGCATTTTCACAGATAGCTTGCTTCTCGTTTTTACTGTGGGAGATTCTGATTTGCACTGTAGGTCACAAAGCATATTCACAAACAGCTTATTTCTAGTTTTTATCAGTGGATATTTTGGTTTTTCACCATAGGCCTCAATGTGCTCAGAAATGTCCCACATAAAATTTGTTTTCAACCTGGTGAATAAAAAAAGTGGTTCCATTCTGTGAGATGAATCCACACATCACAAAGCATTTTCACAGGTAGCTTGTTTCTAGTTTTTAATCAAAGAATACTCATTTTTTTAAAACTATAGGCCACAATGGGCTTAGAAATGTTCATTTTTAGATACTAATATAAAAGAGTGTTTTCAACCAGGTGAGTCAAAACACAAAACACATTTTGTGAGGTGAATCCACACATCGAAAAAATGTTTCCAAAGATAGCTTCTTTTCTAGTTTTTAATCACAATTTATTCAGTTTTTCTCTAATGCCTCAATGTGTCTGGAAATGTCTTTTCGAAGATCCTGTAAAAAGATTGGTTCCATGCTGGTGAATCAAAACACAGGTTCCATTTTGTCATTCTTTGAGATTAATCCACACCTCACAAAGCATTTCACAGATCGCTTATTTCTCATTTTATTTTCAGGATGTTCAGGTTTTTACCATAGGCCTCTGTGGGCTCAGAAATGCACCTGACCACACTCAACAAAAAAAGTGTTTATAACCTGTTGAACCAAAACAACAGTTTCATTTTGTGAGATGAATCCACACATCACAAAGCACTTTCACAGGAGGCCTGTTTGTATTTTTAATCATAGAATATTCGGTTTTTCACTATAGGCCTCAATGGGCTCAGTAAACTCACTTTGTAGATTCTATGAAAAAAAGTTTCCAAACTTTTGAACAAAACAAGGGAGTTCCATTCTGTAAAATAAATCCACACGTCAAAAAGCATTTTCAAAGAGAGTTTTTTATCATGGAATATTCATTTTTTCACTATAGGCCTCAAGGGGCTCAGAAATGTCTCTTTATAGATCCTATAAAAAGACAGTTTCTCACCCGGTGAATCAAAACACAGGTTTCATTTTCTGAAATATGTCCACACATCACAAAGCTTTTCCACAGACAGCTTGTTTCTAGTTTTTATCATGAGATATTTTGTTTTTCCTCATAAGACTCAGTGGGCTCAGATATGGCCCTCACGTATTCTAGAAAAAGTGTGTTTCCAATGTGGTGAATTAAAACACAGGTTCTTTCTGTGAGATGAGTTCACATATCACAAAGCATTTCAACAGATAGCTGTCTCTACTTTGTGTCACAGGATATTTGATTTTTCTCTTTATGCCTCAATATGCTTTGAATATTCCTTCATAAATTTTCTAAAGGAGGGTTTCCTACTTGTTGAATCAAAACAGAATTTTCATATTTTGAGAAGAATCCAGGCATAACCAAGGATTTTCACACTTAGCTTGTTTCTAGTTTTTATCACAGGATATTCTGTTTTTCACTGTAGACCTCAATGGACTCAGAAATGTCACTTGGTAGATTCTAATATAAGAGGGTTTCCAACCTAGTGAATCAAAATGCCATTTCCCTTCTGTGAGATAAATGCACATCTCACAATGCGTTTTCACAGATAGTTTTTTTTCTAGTTTATATTAAGGGTTTTTGGTTTTTCACTATAGGCCTCAATGGGCTCAGAAATGTCCCTTTGTAGATGCTAGAAAAAGAGTGTTTCCAAACAGGTGAATCAAATCACAGGTTCCATTCTGTAAGATGAATCTACACATCACATAGCATTTTCACAGATAACTTGTTTTTAGTTTTTATCACAGGATATTCAGTTTTTCACTGTAGCCCTCGATAAACTCAGAAATGTCCCTTTGTAGATTCTGTAAAAATAATGTTACCATACTTTTGAATCAAAATACAGGTTCTGGCTGTAAGATTGACAAAAAGGGTGAAGAGGCAGACCCAGGGTTATATTTAGCAAGTTTATTTCAACCTTCCATGCTGGCTGCCTCACCATAGGCAGTAAAGGCAGCAGCTTAGCTTACAGACCATAGGAGTTATACAGAGGGTTTGCACATGGCTGGGTGCTATTCTAAAAAAAAACCAATTCTTGGTTCTTAACTGCTAACATTCTGCTGATTGGGTCACCATCCTGGGTTCAAGAGCCAGGTTTGACCACATACTGGAACCTAGGTGCCCTGTTTGCAAGATGTGAGGCTGGTTTTTCTGTTAGTATAGCTTAGCAGGGCAAAATGGGGAGGAGTCTATGGGTTTTCCTTGCTATGACCTGAACATTTCAGTCATTTTTTATATATGTATTTAAAAAAAGAGAGAAATGGTGCAGTTCATTTCTAGCTGCTTCATGCTGAGTAGGGGCGCTGGTTGGGGTGAGGCTAGCTTGCAAGTGGTAGTCCTAGAATACCATCTTGTCTTGTATTTTGCTGTGGGTGAAGGCTTGTAATTGATCCTGCAAAAACTGGGTGAAAAGATGTAAGAGACAAGGGCCAAAGAGCAAGAGGAGGAGAGTTATTGCATGGCCAAGGAGGGGAAGCAGCCAGGTGTCCAGGAGATGAAAGACCAGCCAGGCCATGAGGGCCAGGCAGAAGAATTGTTTTCTTTTATTTTTTGGACTTGTTCTTTGAGTTTTTTTTTTTTTTACTACATTTGGCACTATTCTGGATTGGTTGAGAAAGAAACAACATTGTTCATCTAGGAAGATGCAGAGACCTCCTTTTTCAGTGGTAAGTAGATTAAGGCCTTTGCAGTCATGGAGGACAACTGCAGCCGGTGAATCTATTTGTGTTTGGAGGACAGAAATGGGCTTGGCCATGTCTTCTATACTGTCTGTAAAGCCTTTGGAGAGGGAGTGATATTAGGAGAGAGAATTGGAAAGCCCAGAAGTTCCTGTTTGGAATGCCTATGGCTCCTGTAGCTATTCCTAGTCTTGGAAGCAGAGGTATGAGCTGCACCACTCATTGGTGCTGGATAGGAATGTTGACCAGGTTGGGTAAGGATTGGTTACCTGGGGCTGTACTAATTTCTGGGCTGAGGAACACTAGGATACTGGTGCCAGTCCAATTAGTGGGGAGGCAAATATAGGAGGAGGTGCCACATAAAAAGAAGACACCTTGGCTTGGCAGACAGAATTGGTTATGTATGTTGAAGAGATGTGAACATTTGTTGTTCTTTAGGACCTTGCTCCTAATGTCCCTGCAAGTGCAGCTGCAGTGGGTGGTTTTAGGAGTACTTTATGAGGTATTTGAGTGCCCACTGGTTCTTTATTTTCCCAGTGTAGTAAGAAGCATTTGGTGTTTACCAGAATCCAGTGAGGGTACTTACTGGCAAAGAATGGGTGGAGGAGACAATCCTGAGTTTTAGGTGACTTTGTTTTACAGGAGGGCAGCTGGGGATGGAGATTTAAGTGGGGAAGGTGTCTGCCATTGCAGAAGCCTGACCTCTTATTAAGGAGCAGGGTGATGTTAAGTTTTGGGGACTTGAAAAGCGTAGAGTAATTTTGTATTGTTTGAAACCTGTTTTGGTTGGTATGATCTGTGGAGGGTTTGAGTTGTAAGGTGAAGTTACACTGTGGGGGATGGGGGGTCAGGGGGCCTAGGTGGTGGCTGCTTGGGGAATGGTGTTGAAAGCACAGTGGGGCCTGAGAGAGTAGAGCTCTTTGTGTGGTGATGGGGTTTAGTAGAGGCTGAGTTTGATTTATGTAAGGAGTAAGGGAGGTGAGACATGGACATAATAATAGAACTGCTTGTCCAGTTGGAGACTGAGGTTTGTTATATTTTGTGAAGGATTTAGAGACTTGTATTAATTGCTATAAATTATATTGAAAAGTTTACCCTAATTAAAAGTGGGAGTAATAGGTTACTCTGGTATGGATCCAGTCTTGTGTGGGGACGGGGATGGCAGTGTAATCAGTGTCCAAGACACAGAGGCACAGACAACAGTTGTTTGACAGAGCTGGGTTACACTGGTTTAGTTGGAACTGAGCTGGGAGTGTGGCGAAGGTAGCATGGAAAGAGAATGGGGTAGGTGTTGGTGAGAAGGGGTAGGAGTAGAAAATAAGCAAAGGATAAGAATGAAGATAAACTACTGGACTTCATCTGGCATAGAATTGCACAGAGTTCCTTGGAAGATAAGGTAAGTTATCCAATTTACAAATGAGGAGAGAGAAGGTTATTTGGGGAAGAACCATGTAATACCCTCCGTGAGACAGTGAAGGAAGAGAGTAAAGCGACACGAAGAACAGAGACAGAGCATAAAAATGGGAGTAGTTATTTACCAGCAACTGTTATTCCTGCTATTAGTGCAATGATTACGCAAAAAAATCTGGCAACAAAGACTTTCTGCTTGCTGTTTCACATTGAGAGGCCCACAGTATACACACCTATTGCAAACAAGAGAGTGAGTAGGGTAGTTCCCATAAGGAGGATGTAGTAGGCAATTTCCATTTAAGGGTGTTATAACACTTGATTTGTAAGAAAGAAGCAGAAACAAACAGAGAGGGGGTAATTTTGCCAAATTGTGCGGTGGCAGTTTCTCTGGAATGGATGTGAGACAGAGTCTGGTTGGCCTGAAGATGACACTGGAATACTAACGAGTGGTTGGCAAGGAAGGAGTAGATGGACCAGTGAGGACCTTGGGGGCCCATGTTAACCCGGAAGGATGATACCAATAAGTGTACCCTGAGAGTTTGGCCACCATGGGGGTACTGAGGAGAACCTGGAAGGAGCCTTCCCATTGTGGTTTAAGGCTTCTGAGATTAAGGGATTTTAGAAAAGCATATTCTCCTAGGAGTAGGGTCTGCTTATTGGGGCCTTCATGAGGCCTTGGGAAGGTCCGTTTGGCATGTTTGCAGAGGAGGTGTTGGATGAGGGAGCATGTTGAGAGATATTCTCCTAGTTGAGTTAGGAGTGGGCCTGTTTTGTAAGAGGAAAGGACATCTACACATTAACTCAAATGGGCTGAGGAAGAATGATTCTTTTGGGCTGGCACTGATGTGGGCTAGAGCTATGGGCAGAAGGGAGGTCCAGTGCTTTTAGATTTCAGGTGTGAGTTTGGTTAAATGAGTTTTAAGAATATCATTTGCCCTTTTAACTATTCTGAATGACTGGGATCAGTATGGGATGTGCAGGTGCCACTGGACACTGAGAGACTGAGAGCCTTGTTGGGTGATTTGGGAGATAAAGCTAGCATCCTATTCTGATTGCATGGGGTGTGGGAAACCAAATCTAGGGATTATTTCTATAAAAAAAAAAGGGAAACTACTTCATCCTTTTCTAAGAAGGTGAGAAGCTCTTTCACCCACCCAGAGAAGGTCTATAAGGGTAAGAAGAAACCTGTTTTTTTGACAGGAGGCATGTGAGTGAAGTTTACTTGCCAGTCTTCCTGGGAGTGATCCTTTTAGCTGATGCATGGGGATGGGAGGAGGGTAGAGGGACCCCTGAGAGGAAGTTGCAGAGCATACATGACAATTTGAGGTTATGTCCTTTAGTGTGGTAAATAGATAGTGGAGAGAATAGAAGTAATGACTAAGGAGAAGGTACAGGAAGCATGCACTGATACGAAAGGACTGGTGAAGAGATGTCAGAATTTTCTTGGTTAATTTTTGAGGAAGGATGAGTTTTTGATTTTTGACTATCTAGTTCCCTTGGAAGGAAGCTTTTTGTTGTAACAATGAAGCTTTTTCAGTGAAGGAATACTGGGGTTGTGGGAGTGATGAGGAGAAGAGGGGAAAGGGGCAGAGGAAAGGAAGCCTTTTTTGGCTTCCTTGTTGGGTTTTCTCTTCCTTTTTGAGATTTTATCTGATCCTGTTTGGTGTCCTTGCAGTGTGTAACTCCTGCCTCAGCTGGGACGTGTGCAGTCTGGAGGAGTTGGTAAATAAGGGGACCATTAGTGGTGGGGTTTCCTGTCTAGAATGGGAAAGAGTGTGAGAAAATTATATTAAATAATGAACAAGTAAGGGATCTGGTGGCCTGTAGATGTGACATGAGTTTGCTAACCTTCACAACTGAGATCTGTGAGGGATGAGTTGGTCCCAGAAATTGAGGTAAAGATGAGCAGGTGGCCTTGGTATTGATTTAAAAAAAAGAGAGATTGGCCTACCTGGTACTAATAGAGTTAACCTGGGCTCCAATACAGTGATGGTGGGTGGGGCTGGGGACCCTGGGCCCATCATCTTCAGAGGCTAAGCCAAAGAGCTGTGGGCATGCAAGTGATTCTTCACCTTTTGTCTTGGTGAAGGGGTTGTGGGTTGGAGGTACAGGCTTTTCTTTCTGCCCATTGAGAGGACAGTCAGACTTCCAGTGGCCTGTCTGCTGGCACATGGGGCAAGCGCTTTCTGGTGCCCATGGATTGGGATATGCCCACACCCAATGGCTTGCCTTGCCACACTTGAAACATGCCCCCAGAGGTGCACTGCAATCAGGTCTTTTGTGCCTCTGGGTGCCATAGCCAGACTATTTAGGTGGACAAATGGCTGCTGCTAGAAGTTGGTATTTAGCACAATCCCTTTGGGCCTTGTTTATTTTACTCTGTTCATCCCTGTTACTAAAGACCTTGAAGGCCAGTTTAAGGAGGTCTCATTGTGGGGTTTGAAGGTCATCTTTAACCTTTTTAAGTTTGTGCTGAATGTCTGAAGCAGACTGGGAGATAAAATGAGTATTATGAACCATATTGCTTTCTGGAAGGCAGGAATAAGAGAGGTGTATTTCTGGAGGGTCTCTGTAAGGTAGGGAAGAAACTGGGCAGGATTATTGTCTGCCTTTTGGGAAATTTATTTGAGTTTTTTGTATGGCCTTATTGGCAGCTTTAAGCCTGCAGTAAGGCAAGTAATTATGTAGTTATAAGATGCCTGGCCTGGATCTGTTGACTGATATTTCCTGGCCAGTTTCTTTCAGGGGACAGCAGCTTCCCCTGCAGGTTTAGTAGGATGCTACTGATGAAGGTCCTCAGCATGTGCCTGTGTGGCAAACCACACTCTCCATTTCTTCAGGAAGGAGAGTGGAGGAGAGGTTAATACAAAGATTATGCCAGGTAAGTTCATAAGACTGGGTAAGACACTTAAATTCCTTGATGTAAGTGTCTGAATTGGAGGAAAAACACCCACGGTGCTTTTTAATTTGGGAGAGATCAGATAGAGGTAAGGGAACATGAATGTGGACAATTCCTTCCACCCCTGCTACTTCTTGAGGGGGGTGTAAGGGAACTGGCTATGGGGGATGCTGGGTTCTGACAGAGGCTTTGGGCATTGGTGGGGAGGAAGGAAGTTAGTGAGGTTGAAAGAGGATGCATTGTCCACAAGGGCCTTGGGACAGGTTGAGTTTGGTTTTGAGTGAGTGAAGTGGATTTGGAAAATGGAGCAGAACTGACAGAGAGAGGAGTGGTTGTGGAGGGTAAAGGAAGCCTGAACATAGGAAACCTCAGACCATTTACCCATTCAGTGGCAGGAATTGTTAAGGTCCCTCTTGGAGACTGCCGAAACTGAAAGTACTATACTCAGGTAATTGAGAACCTTTGTCTAATTTATATTGAGGTCAGGCCCTATTATAATAGAAAATTAGTCTCTTGCACCTGACTTCAGACTGGAGGACAAGGGTGTCCAGATTTTGGATGAGTCATCCTAAGGGGATAGTTTTAGATGGAAAGAACTGTCTGGACCCCATGGTGAAAGGTCAAAAGAGGAGGAGGCGGCTGAGAAGAAGGAAGACAGGAGAGAGTGTTCTCTGCCCTATTTCCTTCACCTAATACCGTGAATTAGGAAAAGTAGTTGTCAAATTAGATGTGCCCAAGATGATAGGACTGAGGACCCTGGGGATGGAAGGATGTCCTCAGCCCAGTGCTGGGACTTTTGGACAGAAAATGAACAGAGGGCTGAGGAACCCAGATGGAGGCAGACCTCTATCCAACTTACCAGCCAGGAGGTGATTATTTGGATAGAGATAACTGCAGATACTATGTTTTTCACCATAGGATTCACTGGGCTCAGAAATGCCATTCACAGATTCCACATAAAGAGTGTTTCCAACCTGCTGAATCAAAACACAGGTTTCATTCTGTGAAGTGAGTTTACACATCACAAAGTGTTTTCAAAGACTGATTGTTTGTAGTTTTTGTGGTAGGATATTTGGTTTTTCACAATAGGCTTCAATGGGCACAGAAATGTCCCACTGTATATTCTAGAAAAATAGTGTTTTGAAACTGATGAGTCAAAACACATATTCTGTTGTGTGAGATGAACCCATGTATCACAACTCACTTTCACCGATAACTTGTTTCTAGTTTTATCATGGGACATTTGGGTTTTCACTATATGCCTGAATGGGCTCATCAATATTTCCTAGTAGATTCCACAAATGTGTGTTTCAATGTGGTGAATCAAAACATAGGTTCCATTTTGTAAGATTAAGTCACACATCATAAAACATTTTCACAGACAGGTTGTTTCCAGTTTTCATTGTGGATATTTTTTTTTCACTTTATGTTTCAACAGGTTCAGAAATATCTGTTCATAGATTCTAAAAACAGTATTCCAACTTGGTGTATCAAAACACAGGTTCGATTCTGTAAAATGAACCCACCAATTACAAAGCATTTTCACAGATAGCTTGTTTTTAGTTTTTATCATGGGGTATTTGGTTTATCACTCTAGTCCACAATGGGCTCAGGAATGTTCCTTCATAGATATTACAAGAAGATTCTTTGCAACCTGGTAAATGAAATCACAGGTTCCATTTGGTGAGATGAACTAACACATCACAACACACTTTTACAAATAGCTTGTTTTTAGTTTTTATTGTGGAATATTGTTTTTAGGTGGGCTCAGAAAAGTTCCTTCATAGATTCTACAAAAAGAGTGTTCCAACCTGGTGAATAAAAACACAGGCTTTATTCTGGGAGATAAATCCACATATCACAAAGCTGTTTCAAATATAGCTTTCCTCTAGTTTTTATCATGGGATATTCTGTTACTCACTATAGGCCTCAAGGGCCAAGAAAATGTCATTTCATATATTTTACAAAAGAGTCTTTTCAACATGGTGAATCAAAGCATAGGTTACATTCTCTGAGATGAATCCACACATCACAAAGTATTTTCACCAATAGCTTGTTTCTAGTTTTTACCAGAGGATATTTGGATTTTCACTCCATTCCTCATTGGTTAAGAAATGTCCCTTACTAGATTGTCCCAAAAAGACTGTTTCCCACATGGTGAATCAAAACACTAGTTTCATCCTGTGAGATTAATCTACATATCACAAAGCATTTTCACACATAGCTGGTTTCTATTTTTAATGTAGGATACTTGGTTTTTCACTACAGTTCTCAAACATCTTGAAATGTTCCCTCACAGATTCTAAAAAAAAGTGTTTCCAACCTGGTGAATCAAAACACAGGATCCATTCTGTTAGATGAATCCACATATCACAAAGGATTTTCACAGATAGAGTTTTCTACTTTGTATCCTGGGATATTCAGTTTGCCTCAAAGGCCCTAAAATGTCCCATCACAGATTCTACAAAGAGTGTCAAGAGTGTTTCCAACTTGGTGAATAAAACAGCAATTTCATTCTGTTAAGTGAATCCACACATCACAGAACATTTTCACAGAAAGCTTTTGCCAGTTTCAACGGGGTTATTTGGGTTTTCACTAGAGGCCACAATGGGCTCAGAAATACCTCTTCACAAATTCTAAAAAAGAGTTTCCAACCTTATCATAGATTCTACAAAAGAGGTGTCATTTTGTGAGAGCAATCCACACATCGCAAAGAATTTTCACAGATAACTTATTTCTAGATCTTATGGAAAAGTATTCTGTTTTTCACAATAGCATTTAATGAGCTCAGAAATGCTCTTTGTAGATTCTCCAAAAATGTGTTTCCAACCTGTTGAATCAAAACACAGATTTCATTCTGTGAGGTGAATCTACTAATTAACACATCACAAAGCATTTTCAAAGATAGCTTGTGTTTAGTTTTTATTACGGGATACTCAGCTTTTCACTGTAAGCTTCAATGGGCACAGAAAGGTCCCATTGTAGATTCTACAAAAATAGTGTTTTGAAACTGATGAATCAAAACATAGATTCATTTCTGTGAGATGAACACATATATCACAATGCCCTTTCACAGATGGCTTGTTTCCAGTTTTTATCACAGGATATTCTGTTTTTTACTGTCTTTCCTTAATGGGATCAGAAATGTTCCTTCATAGATTCTACAGAAAGTGTTCCAACTGGGTAAATCAAAACACATGTTCTATTCTGTGAGATAATGCACATATTATAAAACACTTTAACAGGTATCTTGCTTCTAGTTTTTAATCCTGGAATATTCTGCTTTTTACTGTAGGCCTCAATGGGCAAGGAAATGTTGCTTCATAGATTTTATGAAAAGCATGTTTCCTACCTGGTGAAACAATGCATAGGTTCCACTCTGTAAGATGAATTCACATGTCACAAAGCATTTTCAGAGATATCTTCTTTCTAGTTTACATCACTTGATATTTGATTTTTTCTTATCAGCCTCAATGATCTTAGAAATGTCCCATTATAAATTCTACAAAAAGAGTGTTTCCAACCTGGTTTATCAAAACACAGGTATATTATGTGAGATGAATCCACACATAATGAAGTATTTTCAGAGATACCTTTTTTCTAGTTTTTATCAAGGATTATTTAGTTTTTCACCATAGGCCTCAATGGGCTTAGAAATATTCTTTTGTAGATTCTACAAACAGAGTTTTTCCAATTTTGTGAATCAAAAAACAGATTCCATTCTGTGAGATAAATCTATACATCACAAAGCTTTTTCAGAAATAGCTTGTGTTTCGTTTTTACAGTGGGTATTCGAGTTTTCACTATAGGCCTCAATGGTCTCAGAAATTTCCATTCATAGACACTACAAAAATGTGTTTCCTACTAGTTGAACAACAAATTTTAATATAAAGTTATTCATATCATCTTAACACGTTGCTATCCTTTTAGCCTGACAGTTAAGTTTAGGTCATTCATTTTCACTCTTTATACCCAACAAATGCTTTAAGGTAGATTTTGATCTTTTGTATTTTCATGATTTTTCCATTCAAAAAAAATGTGTATATATATACATATATATATATATATACATATATATATATATACACACACACACACATATATATATATACTTAATTTCTGTTGAGATTTATTGTTGTCATTAATTCTGGTTTAATTACAAGTATATTTCTTAATTTCTAAGGAGTTGAACACTTCCTAATTATGTTTTGTGCATGTATGATTTATTTTCCTTTAGCTTACTTCTACACTTTAAAGAATCCTTGAAAGAATTTATCCTTTGAAATTAGTTAACAACTTCTTTATAACCCCGGATATGGATAATATTGATATATGAATCACACACACATGAAAAGAACTTGTTTTTTGTCATGGTTGGATACAATGTCACAGGCTTTATTAACACACTGTGTTAATTGTGTTGTCTATATCTTTTATATCTTTACTTTTTTTTTCTTTTTTGATGTTGTTCTAATCAGTCTTTGGAGTTGTGTTAAAACTTCCCAGTAAATTTTGGATATATCTCTCTCCAATTTCGATTTTTATCTGTCCTCCTTTTAAAAATTTTTGCTTTATGTCCATTGATGCCTACTTTGGGTATATAAGGATTGGAATTTTTATATCTTCACCGTGAATTAACCATTTTATTGATATGACAAGCCCATTTTTTATCTGTAATAATATATCTCATACAAAAAGTTTCTTTGACAATTATAATAGCTTTCCTTTAATTGATATTTACATGGTACATATTTTTGCTTTTGGTAGTTTTGCATCCTTACTGAAGATTTGTTTCTTCATAGCAGCATACATTCGATTTTTTAAAATTAATTCAGTATTGATATACAGTACAAAACAAAAAGATTTCTGTGGTCATATTTGGAAAATGTTATATTTTAACCTTTGCTAAGAGAATTTTAATGTTGATTAGCATATTAATAGTGCTAGGAACTTTTGCAGTAATGAAATATATTTAGCTTTATACAGCCCAGCATTTCCCAGAAATTCCTGGTGACAAACCCTTTTATTTTTTAATATTTATTAAGTTGAATAAACTGCTGTTCCAAATGGACACTCTGAGAAAATTTGCACTGTGTCCTTCCAGATTCATTTAACTCTGCTTGGTGAATCCATTGTTCTTATTAACTGTCCAGTGGAACACAGAGGAACCAGGCAACATGTTCTACAACTGGTCCCTTCTATTCCTGGAATCTATTCCATTCTCAACATCCTTCTTTTCTTAGTCCTCAGAGTACCCCACAGAGTTACCAATTCACATTCTATACCATTATTTGTTAGGGCAATAGTCACTGCTATAATAAATGACTACTATCACCACCAACAAATACAGCTAATTTGGCAGAAGTTAGTGTTTACAAGCATATGACACAAACACATTTTCTTGAGTAGTACATGCCTCTCTTCCAAGTGGATTCAAGGTCCTAGAGTTCTTTAGTCTTGAAGCTCTGGTACTGCTAGATGCTTACTGGGTCACCATGATTATGTGTTTCAAGTAGGCTGAAGAGAAAGAATGAAAGTAGGAACACACATTGATCTTGATATAGAAATAATACATTACTTTTGCTCCATTTCCTATTGTTATGTAGAATTTGGACAGATGTAGTGGAAGGAAAATGCAAATTAAGAAAAACAATCAACAAGTTGAAAAGTATGTTAGAGACTTGAAAGAATTTTAGTATAAGCAGAACTGCAGGTTACTGAAGTGAGGGGATTGGTAAGATTGATGAGATATAAGAAACTGATTAAGTCAAGCAATAGGTAATAAGGACCAGTGAAGAGTTTTAAATAAGAAAGTAATATGATAAGAGCTGTATTTTTTAAAAAATTAATTTGACAGAAGTATTTTACAAGAATTCAAGGTAAGAGAGAGTGAGACAAAGAAATGTCGTAGTGTCTACTTAGTTTTTCTTAAGTGTCAATGCTGTTCCAGACACTGTGATAGGAACCTATCTATCAGTTAATCTCCATAATAATTCGAATGGGCAGACATTGTCATTTTTTCTAATAATCATGGCATTAACAAAGGAAATTGCCCAGAAGCACACAGCTAAATTATGCTGCTGATATATAGCTAACTAGTTAAGACCTCATGACCAATGTCCAATGAAGACATAATTAAGCATCTACTAGCTGATGTCAAATTGGGAATGGAAATAGGTGAAATACATGATGAGACAAAGCAGAAATGGAAACAAACAGGCTTGTCAGAATGGATTAGAATATGTTTTTTTAGTCTCTATCTCAAAGCTCTTTCTATTTTACCAAACATCTCCTCAGCAACTCCTGGGGTCAGTTCCAATCCTATTGATTTATGATTCTTGAATTAAAATGGATTTATGCCAATTGAGTAGCAATTATTTAGAATGCATTTGGCCACTGAAATGTGCCTGTGGTCTGCAGGATTATGTTATGCTCATACAAGGAGCAATACATCAACATGGGTGAACCACAAAGACAGGAAAATAAAATCAGATTGAAAAGTGCAAATGCCCAGCTGTTCCATGAAAAAAAAATTAGTTTTCTTTCTAAGGGTTTTTTAATATTTTTTTTCAATATTGATAAGGCAAAACTTATTTTTGCTAAGATGTTTAGAAGACCAAAACATTCTTGCTCTCTGCTAATAAGATTTGCCAGTAACACCTACAGTGTCAGATAAAAGTAAGAATTTAAGTCAAACTATTTATGCAATCCCCAAAGATAAATCAGGGAGTGATGTGTCTGTCATAAAAGAATTAAAACTCTACTTTCCTGAGTACTGTTTGAAGAAAGATTCATAAACCCCCATATATTTTACCTAATAATAGTGCTTCACTATTCAAATAGCTTTTCTTCTATCTTCCTCTTCTAATCTTTCCATTATACTTATGAGGTGGCCAGACATATATCTTTTTTTCCATTCTGAAAGTGAGAAAAAGCAAGTTTCAGAGGAGTTAAATACATGCCTGTCACAATATGCAGAATTGATGATAAAGAATGTGTATTAGTTCCTGTCTTACTACTCTTAAGAAAGGGCTTTGTCATTTAATTGTCTGCTATGCATACTTTGCACCTTGTATCCCTGAGTGAGCTCCCTGCACTCTGGAGTCTTGGTGGTCATAGAGTTCCCTAGTGCTAGGAATGTTGAGAATTCTACTAAGACTAAGGCAATACAGTAGCCCTGGGTAAGGGGTTGAGGGTAGAAATTACAATATGAAGAATGATCTGAGTTTTAATCCATGTTCCAATTTATGTGATCTTATCCATAATGCAGGAAAATATGGGTTTGGTAGTCTGAATAATCACTCAGGTCCTAATTCCAGAAACCTGTGAATGTAACATTATATGGGAAAAAAAAATGCAGACATAATTAAGTTAAAAATATTGAGATGGAGAGGTTAGCTTGGATTAGCCAGGTGGGCCTTGATTTTAATTGCAAGTGTCTTGAAACAGGAGAATAAGATTGTAGAGAGAAGGCAATGTAATCACTGAAGCAAAATATTATGTTCATGGTCTTGAAAATGGAGAAAGAATCCCAGAGCCAAAGAAAGCAAGTATGCAGTTCTTGAAACTAGAAAAGACAAAGGAACAGATTATTCCCTAAAAATTAGGAGAGAGCATGGTCCTAATGACACCTTAATTTCAACTCAGTGTATCTGATTTTTGACATCTGACCTCTAAAAATTTTAAGATAATACATTTAAGATAATAGTAGTAATTTGTTATGGCAGTAAGAAACCAATACAATGGCTTTGCAGGACTGTCATTGGAATTAAATGATCTCTTGCAAGTAAATGTCAGGCAGAGTGCAGGTGCCAGACCTCAAATTTTCATCTAGTCCTATTTCTCTGAAAGATCTAGAACATAGCTGAAACTTCAGGTAAATATATTCTCTTTATCGTTATCTGCTGCATAAAATGCTCTTTAATTTTCTACCCTTGAGAACTCATGTATCATAACAAACCTCAAAAGCTTCCTCTAATCTTTTCTGAAACACCCTAAAAGAAAATCAATCTCAGGCTGTCCAGTCTACATTTATTTTGTTTGATCTGTAGTGATCTTATTAAACCTTCCAAAGATATGAGTAACTTCAAGACTCTGTAGAACTCCCACAGAATTCTGAGGTGGAGAAGGAAAACCGCAAAAACAGGAACAGAACATTGGACATCTCGGTTCCTCCTCCGTACTGATCTAGGACATTAGCTTAATTTAATGCCCTATCTATATGCTTAACCCCTATCAGATACAACTTTCATAATAATGGAACTACACAAGATGGAATTAAGGAAGTTGGAAGAAATCTTGTAGCAACACAAGAGAGTGAGCAACAGCTAGTATAATGTGGATGTTAGCAATACTCATCATTTCCTTCTTTCCTATCTGATTCCTACAAAACATCCTTTGAGAACCAGATAACAACTATGAAGCTCAATTAGTTTGAATTTGACTGTTTATCCTGCCATGCCATGCACTTTTCCATGCTACTGGAATTGCATGTCGATACCAACACCTCACAAGATGTCATTTTTTTTATGAATGGACATACTTTGTGGCATTCCTGTGCTGATGTGTATCAGCCTTGGAACATAATTTGTCAACTATGCTACTCCTGCTCTATACCCTTTCAAACAGAATGAACATGTTGTCAACAGTCTATACCAAGCAAATTACTTGTGATCTTGACAGACTTTTTGGGCACTGCGTGTTGGGAAACTGTCTTCTCTTGTCAAGGTTAGTCTCTTTAATATGATCAAGTTCCCCAACCCCCTTTTTTTGTATTTTAAGCTTTCTCTGCCCCTCCACCTTTTTTTTTTCCTGAGACAGTCTCACTCTGTTGTCCAGGCTCTAGTGCAGTGGTGTTACGATAGCTCTACCTTGTTTTAAACTAGCATTCATGAGGTTTTTCATAACTTATAATAATGCACCTTCTGTATTTTGCCAACACAAAATCATATCTACCTTAATTTGTAATTCAAAATTACATATGACCAAAATTGTCCTGGCATGTGATTTGGGGAAAGATTGATTTTAATCTCAACTTTCTACTTGCTGTCTATAATATTGAACATATTCTCTAAATCACAAATTTAAGAATTACTCCGATATACTGTGATAAATAACACCAGTCCCAATTTCTTTGGTGTATGTTACTAGAAACATGTGGAACATTGTCTGTGGTCATGTTTTGTAAAGTCTAATAAATTATAATGGGTAATAATCACCATTCCCCTCTACCACTAGAGAAATCCCAAATGAAAGCTCTCCTTTCTGCTGGATATTATTCCTGGAATAAAAACATTATATGATTCAATTAGGTACACTTCCTCTGTATTTTCCTTTGTCTCACTAAGTCACTGCTTCTCAAGTACTATTTATTGCTTATATTAGTCATGGTTCTCTACAAGAATATTACTAATAGCCTAGATGTGTACATGAAGCAGAGTTTGTTAAGAAGTATTGACTTATACAATCACAAAGTGAAGTCCCACAATAGGCCAAAGGCAAGCTCAGGAGCAAGGAAGCTAGCCCAATTCCCAAAACCTCAAAAGTAAGAAAGCCTACAGCTCAGCCTTTGGTCTGTGGCTGAAGGCCCAAGTGCCCTTGGCACATCACTGGTCTAAGTCCCAGAGTCTGAAAGCTGAAGAACTTGGAGTGTGATGTTTGGGAGCAGGAAGCATCCAGTATAAGAGAAAGATGAAGCTTGGAAGATTCACCACGTCATTTTCCTAAACCTTCTTCTGCATGCTTTATTCTAGCCCTGCAGACAGTTGATTAGATGATGCCCACCCACATTAAGGGTGGGTCTGCCTCTCCCATTCCAAGGACTTAAATGCTAACCTCCTTTGGCAACACCCTCACAGAAACACCCAGGAAAAATACTTTATATCTTTCAATCCAATCAAACTGACACAATATTAACCATCACATTGCTCATCACTAAACTTGAACTCCTTTCCTAGAAAAATTTCTTTGGGAATGACTTATATTAGGGTTAGGGTCAGAAAACTCATAGCTGCAAATCTTAAATATATGCTCTGTTTGCTGTGGCAATATATAAAAAGTGATCCCAAAATCCTTTGACATTCTTCCCACTGAAATGTGAGTTCTATTAATTTTTCGCATTGCCACTGCAACTGCCTTGCATGCGTAGATACGTAATTTAAATGCTCAACTTCTCCCAGTCTGTTCAAGGCTGCCTATTTACAGAAAACCTCCTACCTGACTAGTCACTCCCCATCCCTTGAATTTGAGATCTGTGACTACTTGACCAACAGAATACAATAGAAATGGTCACTTTCTGGGCTCAGGCTATAAGAAAGTCTTGACTTCCTCTTTCAGCCTTTTGAGATGCCCACTCTCAGACCATAGCTACATGCTTTGAGGAATCCATAAGCTCAGGTGTTCTGGACAACAATTCTGGCTTAGCTGTATCAGCCCCAGACACGTGAATGGGTGATTTCAGCCCCTCGTCACTGAATAGTCCTTAGCCTCACACTGGCCAAGCAAACGGTGCAAGGAGTAGATATCAGCTGTTCTTTCCAAGCCCTTGATAAAATTGCAAATACAAATACATAATGTCAATGAAATGAGTTAAATGATGTAAAATATCTGAAGAGATTTATTCGAAATCAAATATGAGCGACGATGGCCAGTGATAAAGCCCTCAGGAGGTCCTGAGAACATGTGCCCAAGGTGGTCGAGGTGCATTTTGGTTTTATACATTTTAGAGAAGCATGAGACATCAGTCAAATACATTTAAGAAATACATTGATTTGGTCTGGAAAGGCGGAACCACTCAAAGTTGGTGGGGGTTGCAGCTATAGGTAAATTTAAACATTTTCTAGTTGAGGATTGAATTTGTCTAAAGACCAGGGATTAATAGAAAGGAAATCAGGTTAAGATAAAAGATTATGGGCCAGGTGCAGTGCTGGCTCACGCCTGTAATCCTAGCACTCTGGGAGGCCGAGGTGGGTGGATCATGAGGTCAGGAGATCAAGACCATCCTGGCTAATGTGGTGAAACCTGTTTCCTCTAAAAATAGGAAAAAATTAACTGGGCATTGTGGCACTTGCCTGCAGTCTCAGCAACTCGGAAGGCTGAGGCAGGAGAGTCACTTGAGCCCAGGATGTGGAGGTTGCAGTGAGCTGAGATTGTATCACTGCCCTCCAGCCTGGGTGACAGAGCAGACTCAGTCTCAAAAAAAAAACAAAGAAACGATTGTGGAGACCAAGGTTCTTTTGAAGTCTTGTAGTCACTGCCTAGAGACAATAGATGGCAAATGTTTACTATTCAGACTTTTAAAAGGTGCTGTACTCTTAGTTAATCTCTTTAGAATTGGGAAGGCCTGGAAGAAAAAGATTTAGCTATGTTAAGAGAGATTCTTTACAGATGCACATTTTCAACCATATATGACAGCTTTGCAGGACCATTTCAAAATATGGCAAAGAAACATGCTTTGGGATAAAATCTTTTTATTTTCTTCCTTGTCTCGTAATGTTATTCCAGGGTCAGTTTGGAAAGTTAGTCACCGTATATAGGGTTAAATGAAGCCCATCCAATGAGAATTTATGAATTTATGACTCCCTAGATCCCTTAGGTAGGCATTTGGACAAGATAAAAAAAAATCAGAGCTGAGTTCCCAGTGACAAAAATAAATGATTATAGTTATTTTAAGCCACTACATTTGGATTTTTTAACATAGAAATGCAAAATTAGAGCAAAAGGTTGTATGAAAAAGACTAACAATCTGCCAATTTGCTTAGGGGAGGAGGGCTTTCCTGTTTTAGTAGTTGCCTGAAGGGCTCTCAGAGGCAGTAATGGCACAGTTTAACAATTTTGTGTGTTTGTGTGTATAGATAGGGGAAATAACCAAATCGTGTTAAGAGGAATAGTTCTAGGCTCAAAGTTGAGGAAATATATTTCACATCAAAAACAACCATAACCAGAGAAACAGAGCCAAGGGGTGATTAAGTCAAAGCAAGCTAGCAGACATGAAATACAGTTAAAATCAGCTGGTTGAATTGTCACTTAAGCAAATAACAGAAACAACTAGTTTTGGCCTGTGTTCCTCTTTTACATGTTTCTCATGCCTTTTGTGTTGGCATGACAGATGAAATTCATAAAATCTCTCTTAACTGAGGAACTTTAATGTCCAAGGTATGCTATAACATGCATAACCTAAGAATGCCCATTGCTCTGGCCCCAGCCTGGTGACGTTGCAGGAAACAATTGTTATTTATAGTTTAACCTACATTTTTCAGTAACATGGCAGGGATATTGACCTATAAAAGGGTGCCCCAGAGCAAAATAGATTTACAATAAAAGGACAAGACGTTGCACTCAGCAAAGGAACACTTCCCAGAGTTATGGGCCAGACTGAAGTGCATGATCAGTCAACTCACTATGGTGATAAAAATTGACTCATAAAAATATTTTCAGTGGATTAGGACTCTGACGCAGAGTCAAAATGCATTTAATGACTGGAGTTGCTTGTTAAAACTGCAGGTTTCTGAGACCCAACCTCAGAATTCTAGATTTATGATGTGATGACAGAGCTCTACAGTTTTGACAATCTTCCAGGTTGACAGACAGTGATGTTTGACAAACAATAATCTTGATATTGAATTTTTGTGGGTTGCAGGATTTTTCAGAAAGTGTGTGTTTATGTTCATTTCAAAAGTTAATAGGAACCCGTTCTCCTTGTCCTTACTCTATGGCAGACACAGACACACACTTCTAAGATCCCTCTTCAGGAAAGAACTTGTCATCAGGCTGTGAGTGTTGTCCTTAGGTGACACTCCCCAGCTGTTACCCCATTCAGTTCTGCCTCAGATTTTAAGTTGAAGTCACACTTTTCTTAACTGGGAAAGCTTAACTAAGCAAGAAGTGTCCTTGCTGTACACTGAAGCCCAAGTGGGAGAGGAAGGATGTTCCTGGTGGATGAGGGGGTGGGGAGTGAGAAGCGTGGTGTGAGCCCAGTGTAGTGAGAAGGGCATCTGCATCCGTGAGGATGTGCACACCAACTCAAGGGCATACTCACCTACTCCTCCCTGTGGGTGTGGATACTCTACCACGCAGATGCATTCATCAACCTGCTTGGGTTCTGAAACCCTAAGCTGAGCCATCCACAAACAGGGATGCCCTGTTGGGATGCCCACAAAGAGGGATGCCCTGATTTTCCATGGCAGTCCATCCTGTCCAGATATTCTCTTTCATGTGTTTGGGTTTGGACATCAAGAGCCCCAACAGAGTGAGAACGAACAGAGCCCTAGCCAGAGTCAACCTGTATGAAGACTGATTTGAAAAGGGCAGGTAGGCACACAGCATGTAGGCTATTCAGGGGGAGGCTGTAAATAGACCACACTGAGCAAAGTAGGAGACACTGAGCATCTTAAATTATGTATCTATGAAGGCGAGGTAGGAGCAGTGGCAATGGAAGAAAATAATCAAATATATTAGGAAAGAGGGAGGCTAAATCATCAGAGAAGGAAGTTACAAATATGGAAAGAGAGAAAAGTAGAATAAGCCCAGTGACACTGGAAAGGAATCAGTGCATTGAAAATATTTCATAAACTCATGGATTTATTGATTTCAATAATGAAGATAGATGATAAATATTAGTGTATTTGTAAGTCTGTGTGGTAGGGGGCATGTGTGTAGGCATCTCAAAAATCTAAATAGGCATCTAGCTATCACACACACACACACACACACACACACACACACACATACAGAAATAGATACATGCATTCATGCCCCTTAGCTTTGTCCACTGAGAGACCTATAGCAGTATTTCCAGTATTTCATGTTCTTCTAGAATGTTGCCACTGTCTCCATTCAAAAAGTGTACTTTGTTCTACTCACTTTAAAATTGTTCAGGCCTTTATGGTTGATTCAACAAATGGAACAATTGACTTTGAAGGCTAAAGCATAAAAGAGACTGTAGTTTCCACTTGGTTTTCTATTTTGTGGGAGTCCTCAGCCTTATAAATCAGCTACCATGCACTGAGGAAGTCCATGTCCTTTCCCCATGGAAAGATCAATTGCAGGTATCCTGGATGACAGCCCCAGCAAATGTCCCAGTGCACAGCCACCATGAGTCATTCTATGTATATGTAAGACTTCAGATGATTTTGAGCCTGTTAAGCTGTCAACTAGTAGAATAGGGAGATACGCTGTATGTGCTAAGCTGTGTCCAGATTGCAGATTTGAGTGCAAAATAGATGTGATTGTTTTAAGCCACTGACCTTTGAGATGGCTTGTTATGGAGTGCTAAGTAACTGAAACAATTGTCAAGAATTCTGCTTTGGACATACATTTTTCGAGGTGCCTATTAGATATGGAATAACGGGGTACACAGTTGTGGGTTCTCAGGGTACACACTGAGGAGTAGAACCCAGGGTATACACTTGAGTTCTAACCTCAAGTGAGGTTAGGAAGTAAGAAAAAATGTTTGAAGACATATTAACAGTTTATTGATTCATTTTAAAAGCAAATGAATTATTGGAATGGAATTTTTAACAACTTTTCATTAGCTAGGAAACAGAGAATAAAACTGAACGGACAGAATAGCAGACATGGGGAGCTTGTTTAGAAGTATATAAAAGTGGCTGGGTGTGGTGGCTCACGCCTGTAATCCCAGCCCTTTGGGAGGCCGAGGCGGGTGGATCATGAGGTCAGGAGATCAAGACCATCCTGGTCAACATGGTGAAACCCCGTCTCTACTAAAAATAAAAAAAGTTAGCTGGGCATGGTGGCACGTGCCTATAATCCCAGCTACTCAGGAGGCTGAGGCAGGAGAATTGCCTGAACCCAGGAGGTGGAGGTCGCAGTGAGCCAAGATCGCGCCATTGCACTCCAGCCTGGGTAACAAGAGTGAAACTCCATCTCAAAAAAGAAAAAATAAAATAAATAAAAGAAGAAGTCTATAAAAGTAGTCTAATCAAGATGACTTTGGCTTGTGGAGATGCAAAATAATAGGTCCAAAAGGATTTGAGGGCTGTTTGTGAAAATGCAAAACCAAGGATCATAATTGGGCATCTTAGCCATACTCCGCTTTGCGGTTTCTCCTGCACATCCATGATTTCACATTTTGAAGTCTATTGATTTGTGGGAAAAAATCACCTTTGGCATATGATGATAATAAACTTTAAAATGTCATTATTATGAACACTAAGGTCATAGACACGACTGGTACTAATTATTTTTGGTCCTAATAGAGTAAGAAAAACTAGTAGAATAAGTGTCTGGAACACTGACTGATACTCTCTTTTTAGTTCTTAATTTCTCTGAGCCCCAATTTCTACATATGTAAACTAAAACATTATTTTCCTTACAGAAAATGATTCAATAAACTATGTAAGTAGCCTAGGATGATGCCTGGAACAGAATTAATTCTCATTACATGTTAACTGGATCTGAATTTTAGGAGCTTTGAGTATATGTCAGAATATATGATTGGAATGTACAGATATTGGCTTCATGTTTTTATCTGATGTTATTACCACTCCAGCTCTGCTAAACTTCCAATCAATAGCCTATTAGGCCCTCAGTAGGACTGAAGAAGGTTGATTGACCAGATGTCACCAGGAAGCTTGGGGCCATCCAAAGATGAGGATGCAGCTTGAGCTTATGTTAACAGGAAAGAGACAAACTCCATTTCCTTAATCCTTTCCCTGGGCACAAAATGATTTCATTTCAAGGCTCACGCTTGGGCTGCTCATTTAATGTCCCTCCTACACACTCTGGCCCAACAGATAGTCAATTAAAAGCTAATCCACCAGCATACTGACTTACTCAGGCCAAGACCCTCCTGAAAATTCTTGTCTGGTCACTTCACAGATATGTGGACATCTGCAGATAAACTGCACTATCTGCAAGAAACAATATATAAACCTGCTCAATAGCGGAATAATATGACCGGATACTATCTACCTATCTTTTAAGATTCCACAGTCAAATTTTAAAATCTGGGCAAGAGGTAATTATTTCTTATTATGCTGAAAACTTTACCATAAATCACAACACCTGAAACATACTTTTGAACTTACCTGGAAGACGGATGATGGTAAATTGGCCTTTTCCCTGAGGGCAAGTGAAGGTTGAGCCATTTTATCTCAAGTAATTAAAAAATGTGTCTAAGCCATAAGTCTATTGTGAAGGATGGCTAAACTTTCCAAAGTATCATTTGCTAGATTATTTCCGACTTCAGTTATTAATTTTTTCAACCATTTACTGATTTACTACTTTCTAGTTTAGAGACATAGGATATAAACTAGAAGCCAATGAATTTCCGTTGTATATACGGTAGTATTAAGGTGGGAATGAGAATGGGGTATAAAGAACAGTCACTAATTTCATACGATTAGATGAATGTTTAAAATAACGTATTTAAAAGTACTGTGAATAGGGAGCTTTTTGTCTGTTTGAAGAAAGGAATCAATAATTTTGTGTTAAATTATTGAGAACGTTTTCATTGGATGCAATATTCAGTTTGATCAACGAGGATGGCTAGAGTGATATTTTCCTTTCAGAGAGAGGAAAATATGTTCATGGTGACTTCCTTATGTTCAGAGAAGCAGGTTGCTATGTTTAAAATCCTGCTTATGCTATGAGGGTTGGAGCAAGCCCCATTGTCCTGGGCCTCAGTTTCCTAGCAAAAATTAGCACAGCCAAACTTTATCTAGGGACAGGGATAATAAGAATTGCTCTTGTTCTCACTTCTTCACAGTCGCTGCTAGATGGGATGTGTTTTTTGTGAAAGGGCAAGGTGTTATTTCCCAGAAGCTCTGCAGTGATTCCTCTGCCATTCAGACCTATATTTGAATCCTTTAAGAAACAACCACAAATAGGGTATCATTTGTTTTTCTTAAAATCCTCCCAAGGGACAGAAAACACACACACACACACACACACACACACACACACACACACACACCACTTGTCAATACTGTTTACTGTTTGGTGGAGTAAATGTAAATTTGATGTTTACCCCAGCAGTTGCTGACGGCTTTTCATGGACAATGACACATCCTTGGACTCTTTGACATTTCATTTTGTGCTCCTGGGGCCGCCAGTTTTTTTCTGTAACTGCCTGTCAAAGAAACAAGATCTTGCCTGCTTATTTAGAACAACCTGCTTAATAACTGACAGTCTAATCCTGCCCCAGCCTTTTAGTCATACAGGCTGGCTTTCACAGTGAGACTGGGATATTTTGTCCCTAGAACATAAGGTGTACACTTAAAATATCCTCAAGAGTGTTGACCTAGAATGACAACGCGAAAGGTGGAGGTTCTTTGTGAAATCACGACATTGGTATTCTTAGAACTTCACAGATATAAATAATGAACATGAAATCTTTAAAAGTGAAAGTAGAATCACAGTGAGAGTCAAACACACCGAAGAAATATTTGGTGTACAAAAATAACCTTCTCCCTAATTCATTCAACTAAAAATATTGTTGAATGACAAAGATGTATACTGTTCTACCACAGAATTTCCTCTTTGAGAGACAGTTGGAGCTAGCAATTATGGGTAAGGACCAGGCTTTTGCATTCCCATAGATTTCAACACTTTCTCTACCTCTCATTTAGCTGTTTGATCTTGAGTTAGCTACCATCTCTGAGCCACAGCTTCTCTTACGTAAAACGGGGAAGACACTATCCTTAAATGCTACTTGAGAATGATAACTAAGAATTCTGCATGCAAAATACTTAGCAAAATATTGGCACATATGAGGTACACACATTGATATTTTACCTTTTTTTTCTGGTAGAGTTATCACCATTGGCAACATTGGTCTCATGCTAACTGCCATTCTCTTCCTCCTCTCAGCCCACACTTGGGTCTAAACATCTTTTAGGATTTGGCTCTCAGACCTCATATCCCATGCTCTCCCTCCATCATTAATTTTCTTGCAACACTTGCTTTCTCTCTGGAGGCAACATATTCCTGCCTTCAGGCATCTTTGCTAGCTGACGCCAGAGTCTGAGATGTTCTCCCTCAGGTTTTTGCAGACATGTTTGTTTCCTCATTCAGGTCTTGACTTACAGACCATCTCTCTTAAGCATGTCTCTGCATTTTATTGGAGCTGAGTCTTCATCCTAATTAATTTGTTTGTTGGTTGTTTACACATCCTTATGCAAGCTCCATGGTAGCACTGCTTTTCTTTTCCTGATATTTCACTTTGTATTGCCCACTTTCAAAAGTAACTTATGGTAGAAAATTCTCAAAATGGAAGTTCATTACACGGATGATATAATCAATCAATCATCATTTAATAAAAGGTTTACTTCAGAATAAACCTCAGAATGATGATACTTCAAAACTACGGGCTATGGAGCTAGTGATCTTTGATTCAAATCTGGATACATGCTAATGGAGAGATTTTGGACTAATGTCTTAATCACTAAAGCTTTGGAGTTTTCATTTGTGAAATTTAAAATTTTATAAATCATTAAAGAATTTTATGAAGATTAGATGAAAACATGCATGTAAAGCACTCAAAAGATGCCCCACTATATTAAAAGTGTCCACTGTTTATTACTGTGAAAATTAAATACTAGCTAAAAATCTATTCAGCCCAATATTAGCAATTTTCTCTGAATTTCTAGGATCTGTTTGCATCTTGTATATTTCATATATGTGCCCCCAGGAAACTTTTGTTATTGAGCTCAGTTATTTAGCATTATGTGCTTCAGGCATTTTTACAAAATGAGATATACTTCATTCTTTGAAAGTGATAGTCATCCTTTAAATTTGGACAGTTCAGTGTTTTGTACAATTATCAACATTATATAATTCCAGAATATTTTTTAAATAGCAAACAGACATCCCACATCCATTAGTATTGCATTCCATTCTCCTCTTCCCACAGCCAGTGTCAACTACTGACCTCTGTCTATGGATTTTTCTCTTCTAAACATTTTATGTAAATGGAATCATAATATGTTCCTTTATGTGTTGCTTTTCTTCAAGTTATAGTAATGTTTTCAAGGTTTACTTATGTGAATTACCATAAGTCAGTACTTCATCTCTTTTTATTGACCAATAATATTCCATTTTATAAATAAAATGATATTTTGCTTTTCCCTTCTTCAGATAATAGACATGTGGGTTGTTTTTACATTTTAACTATTTTGTTTAAATAATATTGCCATAAAAAATGTATGTTTATGTGTGGATGTATATGTTCATTCCTCTAGGGTATATATCCAAAAGTGAAATGGTTGGTCATGCGGTGGCTATATATTTAATATATTGGAGAAGTACAAAACTGTTTTCCAAAGTGGCTGAATAATTTGACATTCCAATCAGCAGTTTGTGAAAATTCAAATTTCGTTGCATCTTCACTAAGTTTTTTTTTTATAGCCATGGTAGTATGAAATAGTATCTCATTGTGGTTTTGAATTTCTTTGTGTCTAATGATGCTAAGCAAATATTTTTAATGTTTATTTTTGGTTCAGGAGTACATGTGCAGGTTTGTAATATAGGTAGGCTGCACATCATGGGGATTTTGGTGTACAGATTATTTCATCAGCTAAGTAAGAAAAATATTAACCGATAGGCATTATTCTGATTCTCTCCTTCTTCCCAACTTCCATCTTCAAGTGTCCGTTTGTCCTCGTTGATTAGCTCCCACTTAGAAGACAGAACATGTATTATTTGGTTTTCTGTTCTTGCATTAGTTTGCTTAAGAAAAGGACTCTAGTTCCATCCATGCTGCTGCAGAGGACATGATTTCATTCTTTTTTATACCTGCATAATATTCCATGGTGTATCTGCACCACATTTTTTAAAATCTACTCTACCATTAATGGGCATTTATATTTTCTCCCTATCTTTGTTCTTGTGAATATCACTAAGATGAGCATACCTGTGCATGTGTCTTTTTGGTAGAACAATTTATATTCTTTTGGGTTTATACCCAGTAATGGGATTGCTGTATCAATGGTAGTTCTGTTTTTAGCTCTTTGAGCAATTGTTAGCTATTTTCCACAATGGTTGAACTAGTTTCACCAACAGTATATAAGTATTTAATTTCTCTACAAGCTCCCCAACATTTGGTTTTATTGCCTTTTTAATAGTTGCCATTCTAACTGGTGTGAGATGGCATCTCATTGTGGTTTTGAAGTTGGTTCAAAATGATCAGTGATGTTCAATTTCTTTACATAGGCTTATCGACCACATGTATGTCTTCTTTTGGAAAGTGTCTATTCATGTGCTTTGTCTATGTTTGTGTGGGGTTGCATTTTTTTCTTGTAAATTTGTTTAGTTATTTATAGATGCTGGATATTAAACTTCTGTTTTATGCACAGTTTGCAAACATTTTCTCCCATTTTTTTGGCTGTCTGTTCACTCTGTTAGTTTCTTTTGTTAGTTTTCTCTGTTAGTTTCTTTTAGTTTCTTAAGTTTAGTTACAGCCTATCTGTCAATTTTTGATTTTGTCATGATTGCTTTGGAATTGTTGTCATGAAATCTTTGCTAGTGCCTATGTCTAGAAGAATACTGCCTAGGTTTTCTTTAGGTATTTCATAGTTTTGCATTATAGGTTTAAGTCTTCAGTCCATCTTGAGTGGATTTTTGTATGTGGTGTAAGGAAAATCAGTTTCAATCATCTGCATATGGCTAACCAGTTAGTCCAACACCATTTGCTGATGTCCTTTCCCCATTGCTTGTTTTGTCAGCTTTGTCAAAGATAAGATCGTTGCAAGTGTGTGGCTTTATTTGTGGCCCTTCTATTTTTTCTCTTGGTTTATCTGTCTTTTTGTGCCAGGACTATGTGGTTGGGTTACTGTGACCTTGTAGTGTTGTTTGAAGTCTGGCAATGTGATGCCTCCAGCTCTGTTCTTTTGCTTTGGATTTCCTTGGCTCCTTGGGCTTTTCTTGGTTCCATATGAATTTAAATTTCTTTTTCTAATTTTGTGAATAGTGTCATTGGTAGTTTGCTAGAAATATGTACTTATTGGCTACTTTTACATATTCTTGGGAGAAGTGTGTATCCAAAACCTTTGCACATTGTTTAATTAAATAACTTAACACTTTATGACTGAATTATAAGAATGTATTTTTTATATGTTGGGCACAAATTTTTTAGCAAGTATATTATTTGCAATTATTTTCCCCACTTTGTTATATTTTCCAAATGAAAATGATAAATTTTTGATAAAGTTCAATTTATGTATTTTTTCCTTGGGTCCCTTGTGGTTTGGGTACTTATGTAAGAAACAATTGCATAAACCTAAGTCATATAATTTACTCCTATGTTTCCTTCTAAGTGTTTTATATTTTTCACCCTTACATTTAGATCTTTAATCTATTGGAATTATTTTATAAGGTGTGATGCAGTGGTAGAAATTAGAGAGAGAGAGTGAGAGAGAGAGAGAGAGAGATCCTGTTGTTCCAACACCATTTGTATATTTAAAACACACACACACACACACACACACACACACACACGTGTGTTCTTTCTTCATTGCATTTTCTTGGCATCCTGGGTGAAAATCACTTAACCATGGTAATGTGGGTTTATTTATGGAATCTTAATTGTATTCTTTTAATCTACACATTAAACCTCATGCCATTAACACTGTCTTAAATACTGTGGCTTTTAAGATATGATACCAAGAAGTGTGAGTCCTCCAACTTTGTCTACTTTTTCAAGATTGTGTTGGCTGCTCTAGTCTCTGACATTTCTATGAAAATGTTAAGATCAGCTTGACAACATCAGCAAAGAAAAAGAAATATATGGAATTTAGATAGGGGATGTGTTGAAACTATAGATCTATTTGGTGAATGTTTCAATCTTCAGAATATAGAGTCTTCCAGTCTAAGAACATGGGAAGTAATTCTATTTATTTAAGTGTTTTTTTATTATTATACTTTAAGTTCTGGGATACATGTGCAGAACATGCATGTTTGGCATGGTGGTTTAATGCATCCAGCCCCCTGTCATTTACATTAGGCATTTCTCCTAAAGTTAGCCCTCCCCAATTCCCCCACCTGCTGCTATCCCTCCTCTAGCCCCTCAACCCATGACAGTGTGTGATGTTCCCTTCCCTGTGTCTATGTGTTCTCATTGTTCGACACCCACTTACGAGTGAGAACATGCAGTGTTTGGTTATCTGTTCTTGTGTTAGTATGCTGAAAATGATGATTTCCAGCTTCATCCACATCCCTAAAAAGGTCATGAACTCATCATTTTTCTGACTGCATAGTATTCCATGGTGTATATGTGCCACATTTTCTTTATCCAGTCTATCATTAATGGGCATTTGATTTGGTTCCAAGTCTTTATTATTGTAAATAAGGTCTCAATAAACATACATGTGCACGTGTCCTTATAATTTAATGTTTTACAATCCTTTGGGTATATACCTAGTAATGTGCTTGCTGGGTCAAATGGTATTTCTAGTTCCAGATTCTTGAGGAATCACCACACCATCTTCCACAATGGTTGAATTAATTTACACTCCCATCAACTGTGTAAAACATTCGTTTTTTTTTGTTTTGTTTTTTTTTTTTTTGAGACTGAGTTTTGCTCTTGTTACCCAGGCTGGAGTGCAATGTAGCGATCTCGGCTCACTGCAACCTCCGCCTCCTGGGTTCAGGCAATTCTCCTGCCTCAGCCTCCCGAGTAGCTGGGATTACAGGCACACGCCACAGTGCCCAGCTAATTTTTTGTGTTTTTTTCTCGTGATGTTTTTGTCTAGTTTTGGTATAAGGACAGTGCTAGTCTCCAGAAAAAGCTGAGAAGTGCTCACTTCTAATATACTTTGGAAAAAGCTTGCAAAAAATTTGTATTAATTTTTTGGGGCCAAAGTGGCTCCAGCCAGTTGTCCTGGCACTTGTGGAGGTGAGGCCATGAGTTCAAGGCTAACCTGAGCATCCTTACATGCTCTCATTGATTGACCAAAAAAAAGTATTAATTTTTTTAAAATTAGTAGAATTTACTAGTAAATACATTTCATCCTAAATTTTCCTTATAGAATTTTTAAAATATTATTTCAATTCCTTGACTTGTTATATGTTTATTCATTTTCTGTTTCTTTTGAGTAGGTTTTGGCAGTCTGTGTCTTTCTAAGAATTTGTAATCTTTATCTTATTAAGCCAATTGTCTTTCAAACAGTTGTAAATAGTAATCCCTGGTCTTTTTAATATAAAGATGGCAGTATTATTCCCTTTTTAATCTTGATTTTAGTAATTTGAGTATCCTCTCTTTTTCTTGATTATGCTAGCTAAAGTTATGTCAATTGTGTTAATTTATTTCAAAGATCCAATGTTTGGTTTTGTTGTTTTCTATAGTTTTTATATCCCCTCTCACTTATTTTCATTCAAATTTTTATTATTTATTTATACTTGGTTAAGGTTTATCTTGATATTCTTTTTCTCTTCCCTTAAGAGGAAGTTTGAGTTAGTGATTTGTTATCTCTCTTCTTTTTCAATACAGGTAGTTGCAGACGTACATTTTTCTCTAATCATTGTTTAGCTTCATTTCAGAAATTTTGTTATGCACTGATCTTTTTAAAAATTCACTTTGAAGTACATTCTGATTTGTCTTGTGACTTATTCTTTGACCCATTGAATATTTAGAAAGGTGACTTGAGTTCCATACATTTATAAATTTCCAAACCTTTATTTTGTTAATTTATTTCTACTTTCATTCCATTGTTATTAGAAAACATATCTGCATGATTTAAATTATTTAAATGTATTGAAGCTAATTTTATGACTTATTTTATGATCTATCTGGAAGAATGTTCCATATTTACTTGAGAAGAATTTGACTTCTGCTTTGTGGGGTGAATAATTTTATATGAGATATCTGCTCATTCCAGTTGGTTTATATTGTCAGTCAAGTATTCCATTTGCTTGCTTACCTTATGTAAATTATCCTCTGTGGAATTGAGAGTTGGTTATTAAAATCTCCAACTGTTACCACTACATTGTCTATTTCCCCCTTCAATTATGTCAATTTTGTATCATATATTTCACGGCTCTGTTGTTAGGTACATTTCGACCTTCTTGTTTGATTAACCACTTTATTATTATAGAATATAATTTTCTCATTAGCAATAACTTTATAGTCTTAAAGTACTTTTTGTTTGAACTATACATAGAAGATTAGCATTGCCTCAGTGCAATGATGACATACAAAATTATAAAGTATCCCATAACTTTTAAAAAGTATACTATGTCTTTTATTTGTATCACTGCCTCAGTTTTCTTTATGTTATTGTTTGTTTCCCTGGGATATCTGTTTCTGTCCATTTTCTTTAAACCTATTTATATCATTTAACTTAAAGTATGTGTGTTGTAGCAATACATAGTAATATCTCTTTTTATTCTGGCAATTTCTGCCTATTACATGAATAATTAGATTTGACTCATTCACATTTAGTGTAACTCCTGACAGTTTGAGACTTATGTCTGCCATTCAGCTATTTGTTTTTACATATCTTGTGATTTCCATTTTTCTTTCTCCATTTTCTTCCTTCATTACTGCCTTCTCTTATCTTGTACAGGTATTCTGTATTATCACACTTTAGTTCTCTTGCCATGTCATTTATTGTATATTTTTAAAATTATTTTCTCAGTGCTTGTCCTGTGGCTCCTCATTATCATGTTAACTTATAAAACTCTATCTTGGATTAATAATAATGACACAAGAATGTAAACTTTTTTCCTATCTATCTTTATCTTCCTCTGTTCTGATGTCCTACGAATGATATTTTTGCATTGCATCTTATTAACGCAGATTTATAACCATTATCTTATGCAGCTGTCTTTTAATTTTGAAAGAAGAACAGATATGAATAAAATATATTTGTGCTATCTTTTTTATGTTTCTCTGTAATTCTTCAATGGTGCTCTTTATTCTTTCTTGTAGATTTGAGATACTGTCTAGTATCATTTCATTTATGTCTAAAGAGCTCATCTTAGTATCTTTTATAGGGAAGGAGTCTACTAGTATTTTTTGTTGTTGTTCTTGTTTTGCTTTGTTGTTTTTTTTAGCAGTTTGAGTGTGTCATCCCAATCCTCTGGCCCCCTTGGCTTATGTTGCAAAGTTGGTCTTAGTCCTAGAGAGAACACTTTGTGCATTATGAGTCATTTCTTCTTACTGATTTCAAGGTGTTCTATCCCTCTCTGTCTTATGACTGAATATGATATGTCTAGGTGTAGATCTCTTAGAGTCCATCCAACTTAGATTTTGTTATGCATTGTGTATGTGTAAATTAAAGGTTTCTTCCTCCTATCAGGGGCATTTTTTTACTATTTTACCCCTAAATATCCTTTCCGGCCCTTTCTCTATCCCTTCTTCTTGTAAACCAAAAAGTATCTGAGACAGTTCTCAATGAATTTAAAAGTGTATTTGCCAAGGTTAAGGACATGCTAGAAAGAAAGAAATGGAATCACAGAAATAGCCTGTGGTCTGTGCCTTTCTCCAAAGATAATTTTGAGGACTTCCATATTTAAAGGGGAAAAATAGGTTGGAGGGGAAATAGGGAAGCTATGGCAATCCACATGCTTCAAGAGAAAAGGAGCAGACAGGGAAACAATTATGTATTCTTCTCCTGCACAGTAAATCAGCACTTTACATAACATAAGCTGAACATAGAGTAACTCCTTGTGAAGATTTTCAACCTTTTATCTATAGCCGTCTGCTTAGGAACAAAAGGAAAAGCAGTTTCTTGCATGACTGCTCTTTCAGCTTATTTTTTTTTTGGCATAGTGAATTGGGGTCCTGAGTTTTTATTTTCCTTTCACTTCTTTAAGCTATTCTTAAACTGGGAGTACATATGTAAGTGCATTAGGTACTGTTGAGTACGCCATAAAGGTCTCTGAGACTTCATTAATTTTTTCTTCATTTTTTCTGTTTCTCAGACAAAATCAAGATATTTTTCTTCAAGACATTTTCCTTCTGATTGCTCAAATCTGAATTTTAAAACTTGCAATGAGTTTCCCATTTCTGCTCTTGTTCATGTCAACTCTAGAATTTCTATTTGGTTATTTAAAAGAAATTTTCCTTAGTTGATATTTTCTCTCTGTTAAGACATAGATTTTATACTTTTCTTTAGCTCTTTAGACATATTTTTCCTTCATTTTCGACAGTATTTAAAATATCTGATTTAAAATCTCTTCTTAGGCCAAGCATGGTGGCTCACGCCTGTAATCTCAGAACTTTGGGAGGCTGAGGCGGGTGGATCACTTGAGGTCAGGAGATCCAGATCAGCCTGGCCAATAGGATGAAACCCCATTCCTACTAAAAATACAAAAATTAGCCAGGTATGGTAGGCACCTATAATCCCAGCTACTTGGAAGGCTGAAGCAGGAGAATTGCTTTAACCCACAAGAATCATTTGAACCTGGGAAGCAGAGGTTGTAGTGAGCTGAGATTGAGCCATTGCTCTCCAGCCTGGTTAACAGAACAAGTCTCTGTTTCAAAATAAATAAATAAATAAATAAATAAATAAAATCTTTTATTAGTAGGTCTACAATCAGGACTTTCTCAGGTATCGTTTCTTTTGACTCTCCCACCTCTACCCCCATACAATGGCCACTCACGCTTGTTCTTTTGCATATCTCATAATTTTTGGTTGAATACAAGATATTTTAAATAACATAATTGGGCAATTTTGAAAATGAGACTATCTCCTATTCTTAGAATTTTTTGTTTCCATTTGTGGTTGTGTTTTGTTTGTGCAGTCACTTTTCTGAAGTGTTTTTGTAAAGTATCTATTCTTTATTGTTTGTGGGCACTGACATCTCTGCTTAGTTAGCTTAATGTTCAGCTTGTGATTTAACAGATTTCTTTAAATACCTGGGACAAATATATTTCCTAATCTTTTACTGGGGACTCACCATGCATGTTAGGACATGCATTGACAATTGGCCCTACAGTTGCCAATTTTGCTTTAGCCTTAACTTTCAGCTTGTACATCCTTAAGATCAAGTACAGCTGAGACCTTAGAGCTTTCTCTTATCTTTCCTGAGCACACATAAGGGTCAAAACCTGTAGTCCTACAGGTAAGTGCCCTTTCAGATTATCAGGAATGTACCAGAGCTTTTCAAAACCTCGTATTTATTGACTACTCAATTACCTACTTTTCCCTTTTTTGGTTAGCCTTTTTTTGCCAACTATTTCTCACTGTTTCAGGCAGTTATGGTGTTTAACAGTGACTGGTGATTGTTTTAGATAAACATCTCCATGGAAAAGGATTTTTGCACTGAGTAAACTCTTCTTCAAGTAAATTAAAAACAACCTTATAGAATAAAGGGAACACTTACTCATTGCTGGTTGAAATGTAGATTCATTCAACCACTGTGGAAAGTGGTGTGGTAGTTCGTCAAATAACTTAAAACAGGATTACCATTTGACCCAGTAATACCATTACTGAGTATATAACCAAAGGAATATGAATAATTCTACCATGAAGATATACGCATGCATATGTTCACTTTAGCAGTATTCACAATAGCAAAAACATGGAATCAACCTAAATTCCCATCAGTGGCAGACCAGATAAAGAAAATGTGGTACATATATGTTGTGGAATACTATGCAGTCATAAAGGGAACCTGATAATGTCCTTTGCAGCAACATTGATGGAGCTGAAGGCCATTATTCTACCTAAGCAAACTAATGTAGGAACAGAAAACCAGAAACTGCATGTTCACACTTGTAAGTAGAAGCTAAATGATGAGAACACGTGGACTCAAAGAGGGAAACAACAAACACTGGTTTCTACTTGAGGGTAGAAGGTGGGAGGAGGGAAGGTATTTTAAAAGTATCTCTTGGGTACGGCACTTATTACCTGAGTGACAAAAATCTGTATACCAAATCCCTGTGACATGCATTTTACCTACATAACAAATTTGCACATGTACACCTGGACATAAAAATTTACAAAAGATTGCCTTGCAAGTGAGGTCTTCCGGGAAACTACCACAACAGTTCAATAATGTCAATTTTCTGGGAATGAGGGTTTGAAGAAGACACAGCACAGTTTTGCCTATTCGTTTGGCTATCAAAGTAATTGTGATCTAATAGTTTTCAAGGCTACTCTGGAACTGGAAAGAGGTGGATGGAAATAAAAAGCCAGAGTGCCGGATAACACACTCATTTAACTGAGATTCAGCTTTTTTCTTGGATGCACAACTCTGAATTGCTGCTGTCCTATTTTTAACTTCCAGTGTTCTGAAAGCTAATTCTGACAACTTCCTGCCAATGTTCTCATACATTTTATGGAGAATACAATTATTGATGCTCCTTATGTAACCATTTTCACTGAAGTCCATTTACACATAATTTTACACAATATTTTTATAGACCATAAATCTCTAATGAAAATCTTTAAAAACTAAAATATAAAGTAAATACACATAAAATATGTTTCACATAAAAATATAATCACTTCTGCAATATGCTAGATTGATTTATCTGATGGACAAAACATGGTATGTAAATGTAGAAGTATCGTCATAGCTATTTTCTTTTAAAATATCTCATCAAATCTATCACCAACTAATTTATCTCAACAAAAACAAAGGTTACAAAAATAGCAACCACAGAATACTTTAATCTCTCAACCTGGTTGTTTTTGCAATTTATTTGTTCATTTGTTTATCCCACAGATATTAACTATCCTAAGCTTTAAGGACACAGTTTTCAAGAAGACACTGACCCACATGTTTCTCATTCTGGCTTAATAACACTACTTCACTACTAAATAAGTCAGAGGCATGTGAACCAGAGCAACTCAAGCCTGAATAGGAGCTTGGTAAAATGAGGCTGAGACCTACAGGGCTGCATAACCAGATGGTTAAAACATTCTAAGTCACAGAATGAGATAGGAGGTCAGCACAAGACACAGGGAATAAAGACCTTGCTGTTTAAACAGTTTGCAGTAAAGAAGCCAGCTAAAACCCACCAGAATCAAGAAGGTGATGAGTGATCTCCATTGTTCTCACTGTAACACTCCCACCAGCACCAGGACAGTTTACAAATGCCATGGCAACATCAGGAAGTTACCCTATATTGTCTAGAAAGGGTAGGCATAAATAATCCACCCCTTGTTGAGCATATCATCAGAAAACAACCGTAAAGTGGGCAGCCAGCAGTCTTAGGGGCTGCTCTGTTTATGGAGTAGCCATTCTTTTATTCCTTTACTTTCTTAATAAAATTATTTTTGCTTTACATTGTGGACTCATCCTGAATTCTTTCTTGCGTAAGATCCAAGAACCCTTTCTTGAGGTCCGGATTGATACTTGCTTTTCTGTAACAAATAGGTGTATTTACAAATTGCTGTTGGAATGGAGAAAAGAACATCATTAAATCTATCTGGGTTTAGAGGGATGTCCCACAATGGTATTGCCATCTTAGATGAAAATATTAAGATTAAATTAGACTCTACCAGAAGAAGCAAAAAGCTTAAGGGTTGGGGGACAACATTAAACACTTTATAATGATTTCAGAAGAATCATTCAAATTACATTTCTTACAAATATCAGTTAAATCAGTCAAAGCAAAGATCTGGCTTCTAGCTAAAGAAAGATGTAAAATAGAGAAATTAAAAGATGATATGCATTATTTATCCCCCCTTTTTATGGTAATATATCTTCCAATGATTACCAGTATTTTATGTACTTTGTAGGACTAACATCTTGCTTGCTCCTATATTAGGTGTGTGCACATTTGTGTCCCCTATTAGATTATCACTCCAGTCTTTGTTTCTTTAGAGATGAGGACATGCTGTGTCACCAAGGCTGTAGTGCACTAGCAGGATCATGCCCATGATAGCCTTAAGCTCCTGGACACAAGACATCCTCCATCCTCAGCTGTGAGTATCTGGGACCACCGGTACACTCCACCTGACCTGACTAGTATTTTAACTTTTGTAAAAAGAGGCTCTCACCTTTTTGCCCAGTCTGGTCTGGAACTCCTGCTCTCCAGCCATTCTCCCAATTTAGCCTCCCAAGTCTCTGGGATGACAGGTATAGGCCACTACATGTGTTTCTATTTTTTTCTATTCCCACAAGGTTAACAAAGTGCCATGTATGTAATTGGTGCACCCCAAGTTTTGGTAATAGGAAAGAAAACTATGAGACAACTACACAATATCCCACAGCTAACTCTGAAGTACATTATACAATCATTGAGTTGGGAATGAATTTTGTGGCCATGCCTATGAAAACCTTCTCAGCATCCTCAATTCTAATCACAGTCAAAATTATTTTGGATATGATGGTCTACAAGATGATCTTCAAGACTAAAGACTAATAGAATAATGCAGGATCCATCCTAAAAATAATTCATTTGGATGCTTTTGTTTGCCTAATACTTTTTTTTAATGAAGGAACAAGATAGAAATTTATTATCACAAAATTTTTTATTTTTATTTTTATTATCATACTTTAAGTTCTGGGGTACATGTGTAGATCATGCAGGATTGTTACATAGATATACACATGCCATGGTGGTTTGCTGCATCCATCCCCCTTCACCTACATTAGGTATTTCTCCTAATGTTATCCCTCCCCAATCCCCACACTCCCTGCAATCACACCCCTTGACCCCCAAAACCTGACAGGCCCCTGTGTGTCATGTTCCCCTACCTGTGTCCATGTGTTCTCACTGTTCAACACCCACTTATGAGTGAGAACATGCTGTGTTTGGTTTTCTGTTCTTGTGTCAGTATGCTGAGAATGATGTTTTCCAGCTTCATCAACATCCCTGCAAAGGACATGAACTCATCGTTTTTTATGGATGCATAGTATTCCATCGTGTGTATGTGCCACATTCTCTTTATCCAGTCTCTCATCGATGGGCATTTGGATTGGTCCCAAGTCTTTGCTATTTTAAACAGTGCTGCAATGAACATAGGTGCATACGTGTCTTAATAATAGAATGATTTATAATTCTTTAAGTATATATCCAGTGATGTGCTGGCTGGGTCAAATGGCACTTCTAGTTCTAGATTCTTGAGGAATTGCCACACTGTCTTCCACAATGGTTGAACTAATTTGCACTCCCACCGACAGTGTAAAAGTGTTCCTACTTCTCCTCATCCTCTCCAGCATCTGTTGTCTCCAGATATTTTAATGATTGCAATTCTCACTAGTGTGAGATGGTATCCCAAGGTGGTTTTGATTTGCATTTCTCTAATGGCCAGTGGTGATGAGCATTTCTTCATATGTTTGCTGGCTGCATAAATGTCTTCTTTTGAGAAGTGTCTGTTCCTGTCCTTTGCCCGCTTTTTGATGTAGTTGTTAGTTTTTCTCTTGTAAATTTGCTTAAGTTCTTTTTAGATTAGATCTTTGTTTAAGTTCTTTTTAGATTAGATATTAGCCCTTGTCTGATGGGTAGATTGCAAACAATTTTTCCCATTCTGTTGTTTGCCAGTTTACTCTACTGATTTTTCTTTTGCTGTGCAGAGCTGTTAAGTTTGATTAGATCCTATTTATCTGTTTAGGCTTTTGTTGCCATTGCTTTTGGTGTTTCAGTCATGAAGTCCTTGCCTATGCCTATGTCCTGAATGATTTTGAGTAGGTTTTCTTCCAGGGTTTTTATGGTGTTAGGTCTTAAGTTTAAATCTTTAATCCATCTGGAGTAAATTTTTGTAGAATGTTTAAGAAGGGGTCCAATTTCAGCTTTCTGCAGATGGTTAGCCAGTTTTCCCAACAACGTTATTGAATAGGGAATCCTTTCGCCATTGCTGGTTTTTGTCAGATTTCTCAAAGATCAGATGGTTGTAGATGTGTAGTGTTACTTCCGAGGCCTCTGTTCTGTTCCATTGGTCTATATCTCTGTTTTGGTAAAAGTACTATGTTGTTTTGATTACTGTAGCCTTGTAGTACAGTTTGAAGTCATGTAGCATGATGCCTTCAGGTTTTTTTGTTTTGTTTGTTTTGCTTTGTTTAGGATTGTCTTGGCTTTGCAGGCTCTTTCTTGGTTCCATGTGAAGTTTAAGTTGGTTTTTACCAGTTCTGTGAAGAAGGTTGATGGTAGCTTGAAGGAGGTAGCATTAAATCTACAAATTACTTTGGGCAGAATGGCCATTTACTTATATTGATTCTTTCTAACCATAAGCATGGAATGTTTTTTCTTCTGTTTGAGTTATCTCTTATTTTCTTGATCAGTGGTTTGTAGTTCTCCTCAAAGAGGTCCTTCATGTCCCTTGTTAGTTGTATTCCTAGATATTGTTTTCTCTTTGTAGCAATTGTGAATGGGAGTTCGCTAATGATTCAGCTCTCTGTTTGTCTATTATTGGAATATAGGAAAGCTTGTGATTTTTGCACATTGATTTTGTATTTTGAGAGTTTGCTGAAGTTGTGTATCATCTTAAGGAGATTTTGGGCAGAGACAATGGGGTCTTCTAAATATACAATCAGGTCATCTGCAAATAGAGACAATTTGACTTCCTCCTGTCCTAATTGAATACCCTTTATTTCATTTTCATGTCTGATTTCTCTGGCCAGAATTTCCAATACTATATTGAATAGGAGTGGTGAGAGAAGGCATTCTTGTCTAGTGCCAATTTTCAAAGGGAGTGCTTCCATTTTCTGCCCATTCAGTATAATATTGGCTTTGAGTTTGTCATAAATAGCTTTTATTATTTTTAATTACATTCCATCAACACCTAGTTTATTGAGAGTTTTTAGCATAAAGGGCTGTTGAATTTTATTGAAGACCTTCCCTGAATCTATTGAGATGATCATGTGGTTTTTGTCTTTGGTTCTGTTTATGTGATGGATTACGCTTATAGATTTGTGTATGTTGAACCAGTCTTGCATTCCCAGGATGAAGCCTACTTGATCAAGATGGATAAGCTTTTTGATGTGCTGTGGGATTTGGTTTGCCAGTGTTTTATTGAAGGTTTTCACATCAATGTTCATCATGGATATTGGCCTGAAATTTTCTTTTATTGTTGTGTCCCTACCAGGTTTTGGTATCAGGATTATGTTGGTCTCATAAAATGAGTTAGGGAGGACTCTTTCTTTTTGTATTGTTTGGAATAGTTTTAGAAGGAATGGTACCAGTTCCTTTTTGTACACCTGGTAGAATTCGGCAGTGAACCTGTCTGGTCCTGGGCATTTTTTGGTGGTAAGCTATGAATTGCTGCCTCAACTTCAGACTTTGTTAGTGATCTGTTCAGGGATCAATTTCTTCCTGGTTTAGTCTTGGAAGGGTGTAAGTATCCATGAATTTATCCATTTCTTCTAGGTTTACTGGTTTATGTACACAGAGGTGTTTGTAGTAGTCTCTGATGGTAGTTTGTATTTCTTTGGGATCAGTGGTGATATCCTCCTTATCATTTTTATTACATCCATTATATTATTCTATATTTTCTTTATTATTAGTCTGGCTAGTGGTCTATCTATTTTGTTGATCTTTTCAAAACACGGTCTCCTTGATTCATTGATTTTTGGAAGGATTTTTGTGTATCTGTCTCCTACAGTTCCTCTATGTTTTTAGTTATTTCTTTACCTCTGCTAGCTTTTGAATTTGTTTGATCTTGCTCCTCTAGTTCTTTTAGTTGTGATAATGCTGTGTCAATTTTAAATTTTTCATTGCTTCTCATGTAAGCATTTAGTGCTATAAATTTCCCTCTAGATACGGCTTAAATGTGTCACAGAGATTCTGGTACATTGTGTCTTGGTTTTCCTTGGTTTTGAAGAACATCTTTATTTCTGCCTTCATTTCATTATTTATCCAGTAGTCATTTAGGAGCAGGTTGTTCAGTTTCCATGTAGTTGTGTGGTTTTGTGTGAGTTTCTTAATCCTCAGTTCTAATTTGATTGCACTGTGGTCTGAGAGGCTGGTTGTTTTGATTTTCTGTTCTTTTGCATTGGCTGAGGAGTGTTTTACTTCCAATTGTGTGGTCAATTTTAGAGTAGATGTGATGTGGTGCTGAGAAGAATACATATTTTGTAGATTTGGTGTGGAGAGTTCTGAAGATGTCTATTAGGTCAGCTTGGTCCAGATCTAAGTTTAAATCCTGGATATCCTTGTTAATTTTCTGTCTCATCGATCTGTTTAATATTGACAGTGGAGTGTTAAAGTCTCCCACTATTGTTGTGTGGAAATCTAAGTCTCTTTGTAGGTCTTTAATAACTTGCTTTATGTATGTGGGTGCTCCTGTACTGGGTGCATATATATTCAGGAGAGTCAGCTCTTTTTGTCGCATTGATCCTTTTACCATTATGTAATGCCTTTCCTTGTTTCTTTTTATCTTCATAGGTTTAAAGTCTGTTTTATCAGAGACTAGGATTGCAACTCCTGCTTTTTTTTTCTTTCCATTTGCTTGGTAAATCTTCCTCCATCCCTGTATTTTGAGCCTATGTGTGTCTTTGCATATGAGATGGGTCTCCTGAATACAGCATACTGATGGGTCTTGACTCTATCCAATTTGCCAGTCTGTGTCTTTTGATTGGGGCATTTAGCTCATTTACATTTAATGTTAATATTGTTATGTGTGAGTTTGATCTTGCCATTTTGATACTAGCTTGTTGTTTTGCCCACTAGTTGATGCAGTTTCTTTGTTGTGTTGATGGTCTTTACCATTTGGTATGTTTTTGCAGTGGCTGGTACTGGTTGTTTCTTTCCAGATTTAGTGCTTCCTTTAAGAGATCCTTTAAGGCAGGCCTGATGGTGATGAAGTCTTTCAGCAATTGCTTGTCCATAAGGGATTTTAGTTCTCCTTCACTTATGAAGCTTAGTGTGACTGGATATGGAATTCTGGGTTTAAAGTTCTTTTCTTTAAGGATATTGAATATTGTCCCCTACTCTCTTCTGGCTTATAAGGTTTCTGCCAAGAGGTTCATTATGAGTCTGATGGGCTCTGTTTGTGGGTTACTCGACCTTTCTCTCTGGTTGCTCTTAGCATTTTTTCTTTCATGTCAACCCTGGTGAATCTGATGATTATGTGCCTTGGGGCTGCTCTTCTTGAGGAATATCTTTGTGGTGTTCTTTGTATTTCCCAGATTTGAATGATGGCCTACCTCACAAGGTTGGGAAAGTTTTCCTGAATAATATTTACAATTTTCATAGCCTAACCTCCTTAAAGTGAAATTCTAAATAAAAAGTTAGTCCACATTGAAAGTATTAAGAATGACTTTTTTCTATTCCAGACATCAAGGTTCTCTCAAATAATGTTTTTATTTGTTAATTGTCATTCATTCTCAACAGTAAAATTGAATAGAAATGTTAAATGAAACATTTCACATGCCCCATTGTTATTCTGAATAGAAGCCACAAACTAGTTACCAAAGAAGGATTTAATTTAATTGTACAAAGTTAAAATAATTTTTTCAATGTGTAAAAGTTAGTAGACTGTATATGAATCTCCAGTTATGTGACCTCTCTTTTAAAAACCAGGGTATCTGTGAAATGGAAGCAATCTCCTGTAGTGGAGGAGCATTTACTTTCTCTTGTGTCACAGCCGTCACAATTTTCTTTAGTCTTTCAGACGCTGAGGGTTATGTCAGTTGCAATCCATCTCCATGCTATCTCTGTTTTCATAGAAGATTTAAGAGCAAAGTGTAATGCTTTTGTGCATGCATTTTTATCTAGAGAGGGGAAGTTAAATGTGGACGTTTCAAGAAAAATGTGAGAAAATGTATTTCTCTTTTGAAAATGAAAAGTATTCCTAAATGCTTAATATTGAAATGAAGTGTTTCTACACATATAAATCAATGTGTCACTAATAAAACAATAAATATTAAGTAGTGTCACTGGTACGTGCAAAAACAACTTAATAACCACAACAAAAATGCACATTTAGCTGGGTTTCTTTCTGATTAGATTAAATGGCACAGCTTGCTATAAATGTATTAAATGAAAAAATGGCTCAGTATCAAAATCATTTACTGCAGGCAAGTTTATTAAAGTCTTCTGAGTATAGCAGAAATTATGAGTTGTAAACTAAAACAAGCATTTGTAAATGCAAATTTGTGTCAAAATGCAATTGTTTAGCATCTTGAAGAAATGGGAGAATACCCACAGGATACTATTTTGTTAATGGAAAGTTATAGGTAACTAAGAGGCTCATATATATATATATATATATATATATATATATATATATATATACACACATTCCATATAATAACTCTGTATTCAAATGGCTTCTTCTTGGTTGTTGACAATTAAAAATAAAAAAGTCTCTAGTGATTGGAATCTGACTGGTGATGATACCTCTGTACAAAACAAACAGGCCAGACATGATAGCTCATGTTTGCAATTCCATCACTTTGGGGAGCCAAGGTGGGCAGATCACAAGGTCAAGAGTTCAAGACCATCCTGGCCAACATGATGAAACCCTGTCTCTACTAAAAATACAAAAATTAGCTGGGCCTGGTGGTATGCACCTGTAGTTCCAGCTTCTCAGGAGGCTGAGACAGGAGAATTACTTGAACCTGGAAGGCAGAGGTTGCAGTGAACTGAGATAGTGCCACTGCCTTCCAGCCTGATGACAGAGTGAGACTCCATCTTAAAAAAAGAAAAAAAAAAAAAGGAAAACCACAAAGTTGCAACTTTTTTTTTTTTTTTTTTTTTAGACGGAGTTTCGCTCTTGTTACCCAGGCTGGAGTGCAATGGCGTGATCTTGGCTCACCGCAACCTCCGCCTCCTGGGTTCAGGCAATTCTCCCGCCTCAGCCTCCCGAGTAGCTGGGATTACAGGCACGCGCCACCGGGCCCAGCTAATTTTTTTATCTTTAGTAGAGACGGGGTTTCACTATGTTGACCAGGATGGTCTCGATCTGTTGACCTCGTGTTCCACCCGCCTCGGCCTCCCAAAGTGCTGGGATTAGTTGCAACTTTTAAAAGGAATGCAAACTTAAATACATCCATTGCATTATTTACCAATAAATGCCTGTGCTAAAGCATTATATATGGACACTGTCAGGTATACAACAATGAGAAACATGAACTAGAAATGTTTTCATAGTTTTAACCATAAAGAGTTGAGGCTGCACATGATGATTGTACAGACATCTCACCTGCCATATACCTAACTGCTGGGCAAATCACTAATGAACATTGTGGGGGCAATTTTTGATCTTTTGAAATAAATTTACTTGCTCATGTCAGACAAGAAAACTCCCCATTGTTGCTCACCAATAAAAATCAAATGAACAATTTGGCATTTTTTGTTTGACATTATAACCTTACAAACCCTTTGAATATTCATCTTTAAGAGCATTCAGAAGTAATTACATAAGCACATTTTTCACTCCTTTCTAGCGAAATTGGATTCTTTACGAGTTCACAAGAAAATGAATTATCTGGCACACTTTCTTGTGCTTGAGTAATTTCCAAAGTCAAATAATACTCTGTGCTATATACGCAAATTGTGAAGTTGAAAATTGATTTTACATCTTGACTTTCAGTTTTATGAAAATGAACTAAATATGACAACTTTTATTTGCCAGTTAATTATTGAAAAATGAGGAGTTCCAAACTGATTTTTTTTTTGAATTGCAGTGTAACGTAGTCAGAAACAGTAAATATTACCATTTGGGATACCACAAACTGACGCTGTATCTTGAATTGTTATCCAATCTATTAAATAAACTGTTGATCAAATAACATTTTTCGCAGCCTCTATTTAGGAGCATTGATGTTATATGTGTGCAGCATTTTTTCTTACACAAAAATAAATATGTCATTCCAGATAAATTATTTGATTCTGAATTTTTGTACTGCACATCTCTACAAAAATTGCTAAAACTGACATTGACATCATGATGCAAAAAAAAAAAAAGAATACGTCAGTCTTTTAGTTTCAATTCAAAGGAGGCATAAACTACAGAAAATACCAGCTACTTCTAGTTTTTCAACTTATATTTTTTAAGGTTTAATTTAAAAACAATATATTGTGTATGTAATTTGGATATGTATGCCATAATTAGGTAAAATAAGGGATGTTTAGTTAGTTCAATTGTTCAATTATGTTCAGAATGTTCAACTGACATATGTATGCCATAATTAGGTAAAATAATAAATATTCAGTTATGTCTTTGACACTTAATTTTACTGAACCCTGGCCATTCTTTTAGTGTAAAACCCTTTTGGCTCTGAATTTGAATGTCATGCTTTTACATGTAAAAGCTCTTACATGCTTTTACAACTTCAAACAATTGCTATATTAGTAGACCTAAAAAGAATAATTTAATAGGAAAAATATGTTCTAGAAGGTTTTGAAGATATTCAAAAGAAGGACCTAGTGTAAGATTTATGCATGAGTTCATCAGTTCAGGCTGCTGTTAAAAAGTACCTACCACAGACTGGGTATATAAGAAACAACAAAAATTTATTTCTCACAATTCTGAAAGCTGGAAGTCAGGGATCAGGGGTTCAGCACATTCAGGTACTAGTGAAGAACTTTTTCCTGGTTGCAGACTGCTAAGTTATTGTATCTTCACGTGTTGGGGGTGGGGAAAAGCTAGCTATCTCTTTGGCTTCTTATAAATGCACCAATCCCATCATGAGAGCTCTACTCTCATAACCTAATCACCACCCAAAAGCCTCTAATACCATTAAATTGAACATTAGATTTCAACATCTAAATGTTTGTTGGACACAAATATTCAGGCTGCAATAGGATGAGATCAGAAAAGACTAAGTGAAATTCTAAGAAGGTGACATTGAAATTGATTATCGGCCAGGCGCGGTGGCTCACGCCTGTAATCCCAGCACTTTGGGAGGCTGAGGCGGGTGGATCACGAGGTCAAGAGATCGAGACCATCCTGGTCAACATGGTGAAACCCCGTCTCTACTAAAAATACAAAAAATTAGCTGGGCATGGTGGCGCGTGCCTGTGATCCCAGCTACTCGGGAGGCTGAGGCAGGAGAATTGCCTGAACCCAGGAGGCGGAGGTTGTGGTGAGTCGAGATCGCGCCATTGCACTCCAGCCTGGGTAATAAGAGCAAAAAAAAAAAGAAAAAGAAATTGGTTATCTACCAAAGTACAAGATCAAATGACCATTTTTATATTTTTAGGAATATATTAACAGGTTAATGCCAAGGATGCTAACTCTTTTGGTTATAGTCACAAAATCAGTCTCACAAACAAACCAGTATAGAACATTCTGAATTAACTAGTAAGTCCGTAAGGCATGGATGGTGAACAGCTAAATGTCAGAGCTGTTGGAAGGGAGCTACCGGGAGCCTACCACAATAAAGAACTCTGTGGGCACTCCTTTATTCTAACGGGAGCCTACACTTCATGTAGCTTGTGTACCGCCGGTATGGTGGTGTGCACCTGTAATCCCAGCTACTCGGAATCATCAGAGGGAATCAGGGAGGTGGAGGTTATGGTGAGCTGACATCCCGCCACTGCACTCCAGCCTGGCAACAGAGCCAGACTCCATCTCAAAGAAAAGAAAAGGAAAACAAAACAAAACAAAACAAAACAAAACAAAAACCTCCTTCCCCAAATAGCGCATGCACTTGACTTGTAACTTCATTCCCCAAATGGTGCATGTGCTTGACTTGCAACTTAACATTCGATCTGTCCACAGAGTCTGCCCTATGACTAAGCAGATATGCACTAACAAAATAAATCAGATTGAAGACTTCATCACTACTATTTCCTGTTTTATGCTCTCATCCATATCCTGCATGCAGGAGGCATTTCAGGGAAGAGAATGATAATTTTCAAAGATCCTTTTGAGGCTAACTAAAATGGGTATAACCCTGGTAAATTATAGGATCCTGGAACAACATTCCTGCCTTCCACCAATGCTTTGTTTGCCCAGAATATGCATTGTCATGATCTTCACCCAAAAATAAAACACCCAAGTTGTTATAAAAGAGATGCATTAACATTAACTGTATCTCAGTAATCAAGTAATATTTGATATTTAATTACACCACTGACTTTTATTCTCCTCTAATGATAAAATGACTAGGAGTAATTACATGGGCAGCTATCTGTTAACATTTCAATTATAGCATTATAAGGTTTGCTTAATTGTCTTCACTGGGGGTACCAAAAGTCAAACTTGCAAGTGATGATCCACTGCATTAAAAGTGAATCTACTATTGGCAATTTATTCTCAGGTCAGTGGCTAAAGGGAGAAGATGAAAACAGTAACGTTTTCAGATGACACTCAATTTTAAAGTGATCCAGGGTTTTCGAATCATCTTTACTATACCATATATCTATGAAAGGAACAAACAAGGGCCAGTGGGTAGCACATCATCTTGAGACTTCTTAGTGGAAAACCTCAGAGCTCTAGAATCTAAATAGCTGAAAATAAGGAGCCATGTGGGTATTTGGGTTATTTTTAAATTTTGAATTATTTTAAATTTTACAGTAATATTGATAAACATAATGGAAAGTACCCTTCAGATATTCACCTATATTCCCTTCAGCTATAATTTCCAATTTTTTGGGAATCTAAATAAGTTCTTAATATTAAGCCCAGTGCTTAATACTATATTTCATAAAGATCTGTCCCCAAGGTCATCCCGCACTGTATGGGAAGGTTGTAAGGCTGTGAGCCCTGATTGCAATGGCACAATCATACCCAGAGTTTAGCATATGTTGCGAACCTTTAAATGCACGCAGAGTCCTTCTTGGATGGGTATTTCAGGTCTGGCTGCTTCTCCTGTACTATTCTCCACCTCTAACATCTTCACTCCCTGTACTTGCTGTATTCTGGTGAGGTGGCCTCTAGCTTGTAGTTTCTATACTTAAATGGAGAGTTTAAATCCTGTAACTTCTTCATTGGAACATCCACAGAATAAGATATTTCTTCATTTGTGAAATATTGACTGTTTTAATATATTTTTAATCGTTCTTGGTTTCTTTTCCTTTATTGTCTCTTACTAAGATCTCTGGAGACATGGAAATTAGCAGGAAGGAGGAGGAAGATAAAGTGATGCTGCATTTGCTAAAACGAAGCTCACAAATTCTCTGTATTCCACCATAAATTTTAGCCTCCAAAATATTCAGAAAATAAAGTTTGCTGCATAATATTTATCAGGATTCTTAAACATTTAAATAACTTGATTTAGTATGTGAGAGAATAGGTTTTCCTGCATTTATAGAAGAATAAATTTTAAATTATAAAAAGGAAAAATTAAGAGACTAGAAGGATGCCGTCTATTTATTGACTACACTCTGCACCAGGTTCTAGATAGAAAGTTGTCGAATTTATTTCATTTAAATTAGTGTCAATTCTCCTATTAGACCATAAGAGAAGAAGGATAATTATCTTCTGTATTTGAGTAATACTTTATGAAATCCCACATAACACACATACATGAGAAAGAAGACTGGGCTCCAGAGCCTGCCTGCCAGAGTCAAGGCAAGCTGCACAATCCACTAGCTGTGTGACTCTGAGTCAGTAACTTCTCTGTGCATCCACTTCCTTTATAAAATTGAGATAATAATATCATCTGTCTTTCTAGGTTATTTTAAGAAATACAAGAGTCAATAAATGCAAAGGGATTGGTCCAAAGAATTGGCCCAGTGTCGATGCTTCATTAATGTGTTAATTAAGTTAGAGTCATAATTTTAACTCCTGCTTGCTTCCTTGATAGGACATAAACTGTACAATGATATGTGGAGGCAACAGGAGGGTTTTTTGTCTTTTGGCTTGATTTCATTTGGACTTTAATTTTCTAGGGGTTGTTTTGTTCATATTTTGTTATTGTTGTGTTTTGCTTTAGATTATTGGCAGATGGAGGAACTAAGAAAAAATAAAAAAAAACTATGAAATCCAATTTTCTTTCTAATGTCTTGCTGGTTTTAAATTAAGACTACTGTAAAGAGGCATGAGTTGTCAATAACTACTATATTCTTAGAAACATATATTTATTATTATTTATATTCCAAATGGAGAAAACCTCTTAGAAATGTTTGCTCTAAAATTTCAGGATATACTGATGGATGACAGGTTTCTCTTCATTCTGCCAAGATTTCATTTGAAAAGTTAGGATCATATAAAATATTTTAAAATTGACTATTATTAAGACTGTTATTTGCTTTTTAAATTCCTTCTCAATGGAATTTTTAATTCTTTAATATTTGTTTTCCAGCTGGAAAAAGACCATCCTAGATAGTCCCATAGCTTATATGCTTGCATCCTCAACTTTCATAGTTGCAGTTCACTTATGCCTAAATCAGCTATGATTTCCAACTTTTTTAAAGATCTTGTAGGCATCAGCGGCATTTATGAAATAGCCAGTGAGGCAATCACATTCAACTAAGCTGAGCTTCCCACCCAATCTAATGTTTATAATGATAAAAGAGATACAATTGCAAATCCTAGTCCCACCACCAAACAAACCTCCAACCCTTCAGATAATGGAGAAGTCAAAAAGATGACATCAGAACCAATAAAGCTCTACTCAACTCTTCTGGAAGAAAGATAATCACTAGAGCATCTATTTCTTTTCTCTTTTGTTAATTTTCCACTTCTATTGCAATATATATATATATATATATATATATATATATATATACGTATATATATACGTATATACGTATATACATATATATATATACGTATATATATACGTATATACGTATATATATATATATACACGTATATATATATGTATATATATATATATTCAACAGAAGCTGCTGTCAAGCTTGTAGTCAAATTAGAGTAGGTATGTGATAGATTAGGAATAGGATGACAAGTTCAGTTTGGGCAGCACAACCTAAATTTAACTTTGTCTTTAGGAAAAACGAAATAAATACTGACTTAAAAGGAAAATCAATAAAATAATTAAAGAAGCTCTCATTATCTTGCTTTGCTAATTCTAAAGTATTATCTGATTTGGCTTTCTGTTGTCCTACTTTGGTGTTCTTAAAAAACATGATATGTTAGAGGTCATTTTTACTTGCCGATAGATAATATTCAGTGCTTTTCATCATCAAAATGTGCCTGCTCCCAATACAGTCCTACAAACATTCAGTCATTGAGAAAGTAGTAATTTTTGCTAGTGTGATTTTCTCCCAATGACATTTTGTTCAAATAAGAAAATCTGTGTGAAGTGGCTTTGTGCTGATGAGTAATTTGTTTGAAGTTTAAAATGTCAAATATTGGCAATAACCGTGTTAATTTTTTGAGTTGGGAAAATAAACCAAAATAGGTGTTGACTTTTCATTTCCCAGGGAAGACCTAATACTATTCTAGTAAACCCCAATCCTCTGGCTACCCTTTCTCAAATTACACCTATGCCAGCTGGAATGTAAATCACTGAGGTATCAAACTCTTACAACACAGGAGGTCTTTTAATCATAGTCGAGAACAAAAATAGAACCACTCTCCATTTTCTTGTCTAGTTCTTTATTTAAAGGCAAACGCTAAGGAAAAGTGCAAAATTCACTTATTTCTTTGTCACGACAATGAAGAAATGTTTCATACCATTTCAGATGCATCTTCAAGTGATTGCTCATGCAACTGGATGTTTTTATAGAAATACAGTATTTAGGAGTAGCTAAGAGTTAGATATATGAGTTCCAGTGGTAAACTAACATATGTACATGTGAGGAAGATGTCCTATAAGAATTTTACAAAACATGCAACTTGTGAAGCATTGAAGGGTTAATTTATGTTTAAACTGGAGACACAAGTCTTGGGTAGGATAAGTTAGTTGCCTTCAAATATACAAAGGGATGGCACATTATTTAACATAAATAAATAAATTAAAATGAGTGGTTTTCTTTGTTCTTCCAGAAGACTAATCTGGTATAGATGTATAGAAATGATAATGAAGGTAATTTATAATCGTTGGAACAGTCCAACAATAAATTGTCTGCCTTACGAAGGGCTGTGTTCCTTCTTTTCTGGTAATTTTCATGTCTAGGGTAGAGGCCCACCCTGGCACTTATTCATTATTATTATTATTATTATATTTTTAGCTAGAGCTGTTTTATCCTTTAGCACAGGGAAGATATGATGTATGATGACTACCATTGTATTCAATTTTATGGCCTTTATCTGCATGAAACACTTACCCCAAACACCTGAAATGAAAAAGCAAAACTCAAGTGATAAACAAATATAGTAAATCTCTACTCATGGTAGAGAATTCTCGTCAAATATAGATAAGATCCCAAATTGGGTAAGAGGACGAACTAGATTTAGGCTCCCAAATTTTGGAAAAAAATAAAAATAAAAACTATAGCTCCTTGAAATATTACTGGATATTTCACAGGAAACAAATTGAATCCCATGGTCCAATCAGATTTTGAAAATGGAATAATTGAAGAAAGGTATAAATCATTTCTTTATTGCTGAAGTTGTGAAAGTCATTACCATGTAAAGGAAAATATGTATCCTGAAGGCGGGGTACAGATAGGCAATTTTTCCAAATGATTAAAACAAAAATTTTAACCTTTCTTGAGGAATTCCTTTAAAAAGTTTTGACACTCTAGTTCCATGCAGTGAAATCTGGGAAGTTATGAATAAGTTTAAAATGTGATGTTTATTGTGATATATAAGAATATATTCCAGCATGTGGTGAGTGAATTCATCTGGGAGATAGAACAGTGATGAGGTTTTTTTTTTCTTTTTATTCCATTTTAGGTTTTGGGGTACATGTGCAGAACATGTAAGATAGTTGCATAGGTACACACGTGGCAGTGTGTTTTGCTGCCTTCTGCCCCTTCACCCACATTTGGCATTTCTCCCCATGCTATCCCTCCCTCGCTCCTCCCCCCACTGTCCCTCCCCATTCCCCCCAATAGACCTCAATGTGTAGTACTCCTTTCCCTGTGTCCATGTGTTCTCATTGTTCATCACCCACCTATGAGTGAGAATATACGGTGTTTCATTTTCTGTTCTTGTGTCAATTTGCTGAGGTTTTAATTCTAACAGGAAACCAGAGCAAAGAGATTTCACCTCTAATGACAAAAGTTATTTGTCTCTGGAAGTATGGATAAAGCTGTAAATCAAGGACAGAATCCAAGATTCAAATATTAAAAAAATACATGGAAGTTATGTCTAATGAGACAACAAAATAAGATTAAACAAATTGAATGATGCCAAGACACAGGACCAAAGGCAAGGAGTTGAGACACATTGCTTAGAAGTGTTCTTCATATTTGTGTTTTGTTGCTATGGGTCAGTTGTGACATATTATAAGGTGGACAGTATTTAAAAATCAAAGTGGAGTAGGCAAATTGGTTAGCACAGGAGAGCCATAATCACAAGGAACACGGTCCCAATAAAGTCTGGGAACCACTAAAATATCCTAGTACCAGAGCCCATTAAGGTGTGATGCAAAGTAGGCCTTGGGTCTTGACAACCTAGGCGGGTGATTTAATTTAAGTCAAGATCTCCAGAAAACATACTGTGAGGTAGAGATTCATGTGCAGGAATTTTTCTGCTGAGTACTCTGGAAGAAGAAATTGTGTCCTAGTTCTGTTTCATCTCAGAAATGAACAAAGGCCTTGACAAATTCCAGATACCACCAAGAATTCTAGAGGTGGTTTGGCTTTCAGATTTTCCCCACCTTGAGATAAAGGGATCAGTCATCTATACCCCTTCATGACAGTCATAGGATATGAGGTGCTCGCAGAGGGAAGTGTGGCATTGGGTTAAATGGCTCTTTATGGCTGAGGGTAATTCTTGGAAATCGACTCATCTGTGAGCTGTGGGATAAGTTGAGTACCAACATATCCAACAACTTGGGAAATGAGTGCCTCAATATTGAAGGAAGGCTCTGGATAGTGCAAAAGAGCATCCACTAAATTTGGCCAATATGCATATTATGGAAATAAAGTTTCAGATAAGAAGAATCTGTCGTTTTAGCTTTTTATGGCATGTAGATGCTCTGTGACTACACAGAAAGCATTATATCTAAAAACAATTCCAAGAACAGAACCATATGATATTCCAGGGAACACACTCAAGTTTTCTGCACCCAGTTGTCTTTCCTTTTTCTAATTAAAAAATATTTATATCTATATAATTTATACACTCTATACATTTTTATAATAAAAAAGACATTAAGAGCGTTTGTTGTCAGACAACTAATAATCACTAAGTGTTTACAGATTTACTATATTGGGTATATTACCCACAAGTAGCAATAGTTTTATGTACAGAAAATTACAAAGTATACAGTGAGAAAAATAAGAAAAGAGTAAATTTCAGAGAAGTAGAAGATTTAATCAACACTGTGGGGTCCAGGCACTTTTACTTTCTACTTTAGGCAACTTAATTAAATTTGCGGACCAACAACACTTGTCCTCATGAAAAAGCATGTAACAGGAAGGCTCATGACAAGGCATACAACAGGACATTCTATTATAATAATAAATTTGAAAAGAGCTCCCTGACTCCTTTGAGATATACAGTGCTGGCTAAAACTATGGTTTCTCCATGTATTCTTCCTGAGTCCAGATCCCAATGTATCGGATCTCAGCTTGCTCCTTCACATCATGGAAATAATTATAAGACACACCTCATACTGTAATGATGAATCAAACCAGGTAGAACATGCAAAATTCTGTGCATACTTACTTATTAGAGTAGTCACACACATCATTATGAGATAATTCCTTGTATTAGCAAGATGTCTGGTACCAAACAGGCAAGAGAATGTATTGCACCACACTATGTGCTCTCTGAGTTGTTTGTTTCTCCTCATTGATTCTTACAGCGACACTGTGAACAAACTATTTCCCATTTTTTAGGTCAACAATGGTAAAAACAGCAATTTTATATTATTAAAAACATTCTGTAACTCCTTGCAGGTAAAGAAACAGGCTGAGTGGATTTAGGTGGCCTCTATGCCTTCTCATTAATAGAGGGTGGCAGAGGCAGGAGTACATTTCAGCTTTGGGATCTTCTTTCTATGTTTGTTTTCAAAAGCACAGTTAACATCTTTGCTTCCAGAGGAAGCATAAAAATAAAACTTTGTTCTAAAAACATCTGAAACATAAATTCTAATTCTCAACAAAGAGAACTTGCTGAAAAAAAAATTCTGCTATTTTAAATATGACCCTACAGTTATTCTATCTCTGCTTTTCTAGTCTTGGTACATTTGAGATCATCACTTCACATTCTAGAGTTAAATTGTATTGTTTGGCCGCTTACCGAGTATTTGAAGAAAGGATGAGGCAAAGTTGAACTTTGTCTTTCCACAGACCTTCTAGTGCAATCAGAAATGGAAGCTTTATTTGTTTTCTGTATACCCTGCTACATTGCAAAACCACATCCCTGAGTTCAATTAGAATTCCTCAGCCTACACTGTGCAAGTTACTGTACTGAGCATCATATTGTTTGTGGAGAAATCTCTCACCTTTATGATCTCCTTCATTTCTGCCTAATTGTCTAAGACAAGAATAGCATGCTGTGCCTAAGGGGGAAATTTTCCATTACTACTGAAAAGATAAATGGTAGGAAGCAAAGTAAACCAGGCTCATTACAACCTTACCAACAAAAAAAAGCAAATTGGTCTCCAAAGATGATAGAGGGGTACGGCTGACATTTTTAATACTTTTTCTTTGAATTGTGGCATTTTATATCAAGGTTCTCTAATGTACAATATAAACACTTATAGACATTTGGAATAATTTATGATGCTTAATACATTCTCCCTGGAATTTATACCACCCTTCAGAAAATATAAGCTATTTTTTTAACTAATGCTGACAAAACGTGATCAGAAAGATTATATTTAAAGAAGTATAATGATCATTTATTTTGCTGTAGCTGTGTTTTTAATCGGTATAATAATAGCTGTAATGTCACTTGATAAACTGTGAAAATGCCCCAATTTCCAAGAATGGTTAAAGGCAGACAGCTCATTTGATGCTTTAAATATCTGATGAGCTAGTAGATGACAGAGCCGAAGGGAAGATTGATTTTTCATAACCAAATACAGTCTATAATAATGAGCCAAGTTTTTTCTAGTGATTCATTTGCAGAAGCAATTTCTAAACATATTTTCATTAGCTGCAATGAACATTCTCAAGGTTTCATATCTTTGACATCAACTTGATGGGATGCTAATTCACTAATTGAGACGGGTATTTTATGAGTGGAAAGCATGGTAGTTACGGATCATCAAGTGTGATTCCTACATAGATAAAATCTATTATTCGCATGAAGTCTATGCACTTGAAGGATGCATGTATAAGGAAGGCTAAGCTTGGTTCCACAACAAACTGGGCAGAATAAATGAAACCACATTTAAGTCTCTAATTTAATGAGGATGCATGCAAGTCCTTGGCTCAGAGAATGACCTAATTAGATGAGATGCTTTTATTCTGAGTGACACAGATGTTGAAGGAAACTGGACCTCTCTTGTTCAGAACAATGAAATAGCTGTTATTATGCTAGAAACTAAGGTTGGGCCTTGTATTACTCAAATATAGCTTGATAATTAATTATATTATCAATATAAAAATAAATAGAGTATATGTATCAAAGCATGCAGTATGACAGAAAGTCAAAATATTAGATAGAATTTGAGACTCTAAGAGATGAATAAGTCTGTAGAGGGGTGAGCTACTCCAAACATATTTTGGTTTGATGGATCCAGAATAATGCATTCAAGACCCCATCTGTCCACCTTTATTTGCCATCTTGCTTGGTTTGCAAGGGGCAATAGAAAAAGCATACTACAGGCCGGGCACGGTGGCTCACGCCTGTAATCCCAGCACTTTGGGAGGCCGAGGTGGGTGGATCACGAGGTCAAGAGATTGAGACCATCCTGGTCGAAATGGTGAAACCCCGTCTCTACTAAAGATACAAAAAATTAGCTGGGCATGGTGGTGCGTGCCTGTAATCCCAGCTACTCGGGAGGCTGAGGCAGAATTGCCTGAACCCAGGAGGCGGAGGTTACGGTGAGCCGAGATCGCGCCATTGCACTCCAGCCTGGGTAACAAGAGCAAAACTCCATCTCAAAAAAAAATAAAAAAAAGCATACTACAAAAAAACACACTTATGGTAGTAAGGTAAGATCCTCAGGCTCAGTTCCAACCTAGATCACCATACTGGTGACTGGGGCTGGAAAGTTCAGAGAGCTTATTATCCAAGTTCCCGTGGAATCTCTGATCCATTATATTTTGTTTTGCTAAGAGAAGCAAAGAAATCTCTCAAGCAAGTGGTAGAATTTACACAGTGAAAAAAAGAGAAGGCATGAAAAGGAAAAAATGTAAGCCCTTTACTGGGTTCTTGATCTTAGTACTTTCGACTGTTCACTGAGTTCCAGTGATAGGGAGCTCTTTACCTCCCAAGACAGCCATTCCAATTTTTGTAGCTCTCTAAGTTCAAACTATCTCTCTGTGGTCATCAGCCATGAGTCATAGATCTTTCCTTATGGACTCTGTTGAAAAAGTCAAATGCCTTTCTGTTAGGTTGACTCTTCAAGTTTCCTCAGAGCTCTTTAAACTAGTTTTCCTCTCCAGGTCAAATCTTCCTAGTTTCTCAGATTTATGTCTTTATTTTCCATTTTTTGCTCCATTTTCAAAAAGTTCAATTCTGATGTAACAGAACTTTGCCAAATATTCCATTGTCCATCATGAAAACTTACCTTAAAAATAAAAAAAGTATTAGCTGGAGTTCTGGTGATTGTATTCCTCAGAGTTACAGGAGTAATGAGGAGAGAGTGCCTACTAACATTTCTGGGTTTTAGTTGGAAAGGCAATATACAGTAATAATAAAACTAGCAATAACAGCATTTAAAGCAATAGCATTTACTGTGTACTTATTCTGAAACTATATTGAGCAGATTAAATTTTAGTAGAGTTAACAAGTTTAACTTACACTGTAATTCTATTTCCAATTTTATGGATGAGGAGGCTAGAGTTTAGAAAGGTCAGGTACCTTGCAAAAGATTACACAATTCCAAGTCACAGAAGTGAGATCAGAGCACAAATTTATTTGAATCTCAACTACTACACAATGTTTTTCCAACACACACGAACATATACACACACACCTGTGCAAATACATTAATTTCAAACATAATATACTCTTCTTGACTATTTTAACCCTTGAAAAGGTAGGCTAGTCACAAACACTGCTTTTCACACTGGGTAGGTATTGAAGAAACTGGATTTCGTGAATTAGTGGTTTTGAATTCCAACTCAGAAGCCTACTGTTTGTATCTTCAGGCAAGTTATTTAAAAATTGTTGAGCCTCAATTGCTTCAACGGAAAACTATAAGGTCTCAGATATATTCAGATATTTATTGTTGTAAGTAAATTAAAAAATAATAAGACGTTCAATGCAAGATTCAAAATAGAAATGATTAGGAAATGACTGAATTTCTGTCCACATTCCTGGTACACTCTCTTACCTTGACATTTAAAAACAAAAGTGTGTTTCTTATCTTACTTGACTAACTACTATGTTGAGGTATCCAGTTATCCATATTTTCCTGCAGAGCCTGCCAAGGTCCTGACATCCTCAGAGCCTGCTATGGTTTTCATGTCTCCTGCAAAACTCATGTTGAAATATAATTGCCAGTGTAATGGTGTTGAGAGGAAAGACCTTCAAGAGGTGATGAGGTCATCAGGGCTGTGCCCTCATGAATGGATTAGTGCTGTTATCTCAGAATTGGGTTATTTTTTGCAGCAGTTGCCCCTTGATTAAAAAATAAATTTGACCCCCAGCCTTTTTTTCTGTCTCTGGTGCTTGTTCCCGCTCTTTTGCCATAAAATAATGCAAAAAGAAGACCTCACCAGATGCTGGTGCCATACCCTTGGATTTTCCAGCCTTAAGAACAGGAAGCCAAATAAACTTATTTTCGTTATAAATTATCCATTCTGAAGTATTCTGTTATAGCAGAAGAAAATAGATTAAGACAGGGCCTTAACCCATATTTTTCCTGGCCCCACTCATAGTTCCAGCCTTACACAGAGTGTGGTCAGCTGCTCACCAGCAAGCACCATAGTGTGTGAGTCCTTATGAAGCAGTGAATATATTGAGCTAACACCAATGTCAGTCACACAGTTAAGTCAGTGTTCATAAATATATGGAATAAATAATGTTACTCTAGTTTCACTGAAACAAACCAATGAGGAAGCACTGGAGAGGTGTATGCTTGGCGTGAAAAGAATGTGAGAACTACAGGAGACATTCTATTGGTGTCTGAGGAAAACAGAGAGACACTTCTATTGTGATTGGATTGAGTCAATGGTTAATGCTAGTCAAATAAATTAAAATGATAAAATGCAATTAGTTCTAAATTTCCAGGTCACTAAAAACTTTGAATGAGGGAAGAATTACAAATGTCAGAGATAAAAGAGAGTCTAAATGCACAAATATACACTTCCATTTTTTTCCTCATGGTCTTATTGTATTTATCAACACAAACCACGCAGTGGTGTCTTCTCAGTCTTTTATCCAGCTCCCAGCGTGCAGCTGACCCTTTCTTAAATTGTCATGGACTGCATAAAAATTATTAAGGAAATCTAGGTCATTCAGGTGTATGGCCTGCTTGGTGTGAAACAAACTACAGTGAAAAAAGAATCTTACAATTTTAAAGGTTGCAAAATGCCTTTTTATGTTTTCTATATCCTTTAGGGCCATACTTTATTTGATGTAAAATAAAAACAGAAGACTTGGGATGATACCTCATTTAAGCTAAATTTGACACCTTTTTTATTAAATGTGTACTCTGTGGCAGGAATTAGAGTAATAATGGTAATAAGCTCTAGGTAATGTCAAACTGTTCAGGAAAAGAGAAAAACTTGTATTGTGATTGGTACTATAATTTTGATGTTCTCAGACTGCTTTGAAGGAAAGAAGGTCATTAAACATTCTGAAAATAGCCAAAAGGAGGCTCATAAAAAATGGGATATGTGAACCAGAATACAAAACTTTGATGAATTTGATGAATTTGGCTCACAGGGTATGGTAAACAGAATAAAATTTCCTTCGCCTGAAATATACCCATATTCTAATCTCTGGAACCTGGGAATGTAACATTACGTGGCAAAAAGGAGTTTGCAGATGTGAATAAGTATCTTGATCTGTGTTGGCCTAATGCAATCATAATTGTCTTTACAAAAGGAACCCATCAGAAATCAGCCTCAGAAGAGAAGGCAATGTGATGATGAAAGTGGATGCCAGAGGGATGCTCTCTGAAGATAGAGAAAGGGGCTATGGGCGCAGGAAACAGGTAGCTTCCCCAGAAAATCATAGAAGTCAAGAAAATCCATTCTCCCCTCAGGGCCTTCAGGAAGCAACAACAACAACAAGCTAGCAATGATAACACCTTCACTTTCTGCTGACAAAACTTATTTTATATTTTAGATTACCAACCTCCAGAATTAATAATAAATCAACTAATTGCATTTGTCAGGGTTCTCTAGAGGGACACGACTAATAGGATAGATGTATATATAAAAGGGAGTTTATTAAGGAGAATTGACTCACATGATCACAAGATGAAGTCCCACCATAGGCTGTCTGCCAGCTGAGGAGCAAGGAAGCCAGCCAAGTCCCAAAACCTCAAAAATAGGGAAGCTGACAATGCAGCCTTCAGTCTATGACAAAGGCCCCAGAGCCCCTGGCAAACCATTGGTGTAAGTCCAAGAGCCCAAAAGATAAAGAAATTGGAGTTGATGTTCAAGGACAGAAAGCATCCAGCACAGCATGGAACACTAAGCCAGTCTAGTCCTTCTATGTTCTTCTGCTAGCTTTTATCCTGGCCACACTGGCAGCTGATTAGATGGTGCCCACCCAGGCTGAGGGTGGGTCTGCCTTTCCCAACCTGATGACTCAAATATTAATCTCCTTTGGCAACACCCTCACAGACACACCCAGGAACAATACTTTGCAACCTTCAATCCCATCAAATGGACACTCAATACTAACCAGCATTCACTTTCCATTCAGCTACTAAGTACATAGTAATTTGTTACCACAACTAAAAGAACCTAATACAAAGTATGGGATGATATCTCACTCTAATGAGATTTTTTCCAGTAGTTTAATGCAGGTATCATTGGATATGGTCAGAGAGACCATTACTTATTGAACCTAAATATGGTTCTTGCCTTATTATACTAAAAAGTCCCACTCCAGGTTGTTTAAAGACATTTCAGTTCAGCAATTTTCTTCTTACAAGATTTTCCTTTATATGTATCATAGAAAACACAACTTTGCCCTTTACCATGCCTCTTCATTTTATTTGGAGGGAAAATTATATTGCAAAATGACAATAGCTAGACTGTGAAAATTTTGTCTTTTTTTTTTAGTGCTTCGAGTTCTTCTTTTAAAGTATGAATGAATCCACCTCTCAAGGAAAAAAAACTGTAAGAATTAAAGAATTACTTAAATTTCAGCTTTTCCAACTTTGCAAACATCCTATAACCAGTTTTTTAAATAAATTTTTCTGAATACCCTAAAAATTAATCGGTTGTTATCTTAGCCTTTCAACCAAATCTACCCAGAATCCTTCACGGAGTCCATTCCTTCTGGTAAATCATCATTCACGGATCAAGTAATTGGCCTTTTACATCAAGACCATGGCCTGTCCAGCAGAGTCGATAGTCTGGGCTTCTTGAAACAATTTTTTATTTTATTGTCCCCTGAATTAAAACGTGCAGAAGGACAGTTATCTCCAGTGCACAAAAGTGTGTATGTAAAGGAGGGAATGACATCATATTTGCATGAGGGCTTATCTTTTCCTAATCATGCACCTAAATGTTCTTTGCCAAGAAATGTCTTATCGCAGGTGAGGACAATTTATAACATTGCATTCAAAATTATGTTCTTCTTAACCTGACTTTGTAGCTTATTTATAAATCAAGCCTAAGCTCATTCTGAAAGGGAAAACAGTCAAGGTGAGAGGTTGTGAAAATAAATGTGAATGCTGTCTTTTTTTTATTCTCTGGCCTTTCCTAAAGTTGAGATGCTAGTTTCAGGGTTTTTATTACCCTACACATCATCAGAAAGTTCTGTGTGCTAAATTATTCTATGAAAGTCCCTCAGTCGTCCTTCTGTATGCTATGTCATTTTGATAGCCTTTCATAGGTTTCAATCAAGTTTTTGCGTTTGCCTTTTCATTTATTTTATTTTGTAAAAGGGAAGAGAGAAGGTAAGAATTGCCAAATACAAAATATAAGAAAATTACTGAGAACACTTCAAAGCACTCCTAAGTATCTTTTACAAAATAAATACACATATATATTTATCACAAATACTGCTGGAAGGGAAATAAGTGCCAGGTTACCTTAGTATTCCCTGACTTATTCTTCAGTGCATAACTAAGAGGGCAGAGAGGAAAATAACAGGGTTATGGTGCATCAACCATAGTGCAGGTCAACCAATGTCCACAACTTTAAAATGTGATTGTACTTAACCCTTTTAAGAATTCTGTGAAATCTCTTGCATTGTTATAGATCCTTAAACTGAGTCTATTTATAAATCTATATTTCTAAACCTGTCCAATTCTATAATGTAATCCTGTCCCATTGTCTGTAGGTTCTATCCTATCCAGAAATCCCATAGCAATCCTGGGAGCATAAAAAGTCCATAAAAATCTCAACTTTCCCATTATCAGAATCCAAATCATGTTTCCCCTATTGGCACCCAGGAGTCAAGCTTCGTCACTGGGACTCTGTGGGGTCTACATAGAATGAATATTTTAATATGAAGACCAGAGGGGACACCAAACCCAGAGTAATAAGCAATTATAAGAACCAAACTGGAATTCAAAGTCAAGAAAAAAGCCAAATGGGAATCTAAGGGTAGTCCTTAAACCAGAGTTTTTAGAGGTAGATTTTAAAGCTAGAAGCTCAGAAGTAGAAAATCAGTAACAAAAGAAATCTGAGTGAGCAAGTAAGCCAGAGTGATTGCATAAGCACCTCACTTGAGCTGGGATTTACATCTTAATTTTATCTTCCATTTGGAGGACATAGCTTTCTCAATTTGGATGAAACCAAATCTGAAGAGAGACTTAGAGCCTTTCAGTTAAATATGGTGAATACTAGGGCTCTAGCATGTATGCAAAACTCTAGATTCCTCTCTCACTCTTGCGGGAATACAGTAACCCTAATTACTGGAATCCTGCCTCCATTTTCAGATGGACACTTAGCTCCCAAAATGATACAGAAGCCTGTCTCTGAAGCTCTGTCTCTACATTAGGACTCTGTTTTATTTGTTGGATTTGTGAAATAGAGGACTGCAAGTGACCACTGCATTTCATATTTAATGTTATTTAGCCCAGTCAGATTTCAGAATTTTGATTTAGGTTCAACATTTAAACACCTGACATTTAAATAAACTTGCATAATTTTTTTAATCCAAGTAAGGATTTACTCCACTTTGACAAATCACATATTTTCTTTTTTAAAAAAATGTATACGTAATTGTTTTATAATTATCTTGAAATATGTCTAAGATCTTGCTGTATCAGTCCACTTTTCATAAGAGTGCAATTGGCTATGGCTGAATTCTTGCTGACCTCTTCACATATGGTACTTTTCATTACCTCATTGTCTTCACCTGTATTAGTCCATTCTCACACTACTATAAAGAACTACCTAAGAGTGGATAATTTACAAGGAAAAGAGGTTTAGTTGACTCACAGTTTCATGGGCTTAACAGGAAGCATGGCTGGTAGGTCTCAGGAAACTACAGTCGTGGCAAAGGCGAAGGGGAAACAAGTGTGTCCCACCATGGCAGTGCAGGAGATAGAGACACGGGGAGGTGCCATACATTTTTAAACCATCATATCTCATGGGAACTCACTCACTGTCATGAGAAAAAGGGGGAATTTCGTCCCCATGATCCAATCACTTCCCACCATGCCCTTTCTCAGACACATAGGGATTACAATTTGAAATGAGATTTGGGTGGGAACATAGAGACAAACTATATCATTACCAATCGATTCGCAGCAACTGATTTGAGTCACTCATTTACCTTTTTTGCCTGAACCCTGTAGGCATTTGATTTATTGACCCCTTTTTCAGAAATGTGCTAGGTCTCTGGCTTTTGAAAACATAGACCACCTGGAGCGACTCTTCTGCCACTCATTTGAATTTGAGCATTGTTTGTGTTATGCAAATGTCTATTGTTCTATCCCACCTAGTAGATTAGGATTGATTTTATAAAATATAATCTGAAAAATGCCAGATTCACTGTAACAAATAAGGTTATCAACACCCTCCAGGATTGTCATTGAACCTCTCATCCAGACCATTTACTCCTTTTAATGCATTTCTTGTCCTTGGTCACTGCCTTATCTTGTCATCCTCATATGCCAGTGTAAAATCCCACTACAGTCTTCAGGATCCTTCTCTACTGTCCTTCTACCCATAATATTTTCAATTTATGCTTCCTGTATATCACAGAAACAAAATTCCTGCACAGACAAAATTATCTGTGTTTGAAGCAGGTGCTGCAATTACCACTTCACTGATCTCAGGTTTAGTTAAATTCCTTTGATTGGCATACATGTGGTCCCTTTCTCTGTTCACTCCCCCAACTCTACCCCTTTCTAAATATAGACACTCAAACACAGAAGCTAATTCCCAAATGCAGAGGAATCGTTTACCTGATAAATGCATTGAATTAAAGCTGATCTGCCTCGTTCAACAAATAGTAACTGTCTAGTATAAACCAAGTATTATTGGAGGCACATTCATAAGTGATATCTTTATCTCTCTCAATAGCTCATGCCAATTCTTCCTTACATCTTCCCAATTATGCAGATGTTGACTTCCTCTTATGTAATAGAGAAAGAAGAATATGTTTGACCCTGGTGATAAACCAGAGTGTTTCTTGGTGCTCTGCTATCATTTTACTAATAAATAGACAAATACAGCAGCCAAGGTATGAGACAGGTATAGTAACTGAAAACTCAGAGGCTTCAAGTATGAGCGTATGGGTTGCCCCACCAGGTGTGTCACTTAGAGGAGCAGAGTTGCTCATTGAGTGAGTAAAATACATGGCAGAGGAGGTGGAGGATGAATCAGTTACAGCATTGAGATCAACTACAACGTTGAGAGTTATAGTTTGTCCTACCATCCCTTTCCTTATAAGTTTACCTGGAAAAATTAATCAGAACCCTGGAGGAGCTGTTTCCTGATGGGAAATTTTATTATGAATGGCATGAGGTGTAGACTGTTAGTGGATACTTTGGTATAATACCTAGATCCTGTCTACAGGAACAACACATCCATCCTGTGACTGCTGGGAATATGGGCTACTAGCAGATTACAGCAATTTCCTCACTGTTGATTACTTCTGACCCCAAGGTCACATACTTCCTAGGCAGCATCTGGCCAATGGCTGGCAAACATCCAGCTTCACTGATTCTATTTAAGACAACTATTATAGGATTTCCTGGCAGAATCTGATGAGGCCTCAGCTGAAGCTGCATTGAAGGTTACTTTTCCACCTGCCAGCGGTCTGCCTTCCTTAAATTCCTTACGAAGTTTGTCCCAAGAGCATTCTTCTCCTGCCGGCAACTTCACCTCTGTACTGCATGTGACTGTGTCTCACACTCCGTTTCCAGAGATCCTAAGCTAAGTCAATTAACTATTCTGTATATTCTCAGAATGTATAAAATAAGAAGACATATACTCATTTTCCCTTAATGTATTTCAAATCACATTTTTAAATTAGTTTAATATTTTATAAAACCTTAATTTGTATATATTGTCAAAAAGAAAAAAGCTTTTATTGTTCTTCAATTATTTCTCTACTAAGTCACTCATTAATCAAGTTTTCTCTAGAATTGTCTGGAATCTCTTTATAATTCTGGGGAGTCGATGAGTAATAATTATTTCCAAGATTATCACATCATCATCCGTATTGGAAAGTAAAGAAAAATACAAAAAGAAAAGTAAATTTCATGGGGTTTAAACATTGTGGATTGTTACAGATTTATTCATAAATCAATATATTTTATAGCTTATGTCCATTAACAATGAAGAGACTGGGGATGTTTTTAGTAGTTTAAACTCTGTTCTACACATGTTCCTACCTAAGTTCACTTTCCTCAAATAAGAATTGCTTTTTCTTCTTTTGCAGCCAGATTTCACTTAAGTTAATAAGAAAGCATTAGCCTGGAAGTCAGAAAAATTGGTTTGAATCTCAGCTTTATTGATTCATAACTCAGGCAAATGTGTATTTCTTCAAACCTCCAAGTTTGTAAGATTGGCATCATGATCTCTGCTTTTCAAGTTTCCTATTCAAATTAAAAGAGTTTCTAATATAAAACTGACGTATAGTAGGGCCTCAATAAACAGTAGTTTACTTCTTGTCTTTCTTTTCTTTTTTTAAATTATGCTTTAAGTCCTGAGATACATGTGCAGAATGTGCAGGTTTGTTACATAGGTATACATGTGTCATGGTGGTTTGCTGCACCCATCAACTCATCATCTACATTCGGTGTTTCTCCTAATGATATTCCTCCCCTAGCTCCTCATCTCCCCCAACAGGCCTCAGTCTGTAATGTTCCCCTTTCTGTGTCCCTTTGTTCTCATTGTTCAGTTCCCACTTAAGAGCAAGAACATGTGGTGTTTGGTTTTCTGTTCTTCTGTTTGCTGAGAATGATGGTTTCCAGCTTCAACTATGTCTCTGCAAGTGAAATGAACTCATTCCTTTTATGGCTGCATAGTATTCCATGGTGTATATTTGTCACATTTTATTTACTCCTTGCTTTCTAAATACTTTTCAAAAGTATTGAACAAAAGGCTGCCAACAATAAAAATAGAAGCCACTCAGTTTTTGTGGCCGTCTATAGAATACATAAATGCTGTTAACAACAGTATATGTGGAGGATCTCTGCTTTATAAATACCAAGCAAAATATTTAGTTTTTATGGTCTAGGTATTTTATCATTAGGTATTTGATTGGTTTATTAATTTATTTCTTGATGTTTAGCAAATATTTCTTGGTCCTATTTATGCAGCAAAAATTAAAAGTATTTTCAAGGAGCCTCTAGCTAAAGTGTATCAGCGGTCCACTGAGATCTGCTTCCAGGATTTGGTTATCTTTGATAGGTTTCTGAAAATAATTGGATTAAAAAGTTACTTGTTTGACCGTTTGGAATAATGAGGCAAACAATAAATACAGTAACATGGGATGCTCCTAAGTAAAAATGTGAAACAAGGAGCTTTCTTCTTGCTTCTGAGTCTCAATAGGAAAATGAGTTTGTCCTATAAGAAGTGTTTTTAATCTAGTTTCACATATCTGTATACCTTAACACTGTGTTTACTATGAACTTGGGTTAGGATAAATTCAATAACTTCCACTTCCACCCTTCTATTTAGGCTCCTGTACCTGTCACCTAGATTATTGGGTTCACTTTCTGAGCTAACCCCCACTGCACCTTGTCTCTATCTTATTCAATCTATATTGATGCCATCTGCACAATTACCAAATTACCTTTCTTACTGCCATGCTTTTTATCTGCTCAAAATCCTTTTCTTACTCTACTTTGTCTGTAAACAAATGTCTAAATTTTCACCGAAGCATGCCTGCTATGTATTAAACAAACCCTAAACTTTACCATCTCTACAAAGTTTATCTTTATTAACATTTTTGCTTCTGATTAAATGACCCTTCACCTTGTACATTTCTTCCTCTTGAAATTCAGTCATCCAAATTATACTTTATATGCCTTCTCCTTTATTGAGCTTTGCCTAATTTCAGTAGAAAAACACAGGACTTGGCACATCTGTCAACCTTAACTACCATGTAGATGTGGGTTATGGTTATCTGTTATTCTTTAGATCATTCATTTTTGATGGGAACAGTATCACCCCTAAGGGAATGAAACTGATTCCTAGAAGGCAGAAATCCTAGATACTACAATGATCTCTGAATATCAAAATCTCTGCAAAATCTTCTTTCTTTTTTTTTTCCTATTTATTTACTTATTTTACTTTAGGTGCATACTATATCTGGCATTTCTCCCCATGTAATCCCTCCCCACCATCCCCTCCCTTCCCACCCCCCATTGTCTCTCCCCTACACCCCCCAACTGTCCCCTGCATGTGATGCTTCTCTCCCTGAGTCCACGTGTTGTCATTGTTCAACACCCACCTATGAGTGAGAACATATGGTGCTTGGCTTTCTGTTCTTGGGTCAGTTAGCTGAGAATGATGATTTCCAGATTCATCCAAGTCCCTACAAATGACATAAAATCATCGTTTTTTTATAACTGTGTAGTATTCCATGGTGTATATGTACCACATTTTCTTTGTCCACTCTATCATTGATGTGCATTTGGGTTGGTTCCAGGTCTTTGCTATTGTACACGGGGCTGCAATGGACATACGTGTGCATGTGTCTTTATAGTAGAATAATTTATAGTTCTTTGGGTATATACTCAATAGTGGGATTGCTGGTTCAAATGTAATTTCTATTTCTAGATCCTTGAGGAATCACCACACTGTCTTCCACATGGTTGAACTAATTTACACTCCCACCAACAGTGTAAAAGTGTTCCTCTTACTCCACATCCTCTCCAGCATCTGTCTCCAGATTTTTTAATGATCACCATTCTAACTGGTGTGAGATGGTATCTCAGTGTGGTTTTGATTTGCATTTCTCTAATTACCAGTGATGATGAGCATTTTTTCATATGTTTGATGGCCTCATGTATGTCCTCTTTTGAAAAGTGTCTGCTCATATCCTTCGCCCACTTTTTCTTATAATTTAATTTCTCTCATTAAGAATAATATAAATTTAATTGCTTTTGTTTCTCCTTCAGCAGGGCAACACTAAAAAAAAAAGTTCAAGAGCACTGCTCTACACCATAGACACGTTTCGTGCAGATAATTGCACAGATTAATCATTAATAAATATCTCATCTATTGAGTCCAAAAATTATATATAGCATAGAGTAAGTCATTAACAATTGTTACTAGAATTGAAAGGAAACTGTAATATTCAAATTAAAGTGCCATATTGCATTACATAAAATATTTTTCTACTTCTTAAGACAATAGTATTCATATTCTTTTGTTCAGTATGAATATGTTTATTTTTTCTCCTCAGTAGAGTAAATCAAATAATAAAGTATTAGTATATAAAAGAACTTTGATAGTGTTCTACAGTGAAAAGCAGGCAACATGGTTAGTGCCATGGGTTCATCATAATGATCATATGAACCACAGTGAACAATATGCAACTATTGTATAGTGAACTACAGTAACCATACATGACCTAGAGTTTCACATAATTCATAATATTTTCTTGATGTTTACTTAAGTTTAATCAAAGCTGAGATGTCAGAATATGGAGTCAAGAGATTTAAGTCTGTTTCTCCTCAGTTATTCCAAAATAAGTTTAATTAAAAATTGTTATTGAGAGAAAATCTGTAAAGTTTCTTTACCTATTTTTTATTTTATGCTTGGAAGAACCTTTCAAGGCAAGCATTACTTTGACTTTTTTCTTAATTGGTGAAGAATGCAAGTCTCAGAGATGTTGAGTAATTCACCTATAGGAGTGAGTGAAAGTTGACATTGGAATCTTAATCTGCTGTATTCCAAATCTTCTAGTGTTTCTACAACACATTTTCTCAGAGTGTGATTTATCAGTCACTGTCTAAACGCTTGACAGGATCGTTACGTCCTTAAGAAAAAGTGCAGGGTTCCATTCCTGTCTGAGTCTACACATTTCATTTCACGACTTTTGACTGACTGACTGTAACAAACATCCACTTATAATCCATTTCAACAAACCTCTGAGTTGCTTCTGTGTAATTCTGCCCTCAATCAGCTAGTTTACGAAAAAGACTAGTTGCGGAAACTAATTATATAAAATTCACTGTTAAAATAATTGAGTTCCAGAGAGATTAAATGAGTACCCAAGGTACGGTTTCAATGGCTACCGCATCTTCCTTCTCTCCTGCTCCCCTGTTGGAGTGACTCTTCTGGGCTCATCCATCCTGGTTATAGGATCACTGTCCCCTCTGTCACCCTTCTCTTATCCTTTATTCATGGTCCCTCTGTCTTGTTAATTATGCTCTTAAATTTTTTTTTAGTAATGGTCTATACATAAAATGTCAAAATAAATACATTGTATAATACTTCTCAAATATGAAGTACTTCAGAGTGCATAAATGACCACATGCATATGTTGTTCTACTTCTTTCCAATCCTTTTGTATACTTGTAAATGTTAAATAATTTTTAAAAGTACATTGTAGGCCGGGCACGGTGGCTCAAGCCTGTAATCCCAGCACTTTGGGAGGCCGAAGCGGGTGGATCACGAGGTCAGGAGATCGAGACCATCTTGGTCAACATGGCGAAACCCCGTCTCTACTAAAAGTACAAAAAAAATTAGCTGGGCATGGTGGCGTGTGCCTGTAATCCCAGCTACTGGGGAGGCTGGGGCAGGAGAATTGCCTGAATCCAGGAGGTGGAGGTTGCAGTAAGCTGATATCGTGCCATTGCACTCCAGCCTAGGTAACAAGAGCGAAACTCCATCTCAAAAAAAACAAAACAAAAAGGTACGTTGTAGTGTGGATTTTGTTGCTAATAGTAAAGAACCTTTTAGTGTTACCAGTACTCAAGTGATTTGGGTTAAACCCAGAACCATCTTCAGGTAAATGATTATAGAATTCTTTTACATACACTCAAATGAGTGCACGTTGTAAAATAAATATATGTCGCAGTCAAAAACTAGAAAAAAAAACACTATTTAAAGATAAAATGAGCCACATATTATGGTTGGGCATGATGGCTCATGCATGTAATTCCAGCATTTTGGGAGGCCGAGGCAGGCAGATCACCTGAGGTCAGGAGTTCAAGACTAGGCTAGACCAACATAGTGAAAACCCATCTCTACTAAAAATGCAAAAATCAGCTGGATGTGGTGGCAGGAGCCTGTAATCCTAGCTACTTGGGAAGCTAAGGCTGGAGGATCACCTGAACCTGAGAGGTAGAGGTTGCACTGAGCCAAGAGGGCACCATTGCACTCCAGCCTGGGCAGCAAAAGTGAAACTTTGTCTCAAAACAAACAAACAAAAAGAGCTATATATTGAGATACTGTCAACAAGGAAGGTGTTTATGTATTTATTTGAAAAACAGTTTTTGAAATCTTAGTACATGTCTTAAGTGGAAGAAAAATAATGGTAAATAGGAGACAGGATTTATTATCTCAAGGAGTTCAGTGTCAAGTAGAAGAGATAAACAGGTAAATGGAGCATTCCTGTTTAATGGAGTCCATGCTATGACAAAGAAAAGTGCAAGGTTTTAGTGACAGAGAGATGACTATATGGCTTAGTGTCAAACTAATGGACTTAAAGCCAAGTGACTTGATATCTCTAAACAGTACTGCAACAGTGAATATTTTGTTTGCTTGTGCCAGGAGACTCTTGGACAAAAATCCCTTTTGTAAGACTGAAATAAGCCTGTCATATATGTAATAATGTTTTTCTCTATTTTAGGGAAAAATAAAATATGTAAATAAAAATGGTTCCTACTATTTCTCAATAAAGCGAATTTGAACATAACATTAAATACCTGTGTAATTAAAAAAAAATTCAAACATCTCGTCAGCTTGTCATTCAGTATTTGATTAACATGCCAAGTAAACTGCATCCAATGAAGGCTAACATTTGGATATCACCACTGCCTACTCTATAATCTACAGAAATAATGAGAAGAACCAGCCATCTCATACTCCTTTTGAAGTATATATATTATTATATATATATATTACATATATAATGTCTAGTAAAATGTTTGATGTCTATACTCCTTTCCAAACAAAATGTATGCCCACCTATTCTTAGTCCTAGGAAAAAATAATGTAGCTCAGAAGCAGAATGTTGGAAGCATTGTGGTCATTTCTGAGGTTTGTTAACATTGATCTGTGTAGGAAACAAAGGAACAACATAATAATTATCTTACAAATCTGGTTTCTTGGCGCCCTGAAATTTTACGTTAACTCTTCTCCCAGCCTACAGGAAGGCACTAATTATGAATTCTGGCAATTAACAAATGAGCTTTTCTGCAGTTTCCTCTTCTATAACATACATGATGTGCTGGATTTACATGATCACTAAGAATCTCACCAGCTCTAGAATGCGGTAATTCTAATAAAATCATCTAAAACTGGGAGATTCTCAAAAACGGGAAAAGAAAGTAGGCTATGCATGTATCTATATGACTCATCAAGTCAACTTTTGTATTGGTTACTATCAAATTATCATAATGGATAACCCAGAAGAATAACTGAATCTCTTTGTGTTTGCTTGTACACTATCCAACAAGATTATTTTTCTGTGAAACTACTTGTGATTTCTAATTCCCATGGTAATTTTATTTCTAAAATATTTCCACACTCCCCTCAGCCACTGTCATTTGTGATTCAATTACTGCACATCTTTCTCACATATATTTTTGGATAAATTAAAGATGGAAACAATCCTATATTATTACGAGTGAAAAGTGTCAACACATTTTTCATGTGGATCTCATATCCGTGAAATAAGAATATCATGCTTTTTTGCTATCAAAATGACAGATGGTTGACAGTGAATGATGTAAGTGCCATGTTGTTTAAAGAAGACATGGCCACTTTTATGAAATTGAAAGAAGAAAATGGTGACCTTTTCATCCTCATCACATGGGTATCATTCTCTATTCAAACTGCCATTTATTTCAGATCTTTGCTCCTCAAGTCAGAAAGGTAGAGAAAGTTATAACTGAGCATAATCCCACCACATAGTAATTATAGAATAGAATTGGGTAAGGTAAATCTGCCTTCCAGTGGCTTTCCGGCTCCTGTAGGATCTACCCAAATTACTATGAAAATAGCACCCAACAGAAAGGAGTGCTTGGCATCTCAACCCTGTTATTATGATTTGAATGTGTCTCATCCAAATTCATGTCTTGCCAATATGATAGTATTAAGAGGTGGGACCTTTAAAAGGTGATTAGGACATGAAGGCTACTCCTTCATAAATGGAATTGAGGTCCTTAAAAATATTCATGCAACATTTATCAAGCTTTTTTTTTTTTTTTGCCTATGAAGATGCAACAAGAAGGCCCTTATCAGAAGCTGGTGCTTAGATCTTGGACTTTCCAGCCTTTAGGACTATGAGAAATAAATTTGTTATTTTTTTTTCTAAGACAGAGTCTTTCTTTGTGACCCAGGCTGGAGTACGGTGGCATGATCGCCGTTCACTGCAAATTTGACTTCCCTGACTCAAGTGATCCTCCCATCTTGGCATCCCAAGTAGTTGCGACCATAGGCACATGCCACCATACCCAGCTAATCTTTTGGTATTTTTCAGAGAGACGAGGTTTTGCTGTGTTTTCAAGGTTGGCTGCTCTTTATAAATAGCTCAGTCTCAGGTATTTTGTTGTAACAGCACAAATGGACTAAGACATCTGCCAAAAGTTCCAAACTATTGGGTTTTCTTTCTTAATAATACCAACTTGTACCTAAAGTTGCTTGTGCCCCGAACATGGTTAGCTTCACATTTCTTTGGGTTCATCTTACACTTGCACAATACTGCTCCTACTTGCAACCACAACCTTTTCTTTAGGTATGGTTTTGCTGTCCAATGCTTCTAGGTCATTGCTTCCCTGCTACATTTTTGCCCACTGTCCATCTCCGTCTTTAAAAGATGATGCCATCAGACTCTTATCTTCACTCTACAGGTGTGGTCATATAAGAAGCTTACAGTTATTTCTTTCTTTTTGATAAAGACCATGGCAGCTGGCTTCATAATCCTCTTCCACACTACAGTCTTATAACAAATCACAGAGATGTCAATACATAAATAGATAAATCATACATGACTTGGCCTCTCAATTCTTTATCTTTCCATTCCTCAAATTATTTTCCTTTATTCCTTCTCAGCCTCTTGCTGCCATCATCACACACCTGGATCCCATACCACTAGAAAGGTTACTATTCTCATGCCATAATTGCATGGCTCCAACTGGATTATCAAAGCTTCCTTGTGGCACAATGTCTATCACACCAACTCTTCACTTTCACATCATCCAAATGAATCAACTCCAATTGTTTCTTTTTAGTATCAAATAATCCCTCCTATTTTTCTTTCCCTCCAGAACCAGCAAAAATTCCGTTGTAATTCACTCTTGGAAATATCTTCTGTTTCATCTCTCTGTTGTTCCTTCAGAGCTACCTTTCTTTGGCCAAGACTTCTTACCAGATCAAACCTTAACTATTTTTTTATTATCCTCAGATGGTAAATTTTAAGTAATCTTTGTTGACTGTGTCACCTTGGAGTCCACTTTTAACCCATATGTTTCAATGTGTCTTGAACTAAAAAACTGGGAATCATACTTTTTTTTGATATTTTATAAAAATTAGATAGTTGAATAGGAAATAAATGGCATACTAACATACTTGTTGATTTTTGACTTAAGTACAAGAAGTACTAATTAAGAATATCAAATTTTTAGGTGTCTTTGTAACTGTTTCTGGATTTTGTTTTGTTTTGATTTTCATTTAGGTTTATTCCTAATTATTTTCCTTTTGTACTGAAATGCTAATGCTTGAGACTTATTGTATAATAAGATGATTGATTTTATATGATAACTTGGTATGCTATGGTGTTCAGTAGTTTGCTCAAACAGCAGCTATGAAAATGTTGTGATAGTTTTAACCAATATGCTGAACATTAAAATCCATAGACTTTTTGTAAAAAGAAGTTAACTCTTTATAATGTGGGTGAACCTTAGACGATCAGTCAGAGGCCTTAAAAGAAAAAACTAAAGTTTCCTGAAGAAGGAATTTAACTTGAGGAAGGCTACAACATGGAAATCCTGTGTGGGTTTCCAGTCTTCTGTTCCACTTCGTGAGCTTTGAACTTGCCTGTTCCCCATCACATGAACCGATTTCTTTCTTTCTTTCTTTCTCTTTCTTTCTTTCTTTCTTTCTTTCTTTCTTTCTTTTTCTTTCTTTCTTTCTTTCTTTCTTTCTTTTCTTTCTTTCTTTCTTTCTTTCTTTCTTTCTTTCTTTCTCTTTCTTTCCTTCCTTCCTTCCTTCCTTCCTTCCTTCCTTCCTTCCTTCCTTCCTTCCTTCCTTCCTTCCTTCCTTCCTTCTTTCTTTCTTTCTTTCTTTCTTTCTTTCTTTCTTTCTTTCTTTC